>OY748292.1:20915383-21515383 GCA_963556515.1 Nudaria mundana | reverse complement strand
CTTTCTAACTATCACGGTTCATGAGATACAGCCCAAGACAGACGGACGGACAGTGAAGTCATAGGGCGTTTGTGCATTAGACGGAATTTTTCGGTAGTATCGATACGATACTAATAATCAACTCAAACGAGTTAGAAGGTTAACGGAAATAGGCAACTTTTTTATTATTATATTTCTGTATTTGAAAGCAATAAGTTCTTCTACTACTTTTAAGTATTTAGGCAAGTATACTTAAATCACAACAACTTAAATGTCATCGCCAGGACTCGAACCCGTGGCTTAACAAGGGGAATGCTCTGACCACTTAGCTAAAATGAGCAATACCAACTTCATCAAATCTTTAGATTTCTAGATCGAGCTATTTATTACCAGTACAACAATTTTGACATTCAAAAAGGGTTCCGTAATATTATTCAGAGTAACTCCGATACTGGGTTCAAAACGACCATAAAAAACCGTGTATAAGGAAATGTATTGCGACGATTTCAGTTCCTGTGATTAGATTCGATGGGCTTAGATGATATTTTATGATCATCCATACATAAATACAAACATACAAATTTTAAACTGACAGACTACTACGGTGATGTGGTCGGTAGTGCATCCGCCCTCGACGCCGGAGTCTCGGGTTCGATTCCCGGTCGGGACAAACTTTGTATGATGACACACGTTTGTACCGAAGTCTGGGTGTTTCCTATGTATAATAATCGCTTATTTACCACCGTTCACCTCGTATATATGTATTTACAAAAAAAAATGTATACAAGTATTTATATCAGTTTATCTAGTACTCATATCACAAGCGCTGTTTAGTTCGAGGCTAGATGGCGTTGTGTGAATTGTCCTAATATATTTATATTTATAAAAACAACTATTAAAAAGTATCTAATGAAAGCGTATTATTCTAATAAAGATTATATTGATGACAGAGATGCCTGGAAATATATAGGTAATATTCTTCACATCCTGCCTACGCCTGGCGCCACTGGAAATATTTTCTGCGTGTGCACCAGAGACGCTCGGCAACGGACGTAAGAGCGGCCGCGGCCTTGGGCCACGGAATTAAAAATACATGCTGCCTATAAATATATATGTGTGTAATAATTAATAATATAAGTACTACATACTGTAATGAATTGTTGATTATTTAATATTGTTTAACAAAGTCAGGTAAACTTAGTTGATATTTTTACTTTTTAGTTTTTTATATTACTGTCTCATAACCATAGGCTTTATATCATTAAATTTTGAAATCATAATTCGTACTTTTCGACCTGAGATTAGATAAATTAAATTTCTAAAATCATTAATCCTGTTTTCATTCATATAATATGGTCACCCTTAATAGCAAATTCTTAAGGAATATCTAAAAGTAATTTGGCTTTTAAATACCAAGTGATACAATGTTGTTGTGTACATGTGTATTTAGTAGACATTTATACTAAATGTTAGTGTATCTAGTTTTTGATTCTGTTGTGATCTCAGGTAGGTACAGTCAATTATTCATTATGTATACGTCTGGATTGAGGAGCCAGTTAAAATGTGCCATATCTCCTAATCCACTCATAATTAATTACTGAATCTTATCCTACAAAACTAAAATACTTACTACTAAATGACCAAGAAATTGCGCATTAATTGTACGACTCCTTCTATGAAAAATGACGACTTGTAAGTAATGGTCTGAGGAGCCACATATAATGTATGATAACTTTTTTAATTTTAATACTACAAAACTCAGATTTTGTCTACTAAATTCTCGCGAATGCTACTAAATCATACCTAATTTTGGTAAATATTCATCCATGATTTTCCTAGTTCTGACGAGGCTCCTCAATCTAAACATTTAGATTGAGGAGCCACCTTTATGTTCTTATAACTTTTGAAGTATTATACTACAAATTCGAGGATTGAGGCTACAAAATTTTTAAACTTACTACTAAATACCTATATAAATTTCATTAAGATACAAAATGTGGCTCCTCAATCTAAACGGACATTATCTTCGGACTGGATGAACCGATTTTGAAACTTTTTTTAAAATTGGAAACTACTACTTCCCAAGTGGTCCCATTTCAATTTGGTCCCATTCCGACAACTATTTGCTCCTATTTCAATTTGGTCCCATTCCGACAACTATTTGGTCCCATTTCGATTTGGTCCCATTCCGACAACTATTTGGTCCCATTTCGGTAGTTTGAAGTCGATTGCTGTGTCAATTTTTGACGTGTCTTTTATTTATATTATCACTTATCTAATAGTCCGAGACGCCCAGGACTTTAATTGGCTGTGCCATAGCGGCTGACACGTAATATTTTGTTGCCGTTCATCAACATTTTCGACATATTATTCGGCCATTTTGGACATAACCCATTATAAATGTGCCCGGTGATGGCAATAAGCTTGCCCCCTATTACGTGGGACTAAAAATACTGGCAAATTGTGGATGTGCAATGCACCTCTGCCTACCCCTTCGGGGATATAGGCATGATATGTGTGTGTGTGTCTGTTATCTATCGCTCGTATACAAAACTTTTGCCAATAGTTTTTTTACAGGCTCAAAGCTTAAGCATACATTGTGCTATTACAACTATTTAATTTATGATTTGCAATATTTTTCATTACTAATCCGCTCCTGCTTGATGTTATATTATTATATTTTTATTATTTATGTATTTATTAATTACAGGAATATACAAATAAGCCAATTTCTGATCTCCCAAAACCGAGTCAATGGTTTGACAGGGGGATCGAGTCTCTGTACATTTACAAATACATTATACTTACAAATATGCTATTCAGTAGATATTGTATATTACCACAATAGCGTTACCACAATACCAAAGAGCGTTAAAACGGAAAACAAAAACATTACAATGAATGCAACAGCTTATATGTTACTACTAGCCTATGCTCGTCAACTTAAACGTCAACAAAATTAAATTCTTTCGAAGCAATGTTGACAGTTTATTTGAATGTTAATGTCTTATTAATCTGCCTGTTACATGAAGATTGGTTTGGGATTGGAGGGATTGGGATGTATATCCTATATACTATCCTACTAATATTATAAACGCGAAAGTTTGTGAGTATGTATGTATGGATGCATGGATGTTTGTTACACTTTCACGTAAAAACTACTGAATGGATTTTAATGAAACTTTACAATAATATAGCTTATACATCAGAATAACACATAGGCTACAATTTATAAAGATATTGTGTGAATTGTTCAAAATATGACGCGGCGCGACGGGAACGGGAAAAAATCCAAATTACCACGCGGACGAAGTCGCGGGCGACCGCTAGTTGCCTAATACTACTTTTTTAGTTCTATCTAGTTCTATTTATATTGTGTATGCACGCCTAAAAGTTGCTTTCAAGTAGTAAGTTAAATAACATGACATTATTTTATTTTATTAGCATAAGGACAAACCTCTGTGGTTTTGTTGTGCTGCTTTGTTCATCACATTGTAAACTAAAACACTATAATAATAAAAAAAAACAATGCAGATGCAACTTAATATAGGTAAAAGCATTTTTCAAATGGGTCTAGTAGATTAGGAGCATATTCAATGCATACAACGCATGCTAAATATACTACCAGATTGATATGTCTTTGTATTTTTATAGAGAGAAGTCTGTATGTTTGCTGAAACGCGATTGGCCAGAAGGTCGGATATTGTTCAATACGGATGAGCATATAGTGGCCTTAGAAGTGGTTACAGCGGACGGTAGTGTTATGGTCATATGTGTGGATAACACAATGGCTTGCTACAGTAGAAAGGTAAGTGATTGAGTCACTAAATAAATGACTAGCCTAACCGCCGTGTAATAGCTTAATATATGACTTTTTTGCTGCCGACAAAGCCCAACTATGTTGCGTTGACTTGAGGCAGAATATTGTTGAAAACCGCATGAAAATCTGTTTGGTAAATTCTGCGATTATACAGGGTCCCGAGACCATACTACATGGACGGAAAGTTTCTTCCTTTTATTTAAGATGCTAAGTTTTTTAGAAATAAATAGTCGTTGTTATGAAGCCTTTTGATCGGTGTTGTAAAATAACATTGACCACACAGATGATTTTTTTTTAAATCTATGAATGCAGATAAAATTGTTTTTAAAAATTAAATAAAGTCTCCTTTCAGTAAAGTTGTCTAACTACAATATTCAGGGTACTTCCCCTCGTGTGTGTGAGCAGAAAAAATAAAAAACCCTTTTATGGTCATCTTTTTATATCGCCCTAACTAATTTTTCGAAGGATGAAACTGGAAAGCCAACCCCAACTGGCTTGGAAAATGGCTCAATGGATGATGATTCAAATTAAAATGATTTGAAATAATTTTTGCTTTTACCCATTTTGTTGCATTTATGCATCATCAGCGATAAAAGGATTTAAGGGTGTTTAAACTATCGTGGTCGTTCACATTACTATTAGTATATTCAGGATATTTACCGGGATATAAAATATCGGAGACTCAATAATATGTTCACAGCATTCTGGGAACCTTCCCAGTCGGCAACGACACGGAGGATTTTGTAATGTAAATATTTTTAGTATATAATTATGTATATTGTAATTCTTATTGTAAATAAACACAGGGGCTCGTGGTCTAGTGGTAACCGACAATGTTAACACATTGCAAAGGTTAAGCAACATCGACTCAGGCCGGTCTAAGGATGGGTGACCATTTCTTAAGACATTGAGACCCCTCCGTGCCTCGGAGAGCACGTTAAACCGTCGGTCCCGGTTGTCATACTAACATCTATGGCAGTCATTAGGGGTAGTTGGAGCCCTAAATCAAAAATCCGACCGGTCTAACTACAGGACTTCGATATCGCCCATGGGTTGTAAAGGTCAGATGGCAGTCGCTTCACAGAAAATATCGAAGTTCAGCCGAATCGCAGTTAGACTGGAAAGCCGACCCCAACTGAGTTGGGAAAAGGCTCGGTGAATGATGATTGTAAATAAACACATATATAAAAAACTAATAGTAACATAAAATTAAACATCTCAATTTCTTAAGTTTAAACTGAACATTTACAGCCTTATTAATAAACAAAGAGTAAACTTTACATCGAACTTTAAGTTTGAAGTAACCAAATTCATTATTAATAAATGTCGGGCAGCAAGGAAGTAAGCTAGTTCGATTGTTGTTTCGCAGTAAAATTTAATCCCAACCGTCCCCTAGTATAACTTGTGCGTATGACTAAACTAAACATCTGATATTTTTCTCATTCATTTGTATTTTTATTTCTAGCCGATTTTATGCCTTTTTTATTTTGGTTTCGCTAAATTGACGTCGCCCGCCTGGTGGTAAGTCGTGACGACGTCTAGCGATTGTGGGCCACTCTCTATAGTATTGTGCCCTCAACTTGACGACCTACTTATGTGCCTCTTCACGCTCCGCATAAAGAACCCAGGATTATATGTGGGAGGAAACACGTGCACAGGCAGGGCGTTCCAGGCCACTATCGTTCGGCAGAGACACTAACGATAAAACGTTCGGTTCTCGCGAATATGCTATCCACTGAGTGGGAGTGGCATCTCTGCCCGGCACGCGTTGTTCGGGATCGGAAGGGAGAGGGTGGGATCAGGTTGAAGAGCTCTTCAGAAAACTCGCAGTGGTAAATACGGTAGAATGCTGCCAAGAAAGCGATTGTTCGGCGCTGGACTAGCAGCTCAAAGCTTCCTATTACCTCCGCACAATCTATAATACGGATGTCGTGATTACTTGTTCATTGACCGTAGAAAATGTAAATAATTTATTTAGTTGATCATTTGAGGGTAACGGATGAGTTAGAAGACTATTTTATTATCAGGATCAAGAAATGAAAAATTACTAATTCATTCCGTACGAGCAGCTTTTATTAATGAAAATTTTGTAATAATTAGGTAAGTAAGACTAAAAACAAATGTGCCTAGGAGAGCACGTTGTCGCGTCGGTCCCCGTTGTCATACGAACATCTATGGCATTCGTTACGGGTATTGGAGCCCTAAATCGAAATCCAACCAGTCTAACTGCAGAACTTCGATATAACCCGTAGGTTGTTGAGGTGAGATGGCAGTCGCTCCACGTAAAATATCGAAGTTCAGCCGCACCGCAGTTAGACTGGACAGCAACTGAGTTGGGAAAAGGCTCGGTTGATGATGAAGACATACTTACAAATAAATAAAATATCAAGCTTTACAACAAGGTTTTATTTTATAATTTAACATAATTTTTAAGGATTTTTATAAAATGTCTTGAGCTTCATTCCAGTTGTGCACATCTGAGTTCTTCTCTTTAAATTTCTATTTCTTTATTGAATCTTTTAATTTCTATTTCGATGGCATGGTTTTCTTCAGCTATGTCCATGCGTCTCTTGTGTTCCAATTCTTTTAATTGTTTTGACTGGGCCAAGTATTTTGAAAATCTACATCCTAGAAAAACAATGTACAATATTATTACCTACATATTTCCCATATTACACATATTTACTAAATAAATATGTATATTATTATCTATAATGTCACCATGGGCTAAGGTACAGGGCTTATTATGGTTTTTTGTAATGGGGTTTATTCCATCCTTGCCTGAATTTGTCTTACACAGACAAATCTGGCTTACGACTTAAACAAAACTGTTTCTCAATGAGCCAAACCCAGTGGTCAAGTCACCATGTGCATAATAGACAGGTTTGTTGCAATGCGCATTTCCAATATACCTAATATATTTTAATGAACCGATAGTATGAGGGGCTCGTGGTCTGTGGTAACCGACAATGTTAACACATTGCATAGGTTAAGCAACATCGAGTCAGGCTGGTCTTAGGATGGGTGACCATTTCTTAGACACTGACCATTCAGCCGAATCGCAGTTAGACTGGAAAGTCGACCCCAACTGAGTTGGGAAAAGGCTCGGTGAATGATGATGATGAATGAACCGATAGTATGTCTTTAGACTGTCGTATCATTTGTATGCGCTCACTAAATATAGATAGATGACGTTTAAAACTCACCAGGCAAGGTCCATCGGAATCATATTTATTCTCATCACTAATTAACTCTGCTGGATTTCATAAGTTGGCTACCTCAACATCGGCTTGACTGGGACTTGAACATTAGATCCACCGCCAGTTTTAATAGTTTCCCTTTTGTAGCCACCAGATGCTTTCTTGCATTCATTATCATTCCCTTCCATTATATCTGCAGCTGACTCAAGTCTCGGGTTCTCAAGTTCAGTTCTTTGAATCTGAAACAAAGTAGCATTATCATCAATACTTTAATTTATGATAATTTCTATCACAATAACGGTCATAAAATACATAATAATACTCTGTGACAAAAAATATTAAAAATCCTTTATGTATATCCCACAATCCAGTTATTTTTTATCTCATGAAGTGCAATGTTGTAATGTTGTAATGAAGTAATCAGTAAAGTAAACTGACAAACTACACGCAACTACTATAATTGTGAGGAACTTTCTTTTATGTACTTCAAACCATGCGTTGCCCTTCGCCTTATTGGGGTTCGCTTTTAAAGACTTATACGTATTTTGAGAATAATCTTTCAAAATAAGACTTACCAATTTCTGTAGTCTTGCTCTGTATAATTTCAAATTGAAAAAAAATCTTCGTAGGTACACACTTTTCTTCATACGTTTTTATTCCAGTGTACAAATATTTTACGTTTGTGAGCCATCTTGTAAAATAAGATATTAACAATATCCCACGATTCATGGACAATGAAACAATAACAAAAATAAAAAGAAGTACGAAACGATGACAGTTGAGTGACGTTTCATTTGACAGCTCCCGACTGATTACTTGTTATTTTAGCATACATTGCGTTTTTTTTCGACAATGTTGCCACAAGGAACGCGTAATCCGAGCTGTAAATAATGTATAGGTTCTTCAACGTTGCTTCGAGTTTATTAATAAGGTTGTTACGTCACACTTAAACACAATTACATTTAGAACTAACTATTTCGGTGTAAACATAAGAGTATCCATTGATTAGGTCTTTTTTATTAATAAGACAGTTAAAATTTAGAAGTACTTACCAGTTTTCTTTGTATTTGACGAAACATGTGAATTTGTCTGTTTTCCAGGGTAAAAAACAATGGTGTTTGTCTTTGGAACATCGGCCAGTAGCTATGACATTAGTGACAGTATTACATTTAGGTGTGACTCTCACAGCGGTGGCCCTTGCTTCTGGGCACGTGTACTTGTACGATGGGAAGGCTAAGAGGGACACTTTGTTTGTAAGAGGTGGGTTATTGTACATCTAATACATATCGTCACGCCTATATCCCCGTAGTAGGCAGAGATGTACCCCATTGCTAGTAGTTATGTTGGTCCCACGTAATGGGAGGTAAGCCTATTGCCGTTCCGGATACTATAGGAAATCCATAAACACTTTGTATCAAATTCAAACCAAAATTCCAACAAGTCAGACATTTTCAGTTTTCCACAGAAATGTAATCTCAGCAGTCTGAGCATTTAAATCGCTCACCTGATAGAAAGCCGTGGCGAAATCTAGAGGGCTACTCTCATATAGGCAATACTATTGGAAATGGTGCTCAAGTTCGTGTCCCAGCCGAGTACCCTCTTCACTATTATATTGTAACGCCATCTCTTAGCGAGTAATAAGACTACCAAATTCAGCGCCATCTAGTAGCAAATTGCAGTACTACTACGTAACGCCTTTCTGGAGTATTCTCTCAAGGTAACTTCTACGTAACGCGTTTCTCGACACATCTAGAAGGTTCGGGAGAGTGACAGAGTGTTCGCGATGATTCTCGGCTGAAACTTCTAGACCAATGCACGCCCTATATAGGCCGAGCGCTTGGGCGGGAGATGATCAGTATTTCCAGAGCGATAATACGAGTTATACCTGCGAGTTCAAGTGCGATTAAAAGTGTTCAGTGAAGCTTATAGTGAAGTGTAAATTAGTGGTGTAATAAATAAAGTGTTTTGTGGTAGTTTGATCGGCATTTTTAATTCCGTAGAACCCCGGCTCGTAACAATATTATTTACCATTTTGGAAAATAAATCAAAGACATTGGTATGTTTCAGATGTGGTATCAGTGATGAAATTCGGCCAACTGGGACAGGAAGAACATGTCCTTATTATTGTGACACGAGGTAGGTAGAAGTGTTTACTTCAGTGTTGCATAAATGCGACACAAGCGTTGAAAAGGTTAACATTCGTTATCTTTAGGTGCCTATTAGCTATTGACGCGGTGTGCACGTTGAACTCGTACGGACAAACCGGACGGTGTATCTTTGTCTACCGTATTGCTCGAATTCCCTTTATGCTCTTGAATAATATCCTTATGACATATTCCTTAAAAACTAGGACATTTTACGTGTCTAGACACACGAATGGCATTTCAACCGCGCTCCAGACTGGAGTCTCCGGCTGCAATTTTGCAGTTTAAATGTAGTTATTGCAGTGTCAATGACTGTAGCCTAAAACCGGTTTCCACGGCCCGTGTTATCATAGGCTAGGCCAGATTTCAGACCCGTTTAGGCTGCAACAGGCACCGTCACGCCGCGCCTTTGACCGTACCGACTACCGACGAATTGGACGGGCGACGGTTCCTACGGCCTGTCAGCCTGTCAGGGCGCGAGGCCGAGGAAACCGGGACAACGGAGATGTTAGTGGGAGATATGCGTCAATATTTTTCACTTATGGTTTTAGGTGGCAACCTGATGCTAAAGATCTTGAAGCGTACGGCAGACTTCACGGGTCACTCGGCAGGACTCCAGCTATCTCCCAACGTGGTCCCGGGTCAGAGGCCCTGGCTCATACCTAAGAAGTCCAAATTATTTCTAGAACAATCTGCTAGAGAGAGAGAAAATGCCGTCTGTGAGTATATTTGCTGAAGCTGTTTATCCCAGCTCCGCCCGCGTTGTAGTTTCTGTATTAATCTCGTTCCAGATTCCCATGGGAACACATTACCGGGAATAAAAATATCCAGGGATAATGTAGCTACATATTAGTGAAACAATTTTCAATGTCGGTTCAGTAGTTACAAAGCCTATACAATGGAAACAAACAATCAAATCCTTCCCATTTCGAGATTAGACGACCTTATTTTGGATTGGGGGGGAAAATGGGAGAAAGAGACTCAAATAATGTTTTCTTTTGGTTGGGGGGGGGGGGGGGGAGGTAGGGGGGCAGGTCTACTGTTCGTCTACATGGGCGTCCGCTAGTTTATTCACGTTTATTTGGTTGCAGCTATGCATCAGACATTCCAACACGAACTGAACCGCCTCCGACTTCTATCAGCCAAGACTCTGTTAGAGGCGCACCTGAAGTCCGATAACTCCGTCGGTATCGGCTCCATGGAGTCTATGAGACTTACCGCTGAGGTAATCAATACATATAATAAAATTGTAAGTGGTCGATGTCTGTACATAACATAGCATCACGCCTTTTTCCCCGAAGGGGTAGGCAGAGGTGTGCAAACACCCACATCTCGCCAGCTATGTTAGGTCTCATGTAATAGGGGGCGAGCCTATTGCCATTTACCGGGCACAAGTTCCAGACTCTGGGATAATTATCTGGTAAAATTCTAAAGAGAACTATACATCTACCAGACCCGGGATTCGAACCCGAGACCTCGAGTGTGGCAGTCCGTACATAGTACCATTGTGCCACCGACGTAGTCTGTACATCGAAGATATAATAAAGAACCTGTAGTAGGGGGGCTTTATTTTACGTAAGTGTACGCAATAGAACCCAAAACAATGGTTTTTAGAATTTTTGTCTGTTTGTCTGAATGTTTGAACACGCTAATCTCAGAAACGGCTTAACCGATTTGAATGCGGTTTTCAGTAATGCGTTGTGGTTTATTCAACTTAACATTTAAGGTTGTTGTTTTATTTGGATTTTTATTTCAATCGGTTCATAAATAAAAAAGTTATGTCGATCTAAATTAACACACATGCAGGCAGCTAGTTTAAAATATATTGCAAACTATACTCAATTTATTTAGGGTAGATCGATACCTAATTAAATGTAAACAAATCGTAAAAGGGTATTTTATATGGTCACTTTTTATCTGTTATAGAAAGGGGGAATGTACCCCCCCTTAGCTCTCGAGAACTGCTTATGCTCCAATGATGGTTGTCCCCTCTATGGATAGACCTCGATCTGGAGGCAAGCCAAACAATCGAAAATTTGACCTAGCCCTAAGGGGTTAAAAGTTATAGGCCAAAACCTATGGCGTGGTGCAAGACACCGTACTAGTTTCATAATAAAACTTTACTAAAATAAATTATTTTAGAGCTTATATAATCACATTTTTCTTTTCTATATTTTAGATTTTTTAAATATTACGGTCAAATTTTATTTCCTAAGCGTTCACACAATTAATTATAAAAAATTACAATAAATATTCTAAAATGAGAGATATTCAAAACATACCTTGTAAAATAATACAATGTACATTCGTCCACTTTTAGTCTTAAGAAAATGTGTAATTTACCTGTCAATTATTAAAAAAGAGTGGCCGTGAGTTTTATTGCCATGTTCTTTCTCTCGGTTCTACCTATTGCTTTGCGAATCTGGCAGTACATGTAAATATAGAAGCAATAATATTTTTTATTTTAAGTACTTACTGAAGTTTGTAAGAGCCATTTAATTTAATAAATAAATCATTTCATTTCATTACATGCCGTGTCCAGCATAACAGCCTTCTGTATCTGACCCTTAATCCAACTAACTTGGTCAAATTATGATTTCCTGTATTAAAATTTGCAGGTGGAAGGCCTTGGTCCAGTATTCCGTGTGACCCTCATAGTGGAGAACACTTCAAAAGAGAAGGCAGTTTTAGGACTAGCGATATTGTTCCACGTGCACACCCTCAACTACAAAGTCTCTAACCCTTACATCAAGGTGAGATATTACTTTTCTCTTCTTTCCTTCTCTTCTTCTTTCTTCAATCTTTCCTCCTTCAGACAAAATCTACAAAATAAACGGTCCCTCGATATTTTTTTTTATTTTTTTTTATTTTTTTTTTTATATTTAGGTCGACAAATTGACGCCACTCGCCTGATGGTAAGCTGAGGCGACGTCTGGCAATTGAGGGCGACTCTCACAGTACACAGGAATACTATAGAGAGTGGCCCTCAACTTGACGACCCTGTAATGTGCCTCTTCACGCTTCGCTTAAAGAGCCCAGGGTTATATGTAGGAGGAAACACGTGCGCAGGCAGGGCGTTCCAAGCCACCATCGTTCGGCAGAGAAACGATCGTTTAAAACGCTCGGTTCTCGCGAAGACGGTTTCCACGGTATGAGGGTGACATCTCTGCCCGGCACGCGTTGTTCGGGATCGGAAGGGAGAGGGTGGGATCAGGTTGAAGAGCTCTTCAGAACACTCACCGTGGTAAATACGGTAGAACGCGGCCAAGGAAGCAATTGTTCGGCGCTGGGCTAGCGGCTCAAGGCTTCCCGTTACCTCCGGACAGTCTATAATGCGAACAGCGCGTCGCTGCATAGCGTCGAGTGCGTCCAGCAAATACTTCGCGGAGCCGTCCCAGAGGTGAGAGCAGTATTCAACGCAGGGTCTAATCTGGGTTTTGTACAGCAGACACCTCTGGTGCGGTGTAAAGAATCGCTTTACCTTGTTCAGTATTCCTAGTTTCCGCGAAGCTAGCCCAATACATCTCTCAATGTATTTTGTGTTATTGAGCTCTCGACGAACGTCTATGCCAAGGATGTCTAGATTGTCCTTCATTGGTAATATTGCATTCTGAAGAGTGGGTAGGGGAAGGAAAGGGGATTTTTTCGCTGTAAATGCACACGCCTGTGTTTTGTGGGCATTGAACTCGACCAAGTTCTCGGCACCCCATTGGGAGATACTGTCGAGGCTTCGGTCGAGATCACCCACGAGATGTCGTCTCTCCTCCTCTATCACAGATCGCCCCGCCGTCGGACGAACCGAGTAACTCCCGTGCAATGTACTGTCATCTGCATAGCAATGAATGTTCCCGAGGGAAAGCATATCATTGATATGCAGAAGAAAGAGAGTTGGTGACAGTACGGACCCCTGCGGTACCCCGGCATTCACTTGCAAAAAGCGAGAAGCCTGGCCATCGCAGAGGACCCGCACTCGGCGCTCGTTTAAAAAACTGGCAATCCAGCTGCACAGTTGAGGAGGTAGACCATATGCCGGAAGCTTGGAAAGGAGCGAAGCATGCCAGACCCTATCGAAAGCTTTGGCGATGTCCAGGCTAATAGCCAAGGACTCGCCAAACTTTTCCATAGCCCCACCCCATACATGCGTGACGAATGCCAGGAGGTCACCCGTTGATCGTTTTGGCCTGAAGCCATATTGCCGATCATTGATTAGCGAGTGATCCTCCAGGTATCGCATGAGCTGCTTATTAATAAGAAGCTCGAGCACCTTGCAAATGACTGAGGTGACAGCTATGGGTCGATAGTTGCCTGGATCGGATCGATCCCCTTTCTTGGGGATCGGTTGTACGTTCGCCTCCTTCCAGGCCTCCGGCACGAGGCCTGTAGAGTATGACAGGCGGTACAGACGCGTTAATACTGGAGACAACTCAGCAGCACATTTTCGTAGCACCACCGCCGGAATGCCGTCAGGGCCACTGGCTTTCCGCGTGTCGAGTGACCGCAGCACTGCCCGTACATCACATTGCCTGATAACAATATCAGGCATAGTGTGGCCACAGTTGGCGATGGCGGGGGGCTGCAGGCCACGGTCATCGACCCGGGAATTAGCCGCAAAGAGGTCTGCGAGCATGTCCGCCTTCTCTTGGGCTTTGTGAGCCAGTGATCCATCAGGAAAACGCAGTGGTGGCAGCGAGGGTTGACAAAAATTTGACTGTACGGCTTTGGCCAGTTGCCAGTATCCACGGCTGCCCGTGGGATGGGATGTGAGCTCCTGACCAAGCCGCGCGACGCGCTGGGCATCCGCTCTCTTGAAGGCCCTCTTGCTGAACCTAGTGGCCCGATTGTACGCTGCTTTGAGGCGGTTCACGTTCGGGTCACGTGCCGCCCGAGCCCTGACCCAGGCGCGATATGCCGACTGTTTTTTCTGGACAGCCTCGGCACATTCACGCCCGAACCAGGGGCGAGCTTTGCGGATGCTGGCGACATCAGTGAAAGGGATATAATATTCTATCCCTAGACTGATCTCGCCAGCAATGGCAGCAGCGCTATCCGAAGGCGCCTTCCCTACAAAGCAGCGCTGGCTCCACGGGATGGACGCAAAGTAATCGCGGAGACCGTCCCAGTCTGCCGACGAGTAGTGCCATAGTCGTCGAGTCATTTGTTCAGCACGAGCAGGCGGTGGCACTTGGAAGCTGGCGTGCACCACACAGTGGTCGGATGTGCCCAGTGGGGCGCGTACCGACACACTGTACTCGGCTGGGCGACTCGTCAGCAGTAGATCCAGCAAGGCGGGCGTGTGGTCTGACCTGTCAGGTATCCGGGTGATCCCCCGTACCATCTGGGTCAGCCCGTGGGAGAGAGCGAATGCATGGGCGGTTCGTCCCGCATGATCGGTCCTAAGGGACCCCAGCCACTCAACGTGATGACCGTTAAAGTCCCCCAGGAAAACCAGGTCAGCGTTCGGGAACCGCACCTGCGCATCGTCAGCCATCTCGCTGAGGTATTCGAAAAGCCTTGTTGTCCCAGTGTCCCCTGTGTGGGAGCGGTAGACGCACACGTAGATCTGGCTCATGGAGCCATGATCCACGTGCAGCCAAAGGACGGAGTAGGAGGGGTTCTCCAGACAGCGCAACCGGCGGCAGCAAACATCCGCCCTAACGAACACGCACACCCCGGCTTTATCGCGGAATTGTTCTTCAATGATATAGCCCGGGTAACAGAGGTACGACGTGTCGTCAGGGCGGCGTATCTGTGTCTCCGTTAGGAACATCACAGAAGGCCGTGCCGACTCCAGGTGATGGTGGACGGTATCGAGGTTTGCATGGAGTCCGCGGATATTCGCGAACTCCACCTCAAACGAAGTCAACTTTGTGGGGTTTCTAGGGGCCGCTGTGTACCGTCTATTCTCTTGTTGCACTGTCATTTTGAAATATGGGGAAGCGTGAAGACAGGGCGATATTTGGTGCGGCAGTAAGTGACAAAGTGCAGAGGCTAGCTTCGTCTAGAACCGTGTGGTTAGGTCGGAGCCGACCCGCCGGACGGAAGGGCTCCCAAACCCCCCTGATGCAAGGCCGCCGCTACCCCACACCGGTTACCACCCGGAGCGGCGACCCCACAACAGGATTATGCGCAACATGTGGGGCAGCCTACTGGGGTGGTTGGTCCCAGGCGGGCCCCATGACTATGTTGCGGGCGGCCGCGGCAACGCCGTTGCTAAGGGTCTCCCTGGCCGGCGAATCGACCCACACCACCCACACTAGACTCAGCTTCGCCCCCACTGGACCCCTGCCTGCCGCACCATACACCGCCCCGGGCCCGGCAGTGCAGCTGCTGAACCCCTAACGCAACCCAGCCTGGGCTGGGTTACTTGGGGGGCTTTAGCACAGCTGCACGGTGGTACCCCCCCGGACCAACACTGTTGTACCACCTGGTATCCACGTAGGGGCCAAAGCCACCACATGGGTACCGTAATATACGAACCTCGTCCGTTAATCAGCAGGTGCGCCACTAGCAGGTGAGGTCGCTGGGGCCCGATAGATGTAAGAAGGACCCCTTTGCACCCAAATATATTTTGTTTTCTATAAACAACGATTACTATTACGAAATAGTGATTGGTTCTATTGTCAATGTACGTCTCTGATTGGCTAGCAACGCATAGCAACTATCGTATGATTGGCTAGAAATGCCAGGCCGGTTGCAAGAACCGAACTACACACCTTCGCGGCTAGATCTGTCTAGCAACAACTAGATCTGCAGTTAGATCATTTTCCAGCGCAAGAAATGCTTCTAAATTTTTTCCGTTCACTGGTATAGAGCCTCGTCTGTCTGTCATGTCCTAAAGCTCCCAGTATATATATATATAACGCCACGGTGATTTTTGTGAAATTTATTATATGTGTTAAAGTAGATAAGAAAATAGTTTAGATTTACAATTGGACCCGATAGGTGGCACTGCTGTATCGGCGAAATTTGTACCACAGTTTTTCTGTGACAGGTGCCATTACTATCTCCGGGTGGGAAACTGAAATTCCCGACTAAAATAGAGGAGGTGTTCGACGAGAACATCAGCCCGGATGTTCTGTTCCGTCCGGTGACCGGACAGGGCGGGGAGAGGTCACTAGTCAAAGTACTGCTGCTTAAAGAAGGTACTCCTGAGTCTTCTGACCAATATGATAATATACGTAGCGGACGTGAAGTAGTTTCCTAGTTGCCAATTCCCATGGGAACACATTCCCGGGATAAGAAGTAGTTTAAGTTATAACATCGACTATCTGTTGCTAAAAGTATGGTGAAAATCGGTCCAGCTCTTTAAGAGCTTCTTATCTTTGAAATGGCTGACTAGATTTCAACGGTCCGTAGTTAAGTGATTAAAACATTCCTGCCGGGCGACATTAGTTTAGAAAGAAGAAAGAAAGAAAGTTTATGCGAATTACCAGTCGAATTAAAGTCCGAGACGCCTAGGACTTTAATTGGCTGTGCCATAGCAGCTGGCACGTAAGATTTTGTTGTCTTTCATCAACATTTTATCGCAAGACAACGGGTTTAAATTTTTTTTTTTGGCCATTTTGGATATAAGTAACTTATTATATGTGTACCCGGTGACGGCAATAGGCTTGCCCCTAATTACATGGGACTAAAAATACTGGCAAATTGTGGTTGTGTAATGCACGTCTGCCTACACCTGCGGAGATATAGGCGGGATATGTGTGTGTACGCCCGCGACTTCGCCCGCTTGACAAATTATGCCTACAAAAGCCTTTCTCGAGAACCACTCTATTCATTAGTGAAAACCGCATTAAAATCCTTTGCGTAGATTTAAAGATCTAAGCATACATACGGACGGAAGCGACTTTTTTATAATATGTAGTGGTAGTGAAGATATTTTTTTTATAATTTTAGGTAAAAACAGTCCAGTTTTAGCTGCGACAGTACAAATGCCACCGACAGACCCCATGATGTTGCCGTTCGATAAAATGCAAGCGGCTACAGGGGCAAACGTTAGTGAAGATTCTAATTGGAGATCTAGAACATAGGAGTCTTATTTTACTGGCAAATAAGTTAAAGCAAGCGGCAAGCCTGTGTTGCCTCAAATTGAGCGTAGTCTATCTATGAAACTGCAAGACAATTCGTTTAGTATCTTCTGAGATTAGCGTGTACTCACACGGACAGAAAATAAAGAATAAAAAAACTAATTTATTTATTCATATACCTACCTACATAGATATAAATACTCAAAATACACTAGGTAGCTGAGTTTGTCGATCCGGGTGGAACTCCTAAACGACTGGACCGATCTTTATGAATTCAGATATATGCACTCACGGTGATGGTCACTATGAGCGTGCCAAATTTCAAAAAGATCGGTCCAGTCGCTTAGGAGGAATTCGATAACGAAATACACGAGTCGCCTAAGAAAGAGCTTCGTAAACTCCGCTCAAAAATATTATAAGAATATAATACATACAAGATGCATACATATTATACTTACAATTAATATACATACATACAAATACTTATAAATAAAAAAAAAACAAAAGTATCACAGATTAATCATGTCTATGGTCAATATGTCTTCCGGGTTTGCCGTTCCCTATACTATTGTGGCTGAGCCGCCATTTTTCAACATATAGAACTTACACAACCTACGCGCAAAACATCCATTCTTCAAAGATCCCCGCAGCGTCTAATATTTTCTATTCATGTTCCTAGTACAGGACAAAAATAAAGGTCTAGTTGAATTGGTTAGCTATTTTTGAGACAGAAAGGAGAAATTGTGTTCCTTCACATTTTTCTTAAATATAAAGATGGTGTTGCAGCGTTGTATGTTCAGTGGGAGCGAGTTCCATAGCCTGACCGCATGAACAGTAAACGAGTAGGAGTAGAAGTTTCATCTTACAGTTGTGGGTAGTTTTATATAGTTTTCATGACAAACTCAGACAAATATCATCTCAGTCTCTCGCAAACTCAAACCCTGGAGTTCGATTTGTGCTGAGCGCGTGGCTTTTTAGGTTACCTCTGGCGCTCCGCAAAAATCGGGTTTCCAAACTCTCACATACCGAACAACGTTTCTTGTCCTGCACCTGGATCTAGTTAGGAATAACTAGTTCTTCTGTGCGGGACTATCAACTAATCAAGCATTACCTTGACATTGGCGAAATCATCGATGAACATTAATGGAGCCACGTGTTTAAAAAAAAGAAGAAGAGGAACTACTCTACTTACTACTTACTCACTTCAGCGTGAGTAGGTGGAACGCGGCCGTTTCCTTCTGCGAGCAAGTCGTGCTCGCGAAGGAGGCGGCCGAGAGTGAGAGGGAGCGTACCCTCCCCACCGAGTTCCGTAGTCAGCGGCGAGGGTGCCGCAGACACTAAGGACGGCGGGATCGCCACCCGTCGTCCTTACAGAAGCAGGCTAGAATGGTTGCGTGCTGCGGGGCCTTTGCCCCATAGCACGCAACCAGATTCACTGACTGACGCGGGATTCTCATCCCGACCCAACCCCCGCAGAGACCACAGAGGTGGTCAAAGTCCGCCGGGCGCCACTGGAAATACGTTCTGCTTGTAACCAGAGACGCCCGGCAACGGACGTTAGAGCGGCCTTAGGCCGCGGCCGCTCTAACGAAAAAATAAATAAAAAAAAAGAAAAAACTACTTACTCACTTTATACATTATTTTATTTAAAACTCCAAAGTTCACTACATAACTACAACCAAAGTTACAAATAATTCTTAACGTCCATCTCCATGAAAACAATCTTAAGTACCTTTCAATGTCAAAAAAAGTATAGATAATATATATTTCTATGGATGGAGCCATGTTTTAAAAAAAAAGAAGAATAAACTCTGCCTTTACAGTGTTCATGGTTGCAGGTTCTTACCTCAGGTTTAAAAATAATTATAATAAACTAGCATTCAAATCAGTTAAAAAGTGTTTTATTGGATACCTTTTTATGTTTTATTAACCTTTTTAAATCATCCAAACTTTTTTTATTTAATGTAGGTAATACCTGCCTTTGTGTTAGAAATCTGCGTTAATATAGTCTGTGGTAAAATTAGGAGTTCGATCCCCAGGTTTGCTTAAAGGTCTTGAAACCAAGCCATAAAATTACCAAAAAAAAAGATTCGATCCCCGTAGTACCAAATCTTTACATACATACTTCACGCCTCTCTCCCATGGGGGTAGGCAGAGACTATTAATTCCACTTGCTACAATCCTGGCTTACTTCCTTCGCTTCCTCCACTTTCATTACTATTTTCATGCACGCTCTCGGGTACTCTTGACCTGACCTTTTGTCAAAATATCTCCGATCTGATCGAAGTACTTTCGCCTAGGTCGACCCTGCCTGTCCATCCATGCCCGCCTTACGTATCACCAAACCTTTACTTTTAATATAACCTACCTAGAGATGAAAGGTTTTGTCTTTTTGTAATGGACACAATCTCCGAAACTAATAATATACCTACTTACTTGGTTTTGACAAAAAATCCTTAGAACTATTAGGATCTTACCTGACAGATAGGCTGCAGACTGTTCATGTGAACAACGTTAAGTCAAACGGAACTAACGTCAAAATAGGCGTACCTCAGGGATCAATTCTAGAGCCTTTTCTCTTCTTGGTTTGTGTTAATGACTTGCCTTGCATGATCGAGGCACAAGCTGGCATAGTAATGTTCGCGGATGATACATCACTTATATTCAAAGTAAATCGGCATAGTACAGATGCGGATAATGTTAATAATATTTTAAATGATATTTCAAATTGGTTTTCTACAAACAACCTATTGTTGAATGCAGAAAAGACCAAAGGCGTTAAATTTACAATGCCCAATGTCAGACAAGCAAACGTCCATGTCGTGCTGGGTAGCCAAAGGTTAGAATTTGTAAATAACACTACCTTTTTAGGAATAACAATAGATTCTAAATTACAATGGGGTGACCATATCACCATTTTAGCTAATAAGCTTAGCTCTGCTGCATATGCTGTGAGACGGATTAGGCAGTTGACAGATGTAGCTACTGCTAGGCTAGGTTACTTTGGTTACTTCCATAGCTTGATGTCCTATGGAATACTACTTTGGGGAAATGAAGCAGATATAGAAACAATTTTTATATTACAAAAGAGGGCAGTCCGTGCCATTTATTGTTTATGTAAAAGAGATTCTCTTAGGGAGCGATTTAAAGATATTAATATTTTAACTGTAGCTTCCCAATATATATTTGATAACATACTGTATGTCAGGAAAAATATATCTAGCTATACTAAAGTAAGTGACGTTACAGACAGAAATCTACGTAATAAAAATAAACTACTCCCTCCGTGTTATCGGCTTGGCAAGGTTAGTCATTCTTTCAAGGGGGTATACGCTTTTATAATAAATTGCCTGAATCGGTCCTTTGTATGCCCGACAATAAATTTAAAACCTTTATAAAGACCACTTTATGTCAAAAAGCATATTATAAGACAGTTGATTACCTTAATGATAAAAGTGTCTGGCTTGAGCATGGTGCAGGCGCCTCCTAAAATGCCGTAATTGTAGCATATTTTGTACTTAGGCGACTATAATTTTTTTTTGTTGTATTATACACTCTTTTTGATTTTGACACGAGACCAATGTACATTCGTCCACATTTTAGTCTTAAGAAAATGTGTAAATGAGTCAATTATTTGAAAAGAGTGACCGAGAGTTTTATTGCCAGGTTCTTTCTCTCGGATCTACTTATTGCTTTGCGAATCTGGGAGTACATGTAAATATAGAAGCAATGACATTTTTTATTTTAAGTACTTACTGACGTTTGTAAGAGCCATTTAGTGACCTATACAAATAAATAAATCATTTCATTTCATTTCACTTAAGTAAAGCTGAAATTAATAAAAACCACAAACGAAGTCTCGTCTGTTCACTAGATACATTTTTATTTTATATACTTATCGATCGATAACGAATCCGGATCTGTCACATTAAATGTGTTGTCAAGGTAGGTATTACATAGGTCACACTATAAGTTTTGCGTAACTTAAAAAAACATGTTAAAACCAAAATAATTATGTTTATTGCTTTTTCAAAATACTCTCCTTTACATATTTTCATGCGATCGAACCATTTTTTAAAACAGGAGGACCACAGATCTGAAGGCATGTTTTCTACGTGCTGATTGAACGCTAGTACTGCCTCTTCGGAGTTGGTAAAAGTGAAACCTCTCATCAAATCTTTGATTTTGGGGAAAATACAGAAATCACAAGATGCGTGCTAGGTCGGGGCCATGCGCAGGATGGGTGACGAGTTGTACTTTTTCGGAAGCTAAAAATGACTGTATTTTGTTGGCCGTGTGTGAAGAAGCGTTGTCATGATGTAGGAGAACGCGGCTTTTGGGTCGTCTTTCGCGAACTTTTTCTAACACCCTGGGTAAACAAATGGTAGAATACCACTCGGCATTAACACTCTTTTGATCTTCAAGTGGAATTGTACAGATGGGACCCGTAGCTAAGAAAAAAAGCGATCATTTTTTTACCAACGTTTAGCGCCTACCTCACTTTTGCTGGCTTGTTCTCATTTTCAAACACCCATTCACAAGATTGCTGTTTTTTTTCGGGTTCAAAACAATAAATCCACGTTTCGTCTCCTTCGACAATATCATAAACAGCATTAGAATGTCCGTGGTCGTACTTCAATAGCATCTGTGAGCACCATTCCACGCGAGCCCGCTTCTGCTCCGCTGTCAGTTCATGAGGGATCCAACGACAACAAAGTTTCCGAACTTTAATTTCTTCGTGTAAAATTTTCTGGATTTGACTCATACCAATCCCCAATAGTCCTCGAATTGTCTCATAGGTAATCCGCGGGTTTTCTTAAATTAACCGCTTAACAGTAGCCACATTATTTTCGTTGACGGCAGTAGAAGGCCGCCCTTCACGAAATTCGTCATGTAAAGAAACTCGACCTCTCTCAAATTCAGCAAACCATCGCCTCACGGTGCTCAAAATAGGTGCTTCTCTCCCAAAAGCATTATGAAGACGAGCGGCACAGTCTTGCGGAGAGAGAGAGAACTTTTAAAATCATAAAAAATCATCGCTATAAAAATCTTTTCCATTTTCGTTGCATACGTAGAACTTAGATGTGTGATAAAAAACAATTGACAAATGATTTCCCGCAAATTATTTTTTTTTTTTACTAAGAAGGTTGCAACGTTTAAAAAAATATAGCATTCGAAATTCAAATAGTTCCGATTAGCTAGAAGTGCAAAACTTTTAGTATGCCCCATGTAATTGACCGAGCGAGCGAAGCGTCTCAGTTTCAACTCGAGGACTGGCCGATTTGGCGTTGTTTGTCTGTATGTATGTATGTGTGTCAGTTCCGGTCTACAGGCCGCATTTTTCAGCCGATTTTTATGAAATTTGGCACAAGTGTTCTTTGTTGCAAGGCGCAACTTTAATCGAAGGGATTTTTCGATTGGGGGGAAAATGGGGGAGAAATGGGGGGAAATGGGGAAGAAATGCCGAGAATATGATTATTACTCATCTCATAAGACGATGTTTTTTTTTGCATGTTCAAATAAGGGGATGTTTTCGTGTTCGCTAGGGCGAGTGGGATATGTTTCAACTGGCGAATTGGATGTGTTCCCCATTTTAAAATGGGGAAGAAATGCGGAGAAAATGATAATTTATATTTTTCTTTTTTGCTGGTACCTCTCTTGGTGCGCATGGAAAGTCAGCCACTAGGCCACGTCTCAAAAGGATGTTAGGGACCCGAAAATAACGCGAGGTTATCAAGTTATATATTTTTTTAAATATATTTTTGGACATTCTCACATGACGTCATCTAGCCCAAATTAAGCTAATATAAGCTTATGCTATGGCATCTAGACGACTAATAAACATACTTATACATTTCTAAATACATAGGTACATATTTTACATAGAAAATACCCAAACTCCGAAACAAACATTTGTGGGTCACACAAATAATTTGATTCGACCCGAAATCGAACCTGGGACGGCAGTCGCATACTCATACCACTGCGCCACCGAGGCAGCTGATAATCACTTATTTTATGAACCCAAGTCGAGTCCGGAAATGGAAATAGACCATATTACTTGGGAAAGGCCAGAGGCCAAACAAACTGAGAAAATGTGGAGGTTTCACCTCTGGTTACCTACTCGAGGATATAGGTGTGAATATGTATGTATGTGCGAGTGAAATGAAATCACGTTTGTTGTATGGGAGCCCCCTGAATTTTTTTTATTTTAGTATTTGTTGTTAGGTACCAATAGCGGCAATAGAAATACATCATCTCTGAAAATTTCAACTGCCTAACTATCACTATTCACGAAATACAGCCTGGTGACAGACGGACGGACGGACAGCGGAGCTTTAGTAATAGGCTTCCGTTTTACCGTTTGCGTACGGAACCCTAGAAAGGTTGCCCTAAGTAGCTATATCTTACTTATAATACCTACTCAATGGGTGCAAATATGGAGATTCAACGAAGCGAATCACTAACTTTCTTATGGCAGCCAATCAACAGACGATAGCCACATAATTATTTGTGCTCATTGTGAACCCTGTTCGACACCCCAAGCCGTAACTATGCAGTTACAATTACAATTCAACATCCATCAATTTAATTTTAATCAGCAATGACTGCATTACTAATGTGTGAGTGAAGCGTGAAGTTAGCAATTAGAACGATTCGTAGATTAAAAAACTGCACCCTGGTTAGTAAATAAACAAAACGTTTGATAATTTCTAGATCGCGTAGAAATTGTGATAAGTATGAAGCAAAGATTGGATGTTGTTGGTCATCGTAGCTCAGTTGGTCAGAGTATTCCCCCTGTGAGGAAAGGCCGTGGGTTCGAGTCCTGCCGATGACATTTCAGTTTTTGTGATTTATTTATAACTAGCAGTCGCTTGCGTCTTCGTACGTCCGCGTGGCAATTTGGAATTTTTCCCGTTCCCATCGCCTGTAGTTATTGTTCCCGTCGTATCGCCCGTAACAACATCACTAGCTTCACAAATAACTGTTTTAGAACGAATTTGATTTCCATAAAATATGTCATAGTGAGTTAACCTTAAAATAGATATACAGGATGTTACATAAGGGTTACATCAACCTGAAGACACCGCCATCAGCTGGTCGTCCAGAACCCCTTTCGATTTGTCTGCGGACTTTTTTTTAAATTTTTAAGAGTAACAATTATTTAGAACACCCCGATTTTTATAAGACGAACGCTGACCTTCAAGCTGCGCAGTAGACGATTTATACATCTATATGGAGGTAAGAGCGAGAGTACCGATGCGCAAACACCCCCTCTCACTTTCGCCCAGCGTATTTCTTACGCGAATCGAAGTATACATCATTTTAATATCCAGTGCACGCAACGGATGTCTCCTAGCCGGGACCCCTCCATGGGACCTGGAAGCGAGAGCCCTTGCGTCATTGTTCCAATGGCGCAAGGAGGCGCTGGAGCGGGACCACAGGCCTGCGTCTCGAGAAATCGAGGACCAGCGGTCCCAACTCCGCCAGGATCTCATGGAGTCATGGAGGGTGCGACTTGAGCAACCCAAGTGGGGTACCACCATCATCGCGGCGGTGAGACCGATCATGGACGATTGGCTCCAGAGGCAGCATGGTGACCTCACGTATCGTGCGACGCAGATCGTTGCCGGGCATGGATGCTTCGGTAGCTATCTGTTTCGCATGCATCGTGAGGTCACACCCCGGTGTCAACACTGCGAGGTTTCCGAGGACGACACCGCACTCCACACGTTGGTGGAGTGCTCAGCGTGGGCGAGCCAGCGCCGGGACCTCGTAGTGGGTCTGGGCGTGGATACCCTCTCGCTGGAGACCATGCTTCAAGCCATGGTCTCCAGCCGGAGTAGGTGGAACGCGGCCGTGTCCTTCTGCGAGCAAGTCATGCTCGCGAAGGAGGCGGCTGGGAGGCAGAGGGAGCGTACCCTCCCCGCCGAGTTCCGTAGTCGGCGGCCAGGGCGCCCCAGACTCCGCGACTACGCCCAAGACTATCGACCTCCATGATCGGGGCCTGAGGACGGCGGGATCGCCATCCGCCGTCCTTACAGAAGCAGGCTAGAAGGGTTGCGTGCTGCAGGGCCTTTGCCCCATAGCACGCAACCAGATTCACTCACTGACGCGGGATAAAACCCTTCCCCCAACGACGCGGGATTCTCGTCCCGACCCAACACCCGAAGAGACCACAGAGGTGGTCAAAGTTCGCCGGGCGCCACTGGACATACCCTCTTCTAGTAACCAGAGACGCCCGGCAACGGACGTTAGAGCGGCCGCGGCCTCAGGCCGCGGAATTAAAAAAAAAAAAAAAAATTGCACGCAACGGAGGTTCTTAAAAGGAATAAACTATACCCGTTTTTGAATATCACACTGCTGCTACGCTCCTATTGATCGTAGCGTGATGTTGTATAGCCTATAGCCTACCTCGATAAATGCAGCTTTAAAAAAAAAATTCAAATCGATCTCGAACTTCCAGAGATTAGCGCGTTCAAACAAACTTCAGCTTTGTAATATTAGTAAAGAAATATTGATTTCTATCTTAGTTCGAGTCCTGTTGATAACATTTGGTTTTGCGAATTATGATTACTATCTAAATATGTGAGAAATAGTAAAAGCAAACTCTGCTTTTAAAAAGTTAATTTTATGCGAATAGGTGCCTACTTACACTCGTACTTACCTATATTATGTACGCATGTAGAAGTGAGGGGCTCTTGGTGTAGTGGTGACCGACAATGTTAACACGTTGCAAAGGTTGAGCAACATCGAGTCTGGCCAGTCTTATGATGGGTGACCATTTCTTAAGACACTGAGACCCCTCCGTGTCTTGGAAAGCACGTTAAGCCGTCGGTCCCGGTTGTCATACGAACATATATGGCAGTCGTTAGGGGTTAGTTGGAGCCCTTAATCAAAACTCCGACCGGTCTAACTACAGAACCTTGATATCGCCCATGGGTTGTGGAGGTCAGATGGCAGTCGCTTCACGGAAAATATCGAAGTTCCGCCGAATCAAAGAATCAAGAATCACTCAAAGAATCAATTTCATTTATTCAGTTTAGGCACATAAAGATCACATATGAATGTCAAAATTTTACAATTTTGTCAAGTAATATTATAAAAATACTAAATAAAGTAAGAACATAAAAAACCATTAGAAAATGATTCTTTCGCCGGTTCGGTAAGTTGGTTCTCCTGAGAAGAGACCAGCAAGAAACTCAGGTAGATTATCCATTTTCTTTTTTAATATTGTTTTGTTTAGGTACATTGTTACAATTAGTATATATTGTATTATACGAGTGGCCAACAACAAAAGATTAGGGTGACCATGCATTTTTATCATTAAGATATTCGTCTACATTATAGTAGCCTTTCATCATCAAACATTTTTTAACTACTATTTTAAACTTTTTAAGAGGCATGTCAACCAAATCCTGAGGAATTTTGTTATAAATTTTTATGCATTTGCCAATAAACGAATTACCAACTTTATGAAGTCTAATTTTTGTCATTGCCAGTTTATTTTTATTTCTTGTATTAAAATTATGGTTATCGGAAATTTTTTTGAAGAGATCTATGTTCTTCCATACATATAAGATGTTGTCGTAAACATATTGAGAAGCAACTGTTAAAATATTAATTTCTTTAAATAATTCTTTCAGCGAGTCACGGGGTCCGAGTCTATAGATTGCTCGTATAGCTCGTTTCTGTAATATGAATATTGTCTCACATCGGCAGCTGAGCCCCACAGCAGCAGACCATATGACATAATGCTATGAAAGTAGCTAAAATAAACTAATCGTGCCGTTTTTTCGTCAGTCAGAGACCTTATCTTTCTAACCGCATAGGCAGCTGAGCTAAGTCTTCCTGCCAAGGCTGTGATATGAGGACCCCATTGTAGTTTACTATCTAGAGTTATCCCAAGAAAAACTGTGGTATTGACTATTTGAACTAATTCATTATTCATAGTAATATGAGTATCCACCTGTCTAACATTGGGCATAGTAAATTTTACACATTTTGTTTTTCTTCGCATTGAGCAGCAAGTTGTTACTTGTGAACCAATGCAATATTTCCGAAAGGGTATTATTTACATCAAGTGCTACTTTTTGTCTATCACTTTTAAAAATTAATGATGTGTCATCAGCAAATAATACTATCTCACAAAGATTTTTAGTGAAATAAGGAAGATCGTTTACGTATATTAAGAATAAAAGGGGTCCTAATATCGAGCTCTGGGGTACTCCCATGACTAATGAGGCGCCAGAAGAGTCGGTGCCATTAATGTTTACTTTTTGTACTCTACCAGTGAGGTAAGACTCGAGTAAGCCAAGTGAGCTGTTCGAAACACCATAATTACCTAATTTTAGTAGCAAAGTCCCATGATCAACACAATCAAAAGCTTTTGATAGATCACAAAATATACCAATGGCATCCTGCTTTTCCTCCCAAGCATCAAATATATGTTTCACAAGTGCAACTCCTGCATCCGTTGTGTTCCTGCCTTTAGTGAAACCAAACTGTTTGTTATGAAGTAACTTATTGTCTGTAAAATGTGAAAGCAATTGATTAAATATTATTTT
Source organism: Nudaria mundana (assembly GCA_963556515.1). Lineage (NCBI taxonomy): Eukaryota > Metazoa > Arthropoda > Insecta > Lepidoptera > Erebidae > Nudaria > Nudaria mundana. The sequence goes on along the minus strand of OY748292.1, from coordinate 21,487,645 downwards.
TTCAAAAATTTTACTGAGGGTTGGGAGTATGGAAATAGGTCGAAAATTTGAAGGATCACTTTTGTCTCCTGCTTTAAATAAAGGAATGATTTTACTGTACTTCATAAGATGAGGAAACTGATTTTCATCTATACATTTATTGAATATGAATGCAAGGTGAGGCGCTATAGCGGGCACTATTGATTTTATTATATTAGTTGAAATGCCCCAAAGATCCTCGGTATTTTTTATATTTAGTTGTTTAAAAGTTTTAAGTATAGTGACAGAGTCAATATACTGAAAATCAAAGTTAATTCTACATTTATCAACACTAGATTTAAGAAGAGAATTGGCTACGTTTTTTGACGAATTTAACTTATTTGTAGTGGTGATTGGAACATTTGTGAAAAAAGATTCAAATGCATTGGCCACTTCAGAATCAGTTTTAATATGTTTATCATCTATTTTTAACTCGAAGGATCGATCACGTGACTTTGCTGTACAAGTTTATTTGTTAATAACATTCCATATTGCCTTCGTTTTATTATCAGATTTTTCAATTTTAGCCCGTATATAATTAGATTTAGCTGTTGAACATACTTTTTTGAATAGTTTGGAGTACTTTTTAATCTGTTCAATTACTTGTGGCTCATTAGTAGATGTCTTTGTCTCGTATAATTCATATAATTTCCTTCTACTTTTATAGATTCCAGGCGTAGCCCAATCACTAAATTTAATTTTGAATTGATTTACATTTATTGTTTTTTTAGTGAAAATGTTATCACATTCGTATTTGATTACTCCGAACAAATCTCCGTAATGATCATTCGGGTTTTTATCATTATTCAACTCCAAAAGAGGTACTTTATTCTTAATGTTCGAATGAATCGAGTTAGACTGAACTTGGCCTTTTCCCAAAGCAGTTGGGGTCGCCAACTGCTTTGGGAAAAGGCACGGTGAATGATGATTATGTATGCATGTAGAAAATTGTTGCGTATTTAGATTCATATAGCTAGTTAATAATAATAATTTATGTTGTTCCCAGGCCCAACTTATAGGATACAGTAAGTAGAATGCACTAATCTTATTATCACGAATGCCTTATCTACCTACATGAATTTTGCAAGTTACCGATAACCCACCGAAATCAGAACTACTCATACCTAACTACTTACAAAAAGAAGGTGTGTCTATCCTGTACATAAGTAAAATATTCTGTGGAAATTTCCTGATTCAAAGTTACAATCAGTTTAAGGTAAACAAACCTTTTTATTTGCTAACTACGAAATCGCGACCTATTTTTTATGTCGGCTATCAGTCGTGATATTCATTATCGAAGTTTGTAAATAGGTACCTAAAACACGTACACCTATGGTAAATCATTGGTAGAACTAGGTACATATCATGCATGGGTACCTCTTTTTTTTTTTTTTTTTTATTATATTTAGGTCGACAGGCGACGTGGCGACGTCTGGCGATTGTGGGCAACTCTCACAGTACACAGGAATACTATAGAGAGTGACCCTCAACTTGACGACCCAGTAATGTGCCTCTTCACGCTTCGCTTAAAGAACCCAGGGTTATATGTTGGAGGAAACACGTGCGCGGGCAGGGCGTTCCAAGCCACCATCGTTCGGCAGAGAAACGAACGTTTAAAACGCTCAGTTCTCGCGAAGACGGTTTCCACGGTACGAGAGTGACATCTCTGCCCGGCACGCGTTGTTCGGGATCGGAAGGGAGAGGGTGGGATCAGATTGAAGAGCTCTTCAGAACACTCACCGTGGTAAATACGGTAGAAAGCGGCCAAGGAAGCAATTGTTCGGCGCTGGGCTAGCGGCTCAAGGCTTCCCGTTACCTCCGGACAATCTATAATGCGAACAGCGCGTCGCTGCATAGCGTCGAGTGCGTCCAGTAAATACTTCGCGGAGCCGTCCCAGAGGTGAGAGCAGTATTCGACGCAGGGTCTAATCTGCGTTTTGTACAGCAGACACCTCTGGTGCGGTGTAAAGAACCTCATCATAGGTACCTACCTAGTCCTACCAACAACTGACCCTTTCCTTCTAAAAAACGGGCCAAGTGTTTCGTAGTCACCCATAGTCTCTATAACTCCTGAACTAACAAAGTTGTCTGATCCGTTATAGTTTTCATTTAAAGTTCCTTACATGGACTACCATACTAATTAATGCAGAGTTATTGCACCTCTGCAATAACTCAGGGTGGTGTTCAATTCTATAGGTTAATAATAATATAATAATATACTCTTCTTGAAGTGAAATCTCCTTTTTGTATATTCTACATGTTGTGTACAATAAAGTGTATTGAATTTAATTGAATATTATTAATGTGAGGTAGGATGTGATTGACGGCCGTTCCTTATTTCCTAGATACTGCATGGTGCCTGCTTGGATAATGGAAACTTGTCCAAACAAAATCACTCTCGTCTTCTTTATCGTCGAAGGGGTAAAAAGAGGTGTTTGTCACGTCCACATATCAACATTTACTTCTTCTTTCTTTAAAAACGTGGCTCCATCGATATTCATCGATGATTTCGCCAATGTCAAGGTAATGCTTCATTTTTCCCGCACAGAAGAACTAGTTACTCTTAACTAGTTCGCGATGCGGGACAAGGAAACGTTTGGTATTTTAATTTGAGCGTTTGGGCCTGGATTTTTACCCAGCGCCAGAGGTAACCTATAAGGGTACCAGCCACGCGCTCCGCAAAAACCCAAGTCTCCCCGTTTACTTTGTAGGTTGACAACCACATATAATAATAATAACTTCTCACATTATTATCTACTTACAGTATTTGCAGTTTAAAATGTTTTTTGCAATTTATCGAATTTAAAAGCGCATTATCGCATGATATAGGTAAAGCAGTTCATGTTATCACTGGGTATAAATTTAGATTATGAATTTACTTACATAAAAATGATTTAGTACCTATGTTAACAGAATTATGAGTAAGCCAGTTTTAATTAGCCGGCTTGTTGATACCTAATATGATATATTACGATGGCCTTTATGTATTAACTAGTTGAACACCGCGGCTCTGCTGTAGTTTTCTCTTATACAACAGTAATGTCCGTCCGTCCGTGAACAACTTTCAACTCGAGAACGAGAGCTAGAGACTCAGTGTAAATGTCAATCGACTTAGCATAGTCGAAAACCGCCCAAAATGAACTTGTCCTTTGACCTCTGATCTCAAGGTCAAGGTCAAAACGAGGTCAAATCGAGAACAGTAATCGTTAAAGACTCAAGACCAGGTACAATGAACTCGGTATGGTCAAATACCTCTAAAATTAACTTGACCTTTGACCTCTGATCTCAAGGTTAAAACGAGGTCAAATCGGGAACGGTAATAGTTAGGAGACTCAAGACCAGCTGCAATCAACTCAGCATGGTCAAAGACCTCTAAAATGATGTTGAACTTTCATCATGTGACATTTTTAGATTTTATGAAAAAACTATCGAAAACTATATTAGCAAATTTTTGCCATATTTTTAACTTGTTTAAAATCGGTTCAGTAGTAAAGGAGCCTATTCAATTCAAACATTCAATTTTTCCTCTTCATTGACGAGCGAAGCGTATTTCGAGATTGGACAATTTTGCTTCAAAATTCTGTCTATATGTGTGTTCCGGGCCACAGTTTTTAACCGATCTTCACGAAACTTGGCACAAGTGTTCCTTTTTTACTACAATTTTTTGAGCTTTTCTGGATTGAGGGGAAAATGGGGTAAATATGGTCAAATAACGTTTTAATGTTTTTCAGTTTATTGTTCCCTTTCTTATCCGATCTTCACGAAACTTGGCGCAAGTATTCCTTTACTAGAAACAATATTTTTAGTGGAGTTTTTTTACTGAGGAGGGGGGGAGGTCTACTGTTCGACCATAGGGCGACCACTAGTAATATTATTATTAGGTATAGACTAGTGGTAGCCTTAGACCACCCTGGCTCCCCTAGACCACCTATCTACCTACCACGCAAGCGATAGGTACCTATCTCTTACGTGGAACCAATGAAACTACTGGCGAAGTGTGTATATACTTCTGCCTAACCCCTCGTGACATGATAGGTGTGATTATTATGTCATATCATACATTGTTATAATATCATAGACTAGGGGTGACCTCTATATATATTTGTAGCTATCGTATCGATTACTTATTATCTAGAAGTGGATTAGTTATCATCGATTCTTAATCGATATTCTTAATCTGACATTTTATTGAGTTACAGACTGGTTTTTAAAGGAATTACTTAATTGACGACACACACATATGAAATGAACTTTTCGATGGGGTAGACAGAAGATTACGATAGTAATTTTGTCGGTCCCTCGGCTATGGCTTATGGCACTTTGAAAATATTGTTTTTTTATAAATTTTTGGGTTAGAAGCAGGTTTTTTTTTTTTTTTAATTCCGCTCTAACGTCCGTTGCCGGGCGTCTCTGGTTACAAGCAAAACGGGTTAGAACCTGGTAACAAAAACTCTCGACCAACTTTTCTAATCGCCTGCAATGATATTTGTAATATTTGGCCTGCCACCATCAATAGGGGTAGACTTTGACATAATTAACCCTAGATAGGGTAATTAACCCCTCTGCCTATCACCTAGGGGATAAAGTTGTAATTTTTTGTTGTGGAACGATAGTAACAGTTCCAAGTAATATGGGGGCGAGCATATTAGGTAGGTACCTACCTTACCTACTGCGTCCGTTGATCGGCAGGTGCACCAAGGCGAGGTTTTGTATTTCGTTTAGTATGCTCTCTATATTCCGTCCAATCCGCGGGACTCATAATAGAACTGTCGTAGGAATCTAATGGCTGATGAGTTTCGTGGCTCCTCAATGTATTTAATTTTGGTTCTAGGGAAAAAAAATCTGCGAAAAAGACAAGTGTGCTTAGACGACTCAATTAAACTTATTTAGAAAAAGAAAATGTGTGCTCGTATTTCTCTTGTTGCCCCTACAGCTATGTAACTTAACTCTATCTTTTTCTATCTTCACTAACTTAATCTCCCGGCTCGCCCGATCATACTTTCGTATCGCTAATTGCTTACCTACGTCACGTAATCACCAACTTACAAGTCAAGCGTGGATAAAGAAGATGTACCTCAAAAATATCTGCGTTTTAACGACTTAAGTACTTATTTTTTATGAAATTTGCAATCTATAGATAGACATCTATGTGCCAAATTACAGCTACATGTTCGATACTTAGTTGCCGGTAAATTTGGCACCATTGCATGGGTATACATACAAACAACGCTGATAATACTAAACCCTAACCTTATCATATCATATAAGTCATATAGATTTTTAGATGTTTGCATGTCATAATTTACGACATGATTGTATGGTAAGTCAACTTAAAGTTATGGATTTTGTGAAAACGGTTCAGTGTTCATCGAGATCTCGGCCGATATCCCCTACTGGTAAGTCCAGAAAATTTTATTTTAAATGAAGTGCAAAGTTATTGAGTCGAGGTACAGAGGCGAGGTACAAAGGCGTATCTATCTACCCGGGACGCCCGGTACGCCCGGCAATGAACATTAAGGTAATCCGGTCATCTAAAAAATCTGCGTAACTATGCAGTTTTCTTAGATGACCGGATGGCCTTGTTTATAATTATTTTATTAACACTGTTCGTCCAGGCTATACCTATAGGTTGGTGATATTGTTCTAGGTAGTCTGTACATCTTTACACGGACCACAGAAGCATCCGCTTTCGATACCGGAGTCTCGTGTGTGACAATATGTTTGTACCGAATAAGAATTTTTGATAATAACAATTAAGTGAATCTTTCCTCTTTATAATATAGATATAGTGACTTTGTATGTGCTCTTTTAATCTACAGCTCATAATACTATGATTTATTGACCTGTGCGATTATAGCTTAACGTAATGTGGCCTCGCCGACCCTTAGATTGCAATACCAAACTACCTACGTTGATAATAATCATAGTGAATGCGTTATCAAAAACTAAGTGTTTTAAGGGGACCTATCTCCAAGACCCAAGTCATCGTCACCATCACGCGGTGCACCTGCCTACTTACAAACGAGGCTTTGACAACATGACAAATATACTTACTCCCTGGAAACATAATAATAAATAATAAAAAATATTTTTGGACATGAGACATGTGAGAACACAACGTCATCTAGCCCAAATTAAGCTAATATTATAAGCTTGTGTTATGGGATCTAGACGACTGATAAAAATACTACGAAACAAACATTTATGGATCACACAAATAATTTGATTCCAACATGGGACCTCAAGGACGGCAGTCGCATACTCATACTGCGCTACCGAGGCAGTCAATATAAAAACATGAATAGGCTCGCTACCTACCTATTACGTGGGGGCTTACCAAATAACGAAGTGAATGACGAAATGAGGGTGTAATCCCTCTGCCTACCCCTTCGGGGATATAGACGCGATTTTAGTCTGTATCTATCGAAAACACATTTTGGAAAGAGCCAAATATTTATAATATTTAATTAATATTAAGGGGTGGAAGTGCCCCTGTCATCTCCCGTTACTGGAGAATGGAGACGTTGATATGGACCCTTAACAACCACATTAATAATACTCGTAATAACAATAGATGATTGATTGTTTCAGATCTCATAAGAAAAAACAATGTCTCTCACCGAGGTAAGTAGGCAGCTGTATCTAACTAAGTACAGAATACACATCTAGCTTTCGTTCCTACCCAAATATCCAGTTTCAGATGTCTGAAGTGGTTCCAAGTCCAAGCTCACCGGGAAGCGAATAAGTAGGATATCTACCTATCTAATTATGCAATCAAAATCACACTCTCCTATTTGATGTTGTAGGTACATGCTATAGGGCTATAGGTACCTTGCGCCAATTTGTTCTCAGCCTTTACACGTAACGTGTGTAATCGTCACACAGAAAACGGGTGACACGCACCGTCTATCTACCTATAGATGATAATACTGATATGAGGGGGCAAGCCTATTGCCGTCTCAGTGCACTTTGAGCGAGTATTATTGCCAGAGCCTGATTTCATATCCCTTATCTCACTCCAACTTACCTGAAGCCTATAGAAGTAAGCGAGATGGATCTATTTACCGCTCTCAGAAGAACAAAGGATTTGACAGATTCAAATCTTGTCACTTGCAATTTGAACTTCGTTAAGTCATATACCTGCAACGTACGCTTTAAAGCAATCTCCCGCGTCTCCGCCGGGCGCCACTGGACATACCCTCTGCTAGTAACCAGAGACACCCGGCAACGGACGTTAGAGCGGCCGCGGCCTTAGGCCGCGGAGTTAAAAAAAAAACCCGGCGAACTTCGTACCGCCTGAAATTTTGCTTATGAACCTTCCCTGAACCTCCACGAATATTTTAAGACCCAAATTAGCCAAATCGGTCCAGCCGTTCACGCGTGATGTCGTGACCAAGGGAAATAGGGATTCATTTTTATATGTAGAGATTAGTGAAACAACAAGAAAATTATCAAGAAATATTCTTTTTTAGTTCGAATCAGCGCCCAGCGGATTAGTTTCTAACTTTAGCCGAGTGCATTTAATCAAACTCTTCAGCATTATAATATTAGTTAGATAGGTATATAGTTGATAAATAGACTACGATCTGAAGGTTGGAATGTCAGAATTCGGAGGTTGCACCAACTCTCAAAGCGGGTTTTCCTATTCATTCCTGCTGCTGAGCTTCCATAACTCAAGGAAACGACTGCTTCGGTGGCGTGGTCAGTAGTGCATACGATTTCGGCGTTGGAGTCTCGGGTTCGATTCCCCATCGGTACAAACTTTGTCTGATGACACATACATTTGTGCAGTGTTTCCTATGTATGTATTTACAAAAAAAATGTATATAAGTATTTATAATATTTAATTAATATCTAGTACTCATATTACAAGTTTTGCTTAGTATGACACTAGATGGTGTTGAGTAAATTGACCTAACATTTTTTTTGTGTTTTTTTTTAAACACGAACAACCCAAAAAGGGTATAAATAAATTCGTATCTAACTGATTAACATTAGGTGGAAATTGTTATCGATTTATCATAACGATTACATTAATAGATCGATTAGTAACACCTAATTACCACGTAATCGTGACTCCATTTTGATATGAGAAACACCTGGTTCGTAATTAGGGTAATTCCGGGGGAGATGGCCCTAGTAACTTAAAACTCGACTGTGAAGGAATTATGATTAATAAAACATGAAATTATTATAGAAAATCAAACTTTATTTATAAATCTTTTCAAACATTAACGATAAATCACTTTAAATAATGCAAACAATGAAAGATTAAACTTTAAAGAAAATCTAGGACTTTCCATCTCTCCCAGAGGGTCCGGGAGTGATGGCCATAATGGTCGGGGGGAGATGGCCAGTACTTTGTTTGACTCTGCCTTTGCCCTTAAGATCCTTAGATTCCTTTTTCTTCTTATTTCCGCAAACACATGTTCTCGAACTCTGTGCAATTTTCATGCACCCAGAGCATGCAAATATTGCACTGTATCCAGTCTTCGGTTAGTTGTGTCTTATAATAATTATCACCGCAACCTCTGCAGTTATCTTTCTCTCTTTCGTCATTTTCACTTTCAGAGGTATCTCTGCGTGACTGCATGTCTTTTATAAGCTTGCTCAGTCGTTTTTCGTTGTCTGCACCAAAGGTAGATGATGGTCCCATAGGTACCTTTGTGTAATTGTTTCAATCTTCTTTCCAGTGTTTTTCTTGGAATATAATAGGTAGAAGACGCCCTATAAAGCGTCATCCCTCGATTTTGTACTGCTTCCATAGCATTTTTCAAATCTTCTTCGCTCCATTCACCTCGACAAGCAGCCACCTTCCGTACGTATTGGTTAGGCATCTGTAGAAAATATTGAAGATTAAAAGTAAAACTAAATTTAGACATTAAATTTTATGGCTATCTCTCCCGTGAATACTATGGCCATCTCTCCCGATTGCCCGGGTGAGATGGCCACATTAGACACTTAAAGCAACTTCTTAATTTTGTAGGTAATTTTGAGGTTGGCACAGCGAACAACTTTATTACTTTACAAAGAAAGTACGAAAACCGACAAAACTTTCAAAACCTTTTTGTGACCACTTAATATGTTAACCCCCTAACTTAAATCAAACGTGTCCTTAAAAAACAAAGTCAAATTACTCACTTTTCCATATTTCTTTTCAATGAAATTTCACTATCAGTTGCGTCCGTGCCGAAGCGAACCCAACTAAATTGAAAACAGGTGCCATCTACATATTATTACTTGAACTTTTTTCTATTGGCCATCTCCGTATGGCCTTCTCCCCCGGAATTACCCTATATAAGTCGTAAGTCCAAATAGTTGTAATCTTAAGTGTCTTGTATGAAATTTTGTAATAATTCATTCTTCACATTCTTATTCTGAGTGTCCTAGTACAAAAGTCCTTTTCAGAACGTCCAAGTAGGTTCCTGACTTGACCCGACGAGTAAAGAAGAGGCGCTTAGATAATTTATTTTATGCTTAGTTACAATACCTCTTCATTTTACCCTCCATAAAACCGTACTGCGGTTGACTGTAGCTACATGCTTTGATATGCTTCAGATTTTGTAAACAATATGTCTAAGGGCTTTTCATATTTCTTTTTAGAAACCATGTAGTAGGTAGGTACACTACTCAGCCATTCTTTCGAAAATGTAACATACGGTGCTCGTAGGGACCTATACTCCTTATAGTTTGTTTTTGAGGCGGTATTGTAACCACTAACGTTAAATTATCTTACAATTTACAGTTCGTCTAGAATTTGTGTCTCAAATTGGCACCTTTCGAAAAGATGAGAAAGATTATGATAGTTATAGGGATGGTTTGCGATGTCGAGATCTTGTTGAGATTCCCTGTCCGCATTATTCAATTCAATGATGAAGATACAAAAATTAAAGGTGTTCTTGTTTTCCAGCAATTCAACGATGTCTCCAGCAAAGTCAGGAACTGGAAGACCACTCCCAGTAACGAGGAGAACCTCGCTCTGTACTCACTGTACAAGCAAGCAACCATCGGAGACGTTAATATTGGTAATTATAGAGTTATGGTTAAGAATAGGCACTCGATCGAGTATTGAGAAACTTTAGCATAGAGAGAGGTGGAATAGCTATAGAAGAGGATTTGCAATTTAGATAGATGACCAAACAAAGTAGTCGCCAACCAGCACCCTGGGGTTATACTGCCGAGGGTGTACACGGGGCTTCTAATAAGGTGTGGTAATTAAAAAAACAACACTTTAGCTGGGATATTATGTGGTAATTACATGGGACACACTAAAAGTTTTGCACTTCTAGCTAATCGGAACTATTTGAATTTCGAATGCCATATTTTTTTAAACGTTGCAACCTTCTTAGTAATAAAAAAAAAACAATTGGCGGGAATTTATTTGTCAATTGTTTTTTATCACACATCAAAGTTCTATGTATGCAACGAAAATGGAATTAAGTCGAAAAGATTTTAGAGCGATGATTTTTTATGAATTTAAAAGTTTTCTCTCTCCGCAAGACTGTGCCGCTCGTCTTCAAAATGCTTTTGGGAGAGAAGCACCTTGTTTGAGCACCGTGAGGCGATGGTTTGCTGAATTTGAGAGAGGTCGAGTTTCTTTACATGACGAATTTCGTGAAGGGCGGCCTTCAACTGCCGTCAACGAAAATAATGTGGTTAAGCGGTTAATTGAAGAAAACCCGCGGATTACCTATGAGACAATTTGAGGACTATTGGGGATTGGTATGAGTCAAATCCAGAAAATTTTACACGAAGAATTGAAAGTTCGGAAACTTTGTTGTCGTTGGATCCCTCATGAACTGACAGCGGAGCAGAAGCGGGCTCGCGTGGAATGGTGCTCACAGATGCTACTGAAGTACGACCACGGACATTCTAATGCTGTTTATGACATTGTCACAGGAGACGAAACGTGGATTTATTGTTTTGAACCCGAAAAAGAACAGCAATCTTGTGAATGGGTGTTTGAAAATGAGAACAAGCCAACAAAAATGAGGTAAAGAAAGATAGATCAAAAGAGTGTTAATGCCGAGTGGTATTCTACCATTTGTTTACCCAGGGTGTTAGAAAAAGTTCGCGAAAGACGACCCAAAAGCCGCGTTCTCCTACATCATGACAACGCTTCTTCACACACGGCCAACAAAACAAAGTCATTTTTAGGTTCCGAAAAAGTACCTACAACTCGTCACCCATCCTGCGCATAGCCCCGACCTAACACCCTATGATTTCTGTATTTTCCCCAAAATCAAAGATTTGATGAGAGGTTTCACTTTTACCAACTCCGAAGAGGCAGTGATAGGGTTCAATCAGCACGTAGAAAACATGCCTTCAGATCTGTGGTCCTCCTGTTTTAAAAAATGGTTCGATCACATGAAATAATGTTTAAAATGTAAAGGAGAGTATTTTGAAAAGCAATAAACATAATATTTTGGTTTTAACATGTTGCTTTTTTTAAGTTACGCAAAACTTATAGTGTGACCTACGTATAACCATATTGTGTCACATCACCCAAAGTTGTCACATCTCCTGCGGCACTGCGGCGAGGATAGTTTGATTGTGTAAGGTCCAGAGTTCATGCTAGCGGATAAAACTGGTCGAGATCTAAACGATTTCACTGCTCACATTATTGCTAAACGTAACTGCTGTAGTCAAATAGATTCATCATAACGATAAACTCAGGGGTCAGACACAATGGCATGACCACAGGCTGATTCCTTTAGCCAGTTTGCAGTTTGTGTCACTTTTTCATTTATCGTACCTAAACTATTTCAATTATGTCCCGATGATCATCTTAGTCCATTTGCCGCCCAAGCAGGTCCCATAGGCCTCACCCAAAGAGGACGGAATTTGCCCTACATATAGGTACCACACTGGTCGGACGAGTTGGTATAGAGTGCAGTGTCGGAGTTTTCCTTCTCTAAACATACTTTGAAATAATTAAGATTTGTGCTTTTTCAGCTGAACCCAGCGGTTTAGTAGAAAAAGCCAAGTTCAAGGCATGGACCGGTCGCAAGGGGATATCCCAGGATGATGCCAAGCAGCAGTACATCGATCTAGCTGATAAACTTAAATCTAAATACGCATAAACACATCTTAGGATAGTGAATCATTATTTAAGATATAATAATTTGAATAAATACATATAAGAATCCATTCAATCGACTATTTACCTATTGTCTTTTTTTTTCATTATGTAGGTACCAAGAAAGTAGGCTACCCAAAGGCTTCCTTAGTTTACATTAACTATAGTCTATAAGTTTTGTTTTGTTTTGAAATACCAAACGTAGAATTATACCTAAGTACCTTACCTTCATGTTAGAGTTGGAGAAGACTGAATTTTCAGAAGTAGGTACCTAAACAAAGGTCCTGTCCACTTAACTTACTTAGACACTATGATAAGTATTATACAAAACTTTAAACTTTCAACAAAGGATTTAACCCAACCCAGAGATTTACTTCTAACTGCGACATTCAAAAGAATTTTCTCGATATACGAATAGTGATTAAAAGCACCGTCGCCAATCTTATTTATTACGTCTGGCTCTCTTCTGGTTTTATTTTGTCGTCGAAATGACGTACTTTTCGTGTATCATTAGATTCATTAGTAAGAAATAATACAGGCTGAATGAATAAAGAGCTTTCGCCACTCATGTATAAATTGCAGAATGGATACTGTCAGTTGACTTTAGTTGAGCTGTCAGGACTGTCAGCCACACGTCAATTAAAGTTTTTTTATTATTCCATCCATCCAAGTGTACGGAACGGAATCAAGTAAAAACTATTTGAAAATTGAATTTATCACAGGTATGTACTCGTTTGCAATCATTTGTTTTTAATTAATTGTTCATTAACTCTGCCAATGTCTGAAACGTAGGTACAGCATTTATTGGATGTTGGGGTGAATGCAACACTGTTAAAACGGTCGTTGTCACCGTGGATATCAATTATTGGTTGTGTTGGCTATTGGCGTACACCGGTTATCGCTGATTAACAAACAAGCAAGCCAAATACCGCAAAGCAAAAGCATAGCCGTTCCCTCTCGCCTCCCAGTCCATAACGAGTATTCGTGCTAAACACACGTCTCCCCTTTTAGTAAGTTTTCATGTGATTATAATATTTCAAGTTACTGTTCTTGATGATTATTGTCAGTCACATTTTTGACCTAACTCAGAGTTTGTAAAGTATATTCATATTAAATTCAGTATTAATGGGTAGGTATAATATTTAATTTATATTAATTCGTGAATAATATAGCGTTATTTTTCCATTTATAGGTTAACTCAATCCAGCATCATAACCATGGGTCTTCAGGAAGTGAGTACATATTTTTTTAAATTTACTATTTTAAGTAAGTTTTAAGACATCCAATCTGTTAATTTAATTAACAACAGTCATGTTCTTATGTAGGTACTACATACATTTACATGACATTATTTTATGCTAGTGTATTGGCTAGTTTCAATACAATACCATTTACCCACTTGGGTTCTCAATCTATACCAGCATCTGACATTTTTTTTTTAAATTTAAATGTGACATTTAATTTTTTTAATAGATAGGTACTGTTTTTCTTGACATGGTAATGACTGTTCCATTTTTAAAGTTTCAATGGACTCCCAGTGGTTATACTTCTGTACAAAGGGCAAAGTTGTAAAACCAATTAATTTATTATGATAAGTAATATAATTATGTATCTGTATCGACATACATACATGTATACACAAGTTGATAAGTCTTGAATTTATCTATGGACAAAATAATTATTATAGCAACACAATGCAGTTAGTTTATAAATACTGGCAACTAGTTATAAACATTACCCAACAGTTTAATAAACTATGGCTTGTAACCTGTGAACTTACAGTAATGTAAATCACCTATTGTCTAGTTGTTGACTATACTGAACGAGAATAGATTAGTTACCTAGACATCCAATCACGCCTATTACCGCAAAGAGGTAGGCAGAGATATGTCAGAATAAAAAAAAAAAATGAAAATTTATATCATTTCATGATCTTAAATTTTCATGTTTTTTTGTCTGTTTGGAAATAATATAGTTACTATTTTGTGAGATAACTTTGATTTTTTTTAATACTGTTGATTGAAGGCAGTTTGTGGAACTTACGATTATTTATTGACTGCCTCGGTGGCGCAGTTTCTCTGAGGTCCCAGGTTTGATTCCGGGTTGAATCAAATTATGTGTGCGATCCACAAATGTTTGTTTCGGAGTTTCGCTATTTTCTGTGTATAATATGTATGTATTTCGAAATATATAAGTATGTTTATCAGTTGTCAGCTGAACCGATTTCGCTAATTCTTTTTTTATGGTGATCGTTACTATCAGTAGAAGGTTTTTATGGCGGAAAAAAAGTTTAGAGGAACATTAGAAACATTTATACGGTACGAAGTTCGCCGAGACAGCTAGTTGCTAGTTGTAAATAAAAATACTCTGACAAATATTCCCAATGTTCTCTAAATCGGTAATAATCTCACCTACAATGTGACTTTTGAAATATTCGCATGTTATACACCTCTATCTATCCTCCTTGGTAAAGAAATAACTTCGTGAGACTCAGAAGTCTCAGTAAACTATGACGTAATTACGAGACTTTACATCTCTAGAGGTCATACGTTGTGTGAAATTGTTTGTGGAAAGGTAAATATTACACAATCATTTATGCAGATGTGCACTTAGATAATACACTAGACTAAATGATCACAAGCCACTCACGATCACAACCACGGTGTATTTCGAAAATTAAACATGGAACAGTAATTCGTCGCAACGACTTTCCACCAGGCGGGAGGCGTCCAAATTCGCGAACCTCATAAAAAAATCGTCTGTGTCTGTCAAATTATATAAAATCGCTGTGTAGAAAAACCGTTGATCTAAACACTGCCATTTATCGGTCATTTATACAAGCTAATACTGAATAGTTTTCTTAGTTTCCCGTGGGAACAAATATCTCGTATAAAAATTGCCCTAATGGGAAAAGAGGCGTGACTGTATGTAATATACTATTCCCTATCGAATAGACAAGACAGGGGCTTTTTATATGTTTATAGCAGCAATGTTCGGTTGGTCATCATCCACTGAGCCTGTTCCCGACTTTCCAGTATATCTGCGAAGCGACTAAACTATTTTCCGTGAAGCAACTGCCATCTGACCTACAACCGATTGAAACGTCAATTGGTTGTGGGTCAGAACGCAGATGGCAGTTTACCTGCAATGCAGCTAAAATTATATTTTCCGTGGAGCAACTGCTATCTGACCTCCACAACACATTGACGATATCGAAGTACTGTAGTTAGATTTCGACTGGCCTCAATAAAGGACTTTGTTATGTTGCGGGAATGCATCTTCCATCTCTCAGGAAGTGCAAATGAGAATGGTTTAGACCGCGAACTAAGTATTTTTGGTCATGAACGTTTACTAATTGCGGAATATCCTCTTTAGGATTTCGACACCGCCGCTGCTGATGTTAAGAATCTGAAAAAGTTACCCAGTGACGCTGACCTCTTGGAGCTGTATGCGTACTTCAAACAAGCCTCCGTTGGAGATTCTGATCCCGCAAGTAAGTAGCATCCTGGAGATCATAAAAATGCCCTGAGAAGACTGACCCCCCTTATGTGTTTTGGAAACTTTCTTCTTTTTCTTTTTTATTAAAAACGTGGCTCCATCGATGTTCATCGATGATTTCGCCAATGTCAAGGTAATGCTTGATTAGTTGATTCCTAACTAACTCCAGGTACAGGATAAGAAACGTTGTTCGGTATGTGAGTGTCCGGAAACCCGATTTTTGCGGAGCGCCAGAGGTAACCTAAAAAGCCACCAGACACGCGCTCAGCTAAAATTTCTCCCAAAGCCCATCCTCCTCAATAAATGAACTATAGAACAAAAAAAATATTAAACCAGTAGTAACTCAAATTAAATAGGATAATTACAGGAATCGCCATCTATATTGCTCAATATACCTAATCCGTGATAACACGACTGAATTAAGATTGAAATCTAAAATACCAAAAGTAAGCTCATTAACAGATAAGTTCTTAACTAGGGATAATCATTCAAAAGTACGTAGATACAACATTTTGCAGGGTCCGATTGAGCTCTTAAGAGACCCAACCAAATTTTACCTGCAGCCTGCAACGCTCAAAATTAATAAACCTACACTTTCAATGCCTCCTTTCCTATTGGTCTTTATGATACCATAAATGGATTATTTAGCGTAAAAATGTTTTTTCAATTCAAACCATAGTTCACGAAATAAGCGCATTCAATTTTATTTAACTGAACATCTTCAGCTATACTAAATTAAGTAGGTTTACGTGAACTCGAACATTGGCATTACCATTGTCTAGAACTGACCTTGAAAGAGCTATTACGATGGCTTTGCACGTTTTATGACTAAATTATACCGACGGTTGTGTCCTTATCACTTCAAGTAAAAACATTTTGAACAATACTTTTTTGAACGTTTATGATTATATAACTATTTATACTGTCGATTGACTGCACTTGGTCACTGCTACACATATTGCACAAAAACACATAATAAGTACTTTTCCACTGTTATAATTTTATTTTTACTGACCGGTTTCACCTCACGGCATCATCATAAATAATATCGTAATACATATTCATAAGGACATCAAAACACTAGTAATATTGTAGTGTCGCGATGTCGTAATAAAATAGTTTATACCATATTAGAATTTGGGTCCCGTTTACGCTAGTCTTTATCCTTCACTAAAACACCTAGCTGTAGCCCATAAGCCAAGGCAAATGACTGTTATTTGGCTAGCTACGGTCGTATCAACATACGACCGTAACTAGCCAAATAACAGTCATCTGCGACTTTGCACCAAGTCGCAGATGACTTGAAATAAAGGTTATCTTGAAATTATCTGTAACTAGCGAGCATGCAACTAAACTAAATACCTTATAGTAAAATAAGTATGTCAAGATCGTGGCAACTAAAACACGTAGTCACTGCCTACCCCAGTGGGAAAGTAGCGTGATTTTATGTCCAGTAATTAACAATTAAGTAGGTACCTATAGCTATAAGCTATAACTCAATTGTAGGTGTATAGTTACGGTCATTGACTCCTTGATAGATGCAATAATGTACCTCGCTACTTATAATACTCGTACCTAAATTACTAAAACAGCGCAAAGGTATCATTTATGGGAATTACTACATTTATAAGAGGGGCCCATTGATATAAACCCGGGGTCCACGACATCCTCACATGTATGCACCTACTAACAAACGAACGAGGCAGTCAAATAATGGACCATGATTGCCCGCCATCTTCGCCGTATACGTTCGTAGTACGTTAGTTTTGTCCATTGCAGGCAATCATGCCCTCTACACAATCCTGATCGCCTGTGATGGTCGCCTGATCATCATGGCCGATTGTGTGTAGATGATCCAAAGTATTTATCGGACAAGCACTGATAAACAGGCGTTTCTATATTCTCACCAAAGAGCTTGGCATTTGTTCCGCTCCGAAACATATCGCCGTCATCCGTAACTGAAATCTAAATAACTAGGTACATAATATGCCTGGAAAGTTTGTCTGTTTGTACGCGTTATTTTGATGGAATTTCAAAAAACTTAATGTTCGACACCCCATTTATAGAGGAAGATTTAGATGTATAAAACATCACGGTATGACCTACACAGTGGCGAATGTTCCATACATTCCCATAAGCCCGGAATTCCCTAAAATATTTCAAAATAATAATTATATTATTTTGAAATATTTTAGAGAATTCCTAATCTTCTCAATATTATTTTAGGGTCAATGGTACAATATTATTATTAAATAATATTGTACCATTGACCCTAAAATAATAGTGTGTATTTTAATATTGACCCTAAAAAATTTCGAACGATTATTTCAAAATTACGCGCGCTAAGGGTCAATCTCCTATACCGACTAACCGTTCTCTGTACGTGTGGTACTCTGTACGGTGTTGAGCGCGCGGATGCCATCTCGCTCGCACAAGTTACAAGTAGACGCAATGCATGCCCGTTATAATCGGGCTTGCATTTTCTCTTTCATACCTATGGATATTTTCGCTAGCATACCACAACATTTAGTAGGTTGTTATAGCAAAATCTGCCTGCCAAAAAGCCTGGTTTTGCTCTGAAGTTCGTCGCACATCGGTTGCATGGCGACCTATGCTATGTTCGCGTTTGTTTACTTCAGTTTCACGTAGGCGTAGTAATTTGCTTTTTACAGCGGGTGTTTATTTCAAAATTGTTTTTTATTGTTTGAAAGTTGTGAATTAGTTTACTTTAGTGTTAAATATGGAAGAAATTGTGCCTTGTGATGATTTGAGGTGCTGTAAAGTAAGTAAAACTCACTTGTCACGCCAATTTGCTGAAGAAATTTCAAAACACAATCAGCAAGTTGACCAAAACCGTAGTATTTGTCAAAGACTTGTATTGCCTTTTAGAGGACATGACGAGTCCAAAGATTCATTAAATAGAGGTAACTTTTTAGAATTAGTTTCATTATTATCGAAATATGATAGCGTTTTGGAAAAGCATATGCAACATCAACAAAGCGACAAACCCGGGCCTAGTTATTTATCATCTACAATTCAAAACTATATTATTCACTCTGTAGCCGATATAATAAAAAACTACGTTAGCCACCGCGAACAATTATGCCTGTAGTGATGATAGCGCATAAAATAAAATAGAAAAAATCAGTTGTAATTTAACTTTGATTTTTAACCGACCTCAAAAATGGAGGTTCTCAATTCGACTGCTTTATTTTTTTATGTATTTGTTACCTCATATATCGGGCATGCAGTCCTCAGCTTATGAAGCTTCGCCCCTGGACCTACAGGAGTGGAGCAGCTAACAAAAATGTTCCAAGATATAAAAATGTATGCTTTCTTTTAATTTCGCTTTACCATATACAAGATTATTCTTGACGATTTTACTCGAACGAAGTCACAGAAGTTGCGGGTGTCCACCAGTTATAAATAACTGTGTCAGTGATTTCTATGCGAGATGATTCCGGCCGGTAATTGCTTCAATTGGCATATTTTTCTACTTTCATTGGACCAAAGAGTAGTAGACTCGATATGGCAATAAATAAAACAATCTCGCCTCTTTTCCGTTGAGGTAGACACTTGCTACGATCTTTGCATACTTCTTTCACTTCTTCCATTTTCATATAACGGTGCAGTTGTAGTATTACGACATTTTTTTTGTCCTTTAGTAGTGACCTTACTACTTTATAGACTCTCAAAATTCTTTCTAGAACAACTAGTTCATATGCCGAAGTTTTTATATTTAACAACTGCAAAAAAATCCACACAAGCTTGCACAAATTTCCATATAAACGAGCTGAGCTAAAAATAGCAGTTTCTCTGTTTTGTAATTAACAGCTAACGTTACTTTTTGGATAACTTGGTCGTTATGATTTCAAACCAGTTTTAAACTCGCTGTACGAATGCTTACACACTGATTCATTCGTAATACGACTTGACTATATGGTGCAGGGCACATCCAGGGTCGACTTATGATGATAACCCATGATATATCAGAAAATTTCAAAATATGTGATATTTAGGGTACCTAAATGGTACACACACTCACACACACACATAGCACGCTTATATCCCGAAGGGGTATGCAGAGGCATTACACACCCACAATTTACCAGTATTTTTAGTCCCACGTAATAGGGGGCAAGCCTATTGCAGTCACCGGGCACACATATAATGGGTTATGTCCAAAATGGCCGAATGCATTTAATAAAAAGTAGCAGCAATATTGAAACCCGTTGCCTTGCGATGAAATTATTGCAACAAAATCTTACGTGCCAGCCGCTATGGCAGCCAATGTCTCGGACTTATATATGACTATACCATAACAATACTAATTTCACCAGTAGCTAAATAAACTTATGATGAGAGTTTTTGTACAAAATATCTCCATATGAATAATGTGAGTGGGGCATGATGAAAAACATTGCAAGAACAGCCATAAATTATTACTTTTCCACATTTTGCCAGTAAAGTCTATAGTACAACTAGAAACCGTTTAAATTTGACCTCCCATCTTGCTGCTTGATACTTAATTATTACTATTGTGTTGTTTTTGCTTTGACACGCTTATTATAAGTTAGTTAGTTAAGTTGTCACCTATAACTGCTGAATTTTAAACTTACGATCGCGACTATTGTTTCTGCTTTAATTTATTTGTGTTTTCAGATATAAAATCTTTACACTATATACATAATTATATACTAAAAATATTTACATTACAAAATATCGTTTAAACAAATCCTCCGCGTCATTGCCGACTGGGAAGGTTCCCAGAATGCTGGCTGTGTTGCCACGTTGGATGGCGATACTTATTCTTTGGGCCAGAAAACAGCCAGCCTTCTGGTCCTGAGAAGCATCGATTAAGCGTTTAGCAATGTCTCTATAAAGGCGGCGAGCACTCGGAACCCATGACCCCAGTGTCTCAACCCCAAACGGCTCAAATATGTAATCACCTGCTAGTTTAGCATATTTATGCCGTTTGAGGCCTTCAGCCGATGCAGCATCAGCGCCGGCACATCCGGATATGCTTAGAAGGTGTGTAGGTGCTAAGGTGTCAACGCATGTAGCGTCCCACACCAAAGGTCTTCCCATCTTCCACGGTAGCAACGACATACCGTCCGGTCTCTTTCCATCGCTTCGTGCTAAACCATTTGGTTCACGTACGGCCGGAAGACCTGCGGTGGAAAGAGCCCTACGGATTATGTCGTTTAGAATAGCGTGCCGAGGTATACGACCTGCGCTTCTGCTACAAGAGAGGCCATGGTCCCAGATTATCGACGGCTACTTCACATGTGCAATGATTACAAAGTTACAAACATAAAGAATTGATTGCTTGTTTGTTTAGTTGAATTGAATTGGCTGCGTAATTACTGAACCGATTTTGAAAATTCTACATAATCCCTGAGTGACATACTTAATCTACTTTTTATCACTTCTATTCAAAAAGTGGCGTTTTGCTCCTACATAAGTGCACCGGAAGTAGCTCTTTTTTGTTTAGTGACTTTTTGAGATTTGAATTTGGAAACATGAATCTTCCAAAGTAATCCAACAAATAAAAATAAAATATTCCGGGAAATTGTCTACGAGCGAACTAAATCAGCTAGTACTAAATATTAATTGATTTGAAACAGAGCCATCTAGTATAAACGTATTATATTTGTTAGTTCCTAAACTGCCGATAGATGTCTCTGAACCGACGCCGTAAGGGCCGGCGCTCACAGCCGGCACGGCACGGCATGGCATGGCAAAGGATTTTATTACTAATCAAGTTATTTTGAATCTTATTTCTATGAATTTAGAGTTCATGTTACTTTATTTCGATACCACGATGCCGCGACGTGCCGCGGGATGCTGTGGCATGACGCGACGCGCTGCGGCATGACGCGACGCGTCCCGGCATGCCGCGGGATGCTGCGGTACGCCATTGCATATCGCGAGACGTATGGGTCACTTTATGTCGAGGAATTATGATTGCTAAGGTTGTAACTTGTGCAGCGGTCATTTCGGTTAATGGGGCGCAGTCCGGTCGGTGCGCGGGGGCAAGGGAGGGAGAAGAAGCACTGGCGCGCGCGCGTTTTTTATCTCTCACACTGATTGAGCGTGGCAAGAGATGCATCAGGCATGCCGAAGCACAACCTACCATGCCACGGCATGACAGGGAACGCCGCAGCACAATCTGCCGTGCCATGCCGGCAGTGAGCGCCAGCCCAGTCGCAAATTGATATTATCGATGTAACTAATGTTTATTTTTAAATCTTTTCAGAGGCTCCTGGTCTCCTTGATCTGAGGGGTAAGGCTAAGTTCGAGGCATGGACCAAAAAGAAAGGCACGTCCAAGGAGGACGCACAGAAGGCCTACATCGCGAAGGTCGAGAGCCTCAAAGCCTCTATCGGCCTTAAATAATTGACTGATTTATGTAGCGCATTTATTGTTTAATATATTTATAGTTTGGTACTTTTTACAAATAATAGATAGGTTTTGCAATTATAAAATTTTTAAATCATTTTGAATTTGGAAGGCGGAGTTTTGGCATTCTGAATTTGAAATCCTTTATGTATTACCACTGACCTTATCTAAAAGACATTTAAGAGCTAGTCTTTAATAATGTCGGAAGTTTGGAATCCAGACTTACGATGTCATCTGTACTAGGTAATACTGTCTTCCAGGGTAGAAAATCTCTAGAAAGTTCTTTACAAAATTTCACCAAAACAAATTCTTTATTCAAAAAGAAACCGTTATTGAACTGAACTCAAGATGGCCGTCCTTCTTATAATATTTAAGCACAAACTGTAGATTAAGCGTTACGTTACATCACAATTATTTTACGTAAAGTGTATTTATTTTAAATTGTATTTGCACTTTTGAGTGTGGAGGTAATGTTATAAAGCGGTCTTACAATGTCTGGTTTTGTTAAAAATACTTTTTCTTTTTTTATACTTCAATTATATCCGTTGGTTACAAAATCATCGAAATAGTGTTGTTTCTTTTATTACCAACACAGGAAGGTCTTTATCCCCAGACTTTGATTTCCAATCCCAGAATCGCGTGTTCCCATGCTATCCCACGCGTACGACGTTGTTACAAGTTTAAAGTATCGCCTAGATAACGTAAACGCAGACGTCGTAAGACGTAGGATCAGTGTGTCGCTGTTTCCCACGTCGTGTGGCATAGGTACGTGGTATGTGAAGGACCAGTGTGTTTTAAGCTTTATCCTTTTATTCTAAAAGTAGTATTCTAACATGCAAAACTTACCCGGCCTACTGGGAACACTAAAAGTGGAACAGTAATTCATCGTCCTTAATTGCGCTATCTAGAAATTATATTCTATATAATTATTGACCGAGCGTGCGAGGCGTCTATATTTCGAGATTGGACAATTTTGCTTTCGTCAATGAAACTTGGCGCAAGTATTCCTTTACTAGAAACAATGTTTTAGTGGAGTATTTTTATTGAGGAGGGGGGTGGTATTTATCCGTTTCGTAGTTTTAAAGATCTAAGCATACATGCGGATGGAAGCGACTTTGTTATATAATTATAGTATATGTAGTGATGAAACAAAGATTGGATGATGTCGATATTGGTCATCGTATTTCAGTGGTCAGAGCATTCCCCTTGTTAGGGAAAGGCCGCGGCTTCGAGTGATGCCGATGACATTTAGTTCTTATATTTTCCTAGCTACCTATGTTTATCTAGGAATAATAGAACCAAACTCATTGCTTTTAAATATAGAAGTACCTATTATCGTGTCTGAGAAATACGTAGTAGGCAGATAACGACACGATAACTTGGCGAAATTCATGATTGCCAGAGTCTTGTCCGTTGATTGATCGGCATGTGCATCATTGGTTGTGGTCTTATCGACTTGTTTACCTAAGTGTATCTTATCAAGAAGGGATTATCAAATACCTACCTATTGTTGGAACGACACTTTTTGCTATAGTTGTAAGCCGTGCGGCGTGCGCGTTTCTCTGTCTCTATATATATATATATATTTATATACACATGTATATGTATATACTATATATATATATACATTTAATATTTTTTATTAGAAAGGAAAGAAACAAACTTCGTTCCATCCGGGTGTCCCTTGACACCTCAAGATTTTTTTTAATCAAAATATTTTAACATAACAGTGCTTACGACTGTACCTAATACAAATCTATGATAAAATATGGGTCATAATGTCTCTTTTAGTGTAGGTACATTTTTTAGGCCGGTCACACTGGACACTAATTGGAGAGGCCATGTTGTTCAGTAGGGTTCTTCCTTCTACCATACTTAGGGAAAGGCCGCAAGTTCGACTCCTGTCGATAACATTCGTTTTTGTGATTCCTATTTAACTCAAAGTCACGGCGAACTTCGTACCGTTCATTGAGTTTGTACGACTATTTCAACACAAAAATTAACAAGCAGTTCCCGAGTTTTAGCGAAAGCAAACGAATGGCAAATAGATAGATCTTCCTCTTGCTGCCTCATCCTCAAAAAAAATCCTCATCCGCATCCTCCAACTGTTTGATTTGTTCTTCCTCTTCCGCTTCCTCTTCCTCATAACCACTTCCCATAGGCCGATCTATATATAGAAATGGGGAATGTAATTTTTGTCCCCCTTAGCTCTCGAGAACTGCTTATGCTCCAATGATGGTTGACCCCTTTATGGATAGCCCTCGATCTGGAGGCAAGCCAAAAAAATTGACCTAGCTCTAAGGGGTCAAAAGTTATAGGCCAAAACCAAAGGCGTGATGCGGAGCGAAGCACCGCGCAAGACACCGTACTAGTGATAAATAAATATGAGCAGAGCTTGTAATATGAGTAATAGATAAACTGATATAAATACTTACATACTTACATTTTTTTTTTTTAAATACATATATATATTATACATAGTAAACGTCAGACTTTAATATAAGAATTACATTACAAAATATCGTTTAAAAATTCTCCGCGTCATTGCCGACTGGGAAGGTTCCCAGAATGCTGTGTTGCCACGTTGGATGGCGATACTTATTCTTTGTGCCAGAAAATAGCCAGCCTTCTGGTCCTGAGAAGCATCGATTAGGCGTTTAGCAATGTCTCTATAAAGGCGGCGAGCACTCGGACCCCAAGACCCCAGTGTCTCAACCCCAAACGGCTCAAATATGTAATCACCTGCTAGGTTAGCATATTTACGCCGTTTACGCCGCTTATGTACTTCAGCCGATGCAGCAGCAGCGCTGGCATATCCGGATGTGCTTGGAAGGTGTGAAGGTGCTAAGGTGTCAACGCATGTAGCGTCCCACACCAAAGGTCTTCCCATCTTCCACGGTAGCAACGACATACCGTCCGGTCTCTTTCCATCACTAAAATAGATTGACCATTTCCTGAATTGAATGGAATATTGGGCTCTCATTTTTGCCCCATTTTTCATTAATGCTCCACTTCTATTGGTCGTTGCGTAGGAACCAAAAGTTCCTGAGATAAGACCTATCCAAACAAACGACTGATGACAAGACATGAAACCCTTGTGGTTAAAATTTTACTGTAAACATTTTGTCATATTGCCAGTACAAATTCAGCTGGCGTTCAAAAGAATTTTCTACTGACTTCCAAAAAAATACACGTCAAAAATTAGAATAGATGTGGAGCATTAATGAAAAATGGGGCAAAAATGAGAGCCCAATATTCCATTCAATTCAGGAAATGGTCTATCTATTTGCTTATTTTCATGTGATACAGCTCAGCTGTTTACGTGCGATTAACCAACTAATATAATTCGTGAATAGCATTTGAAATCCAATTAATTTACCTGAATAAAAACATTCAACGTCATCATCTTCAATTTCAGTTTCGACTGCCTCAGTGGCGTGATCAGTAGTGCATCCGCTTTCGCTGCCAGACTCTCGGATTCGATTCCCAATCCGAACTAACTTTATGTGAAGACAGATACGTTTGTACCGAAGTCTGATGTTTTCTATGTATAATATGTATGTATTTAAAAAAAAAATGTAATTATGTAAGTATTTATATCAGTTTATCTATTAATCATGTACATATTACAAGCTCTGCTCAGTTTGAGACTAGATGGCATTGTGTGAATTATCCTAACATATTTATTTATCACTAGTACGGACGGTGTCTTGCGCGGTGCTTCGCGCCGCACCACGCCATTGGTTTTGGTCTATAACTTTTGACCCCTTAGGGCTAGGTCAAATTTTCGATTTTTTTGGCTTGCCTCCAGATCGAGGGCTATCCATAGAGGGGTCAACCATCATTGGAGCATAAGCAGTTCTCGAGAGCTAAGAGGGGACAAAAATTACATTCCCCATTTCTATATATAGATCGGCCTGTCGCTGTCCACTGCTGAACAATTTAGACTTGACGAGGAAGTGTTTATGAGGAAGAGGAAGCAGAACAGGAAGAACAAATCAAACAGTTGGAGGATGCGGATGAGGATGAGAATTTTTTTTGAGGATGAGGAAGCAAGAGGAAGATCTATCTATTTGCCATTCGTTTTAAATAGGTAGTGGTTTCCCTTGAAAATCCGCAAGACACCCCGGTGTCGCGGCGCGCGCCGTTCCGTCAAGCCCCGAAAGACACCCGGGTGTCGCACCTCCCCAGGCGACTTTAACCCTTTAAACCTTCTACTTTTGTATGGAGAAGTTTGATGACATACGTTCTCTATAACATTTCCTTGCAATTTGAAGCATAACTTTATAAATATCTGTGGTTCGATTTTTTTTTTCACGGCATTGAAAGTTGATGATGTTTGGAGAGTACGTCAGTCAGCGTCAGGTCTATAGTGCGTGTATTTTGAGTGAAATACTGTGATTTATTCACGTAAGTAATGTTTTCTTATTAGAAATATGATTATTCGGTTTATAATGATTCTATTTAGGTAGTAGTTTTCAAAAAAATACATCGTTATAACTAATATATGAAGCCCTAGAAAGTTACCGATTTCCGAGTTATTTTTGCGATGTTTGTCAGTGAAGACAGTGAAAAGTATAAAAAAGTATAAATAAAGATACTTTTTATCTCTGTAAATCGTTTTGAGAACGATAATGTACGTAATTATATATTTCAGTGTAATAATAGCTAGAAAAAATTTGGTGGAAAACCGTTATAAATTGGCCCGTTGATTTTACGTTTCGGCGGGTTGAGTTTTATGTGGTGTTATTATAAACACCTTGAGGTCTTTTATCAAAATATTTACGTTATTAGATAGCATAAGTCCTTGTTCTTTGAAATTCATTTGAAAATTCTTGAAATTCAGTTGAATTTCTTGAAATTCATTTGAATTCTTGAAATTTAGCTAACAACGTGGTTTCCAAATTTTGGACAATTTATAATAAATAATTTGTTTGCATTATTATTCATTTTTTGATGCTTGATCATCAAATATATATCAATAAAACTATTGCCGTTTACAGAATCGTAAAATATGGTTTGGTTGTAGAGATATTCCTTTTTTTCTACGAGATGGTAAGACAACGTCACGATGTCATCACCCGCCCGTGCTCCCAAGACTTTTTTTAGGTCGGCATGCCCATAAAGTATGACATTGACAGGTACTGTCTTTTTTTTAAATAAACGTACTATACGATATTAAGAAATTCAAAACTTCATAGGCATGATTTTACTAACAACTGATCGACCAAGAGAAACTTTTTTTCACTTTATAGTGTAAGACATCTTTTTATTTTATTTTTTATGTTATTAAATGTACAGACAGACACACTTGTCTATACATTTAATAACATTGATGAAAAAATAAAAAGATGTACAAAGTACTCGTATGTACTTACCAACCTAACGCAAAACTTTTTTTAAGTAGGTACTTGTTTTTTTTTGTATAAATCGATTTTGATTTTCTTATGATCCCTGAGCTCCCCTGAGTCGAAAATAGTGATTTCTTGAATCTCTAATCTAGATAGTAAAATACAACTACGAAAATCAATACTCAAATGACAAATCTCATATTTACATTGATATATTTTACATAAGAATACATTTAATTCCTAAATTAATTTCTAGTTTGAGTATCCAATGATTCCACAGGCGATTGTCGGTCCCGAAGATCCTGTTGTTCCACTCTCCTCGGTGCCAGCTCTTCCATAATCATCTTCTCCCTTAGATATGCCTACAGATCTTCCAACTATCGACCGAGGACCCGACAAGGAGATAAGATGGTCGATAATTCTCACTTGTAACGTTTGATCATCTTGTGATTTTATGTTTCCAAGGTCTCCAACATGCCTTACAGGGTCGTGTGGGCCTCCGTGACGACCCTGAAGACGGGAAATATGATAATTAGAAGCTTTATTCGCTCTTTGTTATGATGTCCGGTTATGATTAGTAGTTTTTTTTCTAGTTGGTAACACTCGACTGATTACCGAAGTTCCTAATTGGATATGAGATAGGTTTTGTCAGATAGATAATTGGTAGATTCATTGTTTTTTTAAAAAACGTACGTCTTTTTATAAAACCTGAAAATTTGTCAGTGCATGTCACCAAAAAGGCGAACGACCAGTGAGCACGTTGAATTTATTACCGTTTTAAATAGAAAAGGGTTCGTTAAGAATAATATTTGAATCCTTTTTGGTGGGGTTGTGGACACTCGGGCCAAACAAAACGTATAAAATGGTGGCCATGTAAAATTCATTATTAGTAGACTTAATTTTTTCACATTTTTCTTCCGAACAACGTTAGAAAACAAGATATTTGATACATTGATGGACAGTTTGCACGGTTGCTATAGCTACCTCCTGCCAGATATTCCTAAGAAATTAAGACAGCAATAATTTTTACCCTCAGACTAAAAGAATAACTTCTTCTAGTCTGAGTTTTTACCAATAAAAAAAACAAGATTTAAAATTGGAATGTCAATAATATCAATAATATATTTTTTAAATCAAGCTATCTGAAATTCTTACATACGCGGGAAAGGTTTCAGTTCAATCGGAAATCGGGAAGTGTGTTTTTAACTTGCAAGATTGGTGGCAGGTGAAAGTAAATAAAAGCTTGTAATAAAAAGAATTGATTTAACATAGACAAGACGTTACTTACATAGAACGTGGCGAAATGCTCTCCAATTTCCATACAATTTTCTTTAACAACTCCAGCTTGGTGTATATGAATGCCATGAAGACCTGGAGACAGTCCGGTCACATTACCTTCAATGGTCACAGGCGCATTGGGCTGCAGTTGTCTGAATACCAAGTAGCCTGTAACACCGGAACCCTCATCCTGCTGAAGATGGACTGTCGCTTGGAGACCAGGTTGGAAGTTTGTACCTAGATATCCTCCGCTGTGACTTAGAACTGTGCTTACTGGCAGTGATGAACCGGGTACCTGTCAATATAATGGAATTGACTGAATTTGAAATAAGTAGGTATATACAACTTATAAACATTTTTAGTATATAATTATGTATATTGTAATTCTTATTGTAAATAAATGTCTAACATTTCTATAACAGGACTGTAGAGATTATTATTTAGGTAGTGGTAGTGGCAGGAATAGTCCGAGACAGCCAGGACTTTAATTGGCTGTGCGTATGCAATAGCGGCTGGCTCGTAAGTTTTTGTTGCCTTTCGTCAACATTCCATCGCAAGACAACGGGTTTAAATTTTTTTTTCAAAATTACAATATAACTGCTACTTTTTATTAAATTCATTCGGCCATTTTGGACATAACCCATTATAAATGTGCCCGGTGACGGCAATAGGCTTGCCCCCTATTACGTGGGACAAAATATACTGGCAAATTGTGGGTGAGAAATGCACCTCTACCTACCCTTTCGGGGATATAGGCGTGATATGTGTGTGTGTGTGTGTGTGTACAACATCATACTTCTAATATTTTAACATATTTTTCTTTCTTTTTCTTTTACAGTGATAATGGATTTTCTATAGTACCCGGTAACCGCAATATGTACCAAGAGCCAGTGACTACCAGACTACGTCATTTTGAAAATGCTGAAAATTTCTCAGAGTTTGTCTCCAAATATTTGTCGAAATATATGCATAATATAAAATGCCTTTGCCTCACTTCTCTGTATTATTATAATAAATTATCCAAATACCTAAACTACATCGTGAAAGTAGCACCGTTTTCAAAAAAAAAGCACAGTTACCCATGGTACCTCAGTGCCTTAAAAAATATTTCTAGCGCTATCCAGAGGCACTCGGCAATAGACGTAGGCTGCAGCGGCCTCGGACCGCGGAATTTAAAAAACAAACTACATAAATTTTAAGAATTTGATTAAAAAAATGTGTTTGTTTTCAAAGTCGGTTCCAGTCGATTCTGTTATCGAAACTGAGTCCTAAAAAACGGTGGTACTTTCACGGTGTATGTATCATATCTAATATTAAGCTGTCCTACTGTATGACGACGGTTTCTCGCGTGCGTTTAATAATACTAGCATTAACTTGACTGTCGTCTTTCAAGGGTAAACAGACAAACATACAATTATACGACATAGCACTTACCAAGTGTACTTGGTAAGTGCTATGTATGGTATATTCTGTAGAATATAAGGTTTTAAAATTGAATGATTAATGGATTACTATGGATTGCTCTGTTTTAACAAAAAAATGCTCTTTAAAGTTGAATGGATGTAATCACAAAATTGTAATATAAAAAAGTACCAACATTTAATGTTTTCATAAGAGCTATCTAATAATATTCCCAGACGATGATATGAACGTGAGAAAACAAAATTATCCCCACTTTACGTGTAGAGGTAAGTAGCTCTACGTGTAAAGTGTTAAATTTACTAACTCAAAAATTATTTTTTTTCATAATTTTGCTTTACCGCTTTGTTGGTGTGGTAAATTAAATACAGATACAATCTTCGACTTGAAAATTGAAGTGTTTTCGCACTTAAAAAAATAATATTAGTATGGTGGTAATATTAGTTATATGGGTGATTACCGGTATAATTAGGTAGATCGCAGTTCATGGCTATTATCAAACTTCCCTCTCAGTTAAAATACGCATTACCTATATAATTTTATAATATACTATTAATCAACAACATAATCGTGACTTAAATCGTCTGTATTGAAATACATCAAAATGGCGTCATCATAACATTGATTTAGCTTATCTATAATATGTAATCGTGATTCCAGAAAAGGTTCTTACCATGAAGTAGTTACCTAAAGCATAATGTTTATGCTCTAAACTCTAGATTGTCGGCATTGGTGGAACTTATTGTACAAGTATGTATGTTTATTACTATATGAAATAAGTATCAAAGCATTATAAATACAATAAAATGTTTATATGCTAGGTATTTTAGTGCTCAGACTGTAGAGATTTCGTTGATGGGCAGACGCACCAATTGCAATTGAAATTGACTTGGTTCTTAGATCATGTTTCTTTCGGTTCTGGACTCCTTGGAACTTGTGCCAAAAACAGAATGATCGGACTATTTATGGTGAAATTCTCTATCTCTATGGAATAGCAGTCCTTTTATTTTTCTTTTAATTGTCATTTGAATGTTGCAGGGCCTTCGCAGGACCTTTGTCAAGGTGCGGGAATAGCAGCTATGCAATACTTATACCCATGGCAGACAGCCGTGACTTTTTACTATAGGCATTACGAATCCTATTGGTAGAGTGCAAAAGCCTTAGTGTTAGGTTAATGAAGCAAGGTTTAAACGTCAAGTGTATGATTCCGATTACAAATATATACACGCTGTATAATTCTATGAGGCAGTAGGTAGGCAGTACGTTGGACAGTCGTCAGTTATCGAGCTCAGAAACCCATAAAAATATAATTTTATTTAAAATCGTAATTAGTACCTACCTAAATGCTTCTGATTGTTTATCATAATGTTCATACCTTATAAATTTTAACTAAGCTTTTCAAGTTATTGTTTTATCAAAGTTAGGTGTTCTCTGTACATAGAAATGCACAGCAACTGTTATATGCTTAATTCAGAGAAAATTTATCTTGACAGCTAAATAAACGTAAGTTTGTACACTACCGACTAATTGAAGATATGAAGTGAATTTTTATTCTGGATTCTTTTCTCAAAGGCTCTACTTAGGTATTATTGCCTTGAGAATCTGGCATTAAGTAAACGTATGTATTTTGTGACCTTATGAACATATCAGTATGTAAATAAATGACTTACAAATTCTATTTGCTTGTCAGCTCGATATCTGTAAGGCAGAACTTGGTCCTGGCCGTAAGCCTGTAACGGAAAAAAACATCGATTAGGAAAATATAAAGTCATCATTCACCGAGCCTTTTCCCAACTCAGTTAAGGTCGCCTTTCCAGTCTAACTGCGATTTGGCTGAACTTCGATATTTTCCGTGAAGCGACTGCCATCTGACCTCCACAACCCATGGGCGATATCGAAGTTCTGTAGTTAGACCGGTCGGATTTTATATAGGACTCCGACTACCCGTAACGTCTGCCATAGATGTTCGTATGACAACCGGGACCGACGGCTTAACGTGCTTCACGGCCGCCGGCCGTCCCCAACTGCGTTGGGATAAGACTCGGTGGATGATGGTGTTACAAATATTGATAAAATCGACAATTGATAGTCACATTACTTAAGGGCCCAGACCGCGCACGGATAAAGTCGATTTTGAGCGACAGCAGCGCTATTGTTGCCCGAATCATCCGACGGGCGGGTGAATGATCCAGAGAGCGCGATTTTGAAAATGTTTTGCGACAAACGTACCACGTTGAGTTATTGTTATTGAAGTTGAATATTTACAGCATAACAAAAATGTTGAATTATTGGAAATAAACGACTGCCTATTTGTAAAATATTCCAAGAGTAGTTTTCGTTATAAAATGATCCTAATTACTAGATAAATAAATAAGAGTAGTTTGAGACACAATTTTTATGATTTTCTATTTATAATAAACAATCAAGAGCAGGTCCGGACTGACCTTTTTGTATTCTACTTACCTAAAATTCCAACTACGAGTACCTATGTATTTATTTGTAATTTTACTACCAAAGTTTATTCTTATTTCGTAAAATTTTCATTCAATAAAATAATTGCAAATTCAGTAGGAAGTACGGTCGAAATAACATCACGCCTTTCCTCGCTAGTGTTTATATCTACGCAAGGAAATGTGCCTATTGCGTAAACTCAAATACTTTTTGCTTACGATCACCTCGCAATCTAAAAAATCTTCTAGGGTTGTACAAAAAATTGTCAATAAATGAAACACAAGTATAAAAATGGTTCATATAATTAAAAGTAAACAAAATATGAGTCGCCACCTAAAAAGCGTGCTAGGGTTGTACAAAAATTAGTTATAAACAAACATGAAATTTATAAATTATTCATATACTTAATTAAACGAAAGTAAACAATAACAAAATATGAGTTTAAGAGTTTCTAATGTTTTTTTCATTTTAATGATTACTGATCAAATTCTGATTTCTACTAATTTGATGATAAAATCAATTGCTATTGCAAAACCTATCAGAATGAAAATGTTACCAGCTGCCCGATTCACGTAATAAAAACCGTAGCGTAGTGACTTAAAAATGTCACTTCGCACACTTTTTAACCGACTTAAAAAAAGAAGAAGATATAGCTAAGAACTCCCTTAGAATACATCTTTGAAACACAGAACACTAGATCAAAATCTTAAACGTTTTTATCAGTCTTCGTCAATTATGAAAGTGAATAAATAAACATAATAAAAAACTGGTTGCTTGTAAAGTCGGTTTAGGACGATAATTTTATCGGATAACGTCATAATATTATTCTCCATCGCTTGTACTGCGCTCTCGCTTGACCCTAGCGTGACATAATGTGACACTTTTTTGTGCGTGTTGCCGGTGTTCATCGATTTATAAGACGTTATCACGTCATAAATTTAATAAATCCGACTATATGCATAAAAACTCAAAAGGTAAAAAGAAAACAAGTCTACGGTCTTGAATTATGTTACATAAAAATAAATAAGAACACTATTGTAATAAATCGAATTCAACAGTTGAGACCCATTGAAATCCTCACAGGCTCGAAGATATTCCTGACTAGCTAAATATTTCTTTAGAAATAGGCCCCGACTGCTAAATACGCTATATTACAATGGTGTTGTTATTTATTTTTATTACACATTTTCATTTTTTAATCTGTCGGATTTTAACATTTTTATTGTTTATTTATTTATATTCATAACTGACGAAGACAAATATAAAAGTGCAAAAGAATTCATACAATATTATGTTCGTGATGAACAGAAATTATAAATTTCCTTTACGCTATACGTATTGGTTTTTTATGGCGTCACTTATTCTATGTCACTCGGGCTTAGAAGACAATTCTAATGATACTAAAAACATTAAAATCGGTTCAATAATTTTGAACTTATCGTGCCACAAAGATATATTACTTAGTATACATACATACATACGTACACCAGTCGCGTAAAAGATAATATTTTACAAAAAAAATTCTTGATTTTGGTAAAATACGAGATTTGAACGTGAATTTTCTTTTGAGAAAGTAATTGAGAAGTATGTGTTTGTCTCACAATGAAAATAATAAATATTGCTAAAAAAAACTGTAGGTACTGAGATTTTGTCTTCGCCCATCACTAGCTAGTTTGTTTATTTATGTAACAAGTCTACAAGAATTACGTATAACAACTTACCTCTATACAGCGCGTAGCAGTGTTGCTCGGAGTCTCGGCCTGAAGGTTTTCTTCATTTTTAGTACTGGAAATATTATTCATCAATATCCACTTTTTATTTATTTTGTAATTTTTGTACAACCCTACGCCAGGCACGGCGCGCGCGCGCCCGTGCAATTTCTGATAGGAAACATACCTACTTCCACTTCCACATATTTAGACATGATGAACATGAAAACTAATAATACTGTAACTAATAATAGTGTAAGCAAACTCATTGCTTTGAAATACATAAATATATGAAAACTAATACTATATTATGTAATAAAATTTATTATTATGAAAATTGTTCCTATAGAAATTGACTTTATTACTTATATAGATATTGAAATTACGTAATTATTACCTACTGGACATTGTAATTTTTCTTCTTAGACTGACATACCTAATTGTGTACCTATCTAATTACATGTCAAATCAATATTTACATGCTGTTGTAGGTATATGTCTGAATCAGGCGATCTAAATCATTGTACCTATTTGCTTTGTAATGTACCTACCCTGTTCAAAATGCTAATAGATTATATTATTATTACTACTAAGACATGATAAGCATACACACAAATAAAAGTAATAAAACTAGGATTTTTACTTGACACTAACACAAATCTAGTAAATTTTTTCTAGGTATTTAGGACAAGACGTAGTCAAGTAGGCAGGTAAATAAACGACGGGAGGAACTTACATTTTATTCCGAGATCTTTTGGCTTTCACGTTTTTATAATGCGTACTAAATTTTCTTTTCGCTGGCATGGCACTCAGCAAATTATCCTGCGAAAAGAGACCCTCGATTACCAATTACGTTTATGATACCTATTGCCTTTATCATGTTGAAAAATCTATGTATGTCGTGCAGAGAACTATATACCCCGCCAGTTCATATCTCGAGAAAATAAGGTGGGCAGGGCTTTGATTGTTTCAAGCCTGAATTGATACCTACTTTACAAGGTTCATAAAATGACCTACGCAACAAAGTAAATAATTTTGTATTTCTTACGATTTATATCTAGTTCCATCATGGCTTTCTTTCAGACTTTCATTATATCGGTACTTTCTATTTACTGAAAGTAAATTAGTTATAAAAATATTGTACTTACAGTTTTTCACAAAAAACACAAATTCACAACACGTAATTTTGCTGTAGCATCCGACACGCGTGGAGTCACTTTGAAATTCTATGGCGCACTGGTGAATAGTTGCGACGATCGTTCTATCGGGACGCGTTTGAATTTGCATACATTTTTCTATGGAGAATTTACGTAAAACATATCTAGATTTTAGGGCTTTAAAAGGGGAAGTCTTTGTTTGTAAAGGTACAAAAAAAAGTACATGGTTATATTTATTGGCTTTTTCAGTGTTCAAAAAGTGTTTCTTTTTATCAATTTGTGTTGATTTATTGGGTTAAATCTGAAAAATACGAAGGCAGGTTTTCGAATTTTTTCTCAATTTTGTGCGTTTGTTGACGTTTATTATATAACAACTACAGTGTTTTAAGAGTTAAAATTAGCACTAACATCATTTTTTGTCTTTCATTTTAATATATACAAATTATCGTTGTTATTAATCATATGTAAATAGGTTAAATATGAAAAATCGTAACACTCTTTTCGGTGATTTTCACGATCTGGGCCCTTAAGAAAACTCATTCACGCAACCGTCAGCGATTTCTAGGTTAGATATTGTTTTTAATCGAGAAACACTAGAGCCAGATCCAGTTTCGTGGAGATCGGAAAAAATGTGACTACTAGTCCGGAACGCATATGCAGACGCATAGACAGACAGATGGACGTAAGCTCAATTTTCCAATTTCGAAATTCAGACGCTTCGCTTGCGCTGTCAATTAAGACATTAGTCGGGACAGACAGATATTTTTAATATTTTCTTTTATTTAAATAAGTATAGTTTAATAATAGGCATTTAATGAAAAGCTGTTAATTTGGGAATTAGAAACAGACACTTCAATTTTATTTATGTGTGATGTTAAATTGACACGAGTGCAGCCGGAGGCATCAACAAGTTTAAAATAAAGTAAATATTCAATTAGTATTCAATTCAGAGATATTGTTCAATTCGTTTCGGAATTGTAACAGTGTTTATTCATCTGCTTTTAAGTATTGGTATTATTTTTAGTCCGTTTGTGAGCAGAATATTTTTTTTTTAAATAAAGTAAAAGTGTAAGGTAAATATAGGCATTTTATGTTTGTTCCGTTGTCGAAAAGAAAACTAGCAAAATTTTTAAATATCCTACCTACTCCTTTTTTTTTATTTTTAGTTCCGTTCCCGTTGCCGGGCGTCTCTGGTTACAAGCAGAACGTATTTCCAGTGGCGCCCGGCGGACTTTGACCACCTCTGTGGTCTCTGCGAGGGTTGGGTCGGGATAAGAATCCCGCGTCGTTGGGGTCGGGTTTTATCCCGCGTCAGTTAGTGAATCTGGTTGCGTGCTATGGGGCAAAGGTCCCGCAGCACGCAACCCTTCTAGCCTGCTTCTGTAAGGACGACGGGTGGCGATCCCGCCGTCCTCAGGCCCCGATCATGGAGGTCGATGGTCTTGGGCGTAGATGAGTCTGCGGCGCCCTCGCCGCTGACTACGGAACTCGGCGGGGAGGGTACGCTCCCTTTCCCTCTCGGCCGCCTCCTTCGCAAGCACGACTTGCTCGCAGAAGGACACGGCCGCGTTCCACCTACTCCCGCTGGAAACCATGGCTTGAAGCATGGTCTCCAGCGAGAGGGTATCCACGCCCACACCCACTACGAGGTCCCGGCGCTGACTCGCCCACGGTGAGCACTCCACCAACGTGTGGAGTGCGGTGTCGTCGTCGGAAACCTCGCAGTGTTGACACCGGGGTGGACCTCACGACGGATGCGAAACAGATAGCTACCGAAGCATCCATGCCCGGTAACGATCTGCGTCGCACGATACGTGAGGTCACCATGCTGCCTCTGCAGCCAATCGTCATGATCGGTCTCACCGCCGCGATGATGGTGGTACCCCATCGTGGGCTTGATGCCGATGCTAACGCCACCCACATTTATGCTGGAACCTTCAGGTGGACCGTTCCGAGGTCTGTGAAAACACAGAACCTCGGACTTGTGCAAGGCCAGCTCCAGTCCCAGCCGCCGTACCGTGGCCTCACGTATCGTGCGACACAGATCATCACTGGGCACGGAAACTTCGGTGAGTATCTGATCCATGCATCGTGAGGTCACACCCGCGTGTCAACACTGCGAGGCTTTCGGCGAAGACACGGTATTCCACACGTTGGTGGAATGCTCAGCATGGGCGAGTCAGCGCCGGGACCTCGTTGTGGGCCTGGGCGTAGAAACGCTCTCGCTGGAGACCATGCTACGAGCCATGGTCTCTAGCGGGAGCCAGTGGAACGCGGCCGTCTCCTTCTGCGAGCAGGTAATGCTCGTGAAGGAGGCGGCCGGTAGGGTGAGGGAGCGTACCCTCCCCGCTGAGTTCCGAAGTGTGCGGCGAGGGCGCCGCTGATGTCACTACGCCCAGGACCATCGACCTCCATGATCGGGGCCTGAGGACGATGGATTAGCAACCCACCATCCTTACAGAAGCAGGCTAGAAGGGCTGCGTGATGTGGGGCTTCACCCCACACACGCCTTCAGTCACCGACGCGGGATAAAACCCGACCCCAAAGATGCGGGGTGGCACCACGCAGTGGCCACATAGGTGGCCAAGTTCCGCCGGGCGCCACTGGGAATTCTCTCAGTGTCTACCGGAGGCGCTCGGCAATGGACGTAGGTGCGGCTGCATCCGAGGGCTGCGAATAAAAAAAAGGCATTTAATAATAAATTGCTATGAAACAGTCTCTCTAGTTTGTGCTGGTCTAATTAAAATCTCTCAGGCCCTGGGAACGGTGGGCGGGATGTCCACAGTCGTTACATAAGCGCCTACATACGGACGCAGGGTAAACCCATCCCCTAAAGATGCGGGATGACATCCAACCCCCATCCTGGAGAGAAACCGCAAACTTTCATCATTAATTCTACTTTTTTTAAAAGTGGTAGAACGCCATTGCGCACTTTGCCGTCCCGACAGCGCGGGAGGTAGCATAGGATGGCTTCATGTGGGACTCCCAGTGGCTGGACAACCCATTGCACTAAACCACCACGATGTTTTTCATTCGCCTTAGCCGGTCCTATCCGGTGACCCGCACCGGATAGACAGAAACTATTAATCGACGGCAAACCGGCAAAAGGACGAACGCTAGCGATTTCCGCAGTTAATGGCTGCCATGATCCCTCTTAAACGACACAGAAGCGACGACTCCGAGAACACAAAAGGGTATAATATTATAGTAAGCGGCAGATCCACCGATCGTTAGATCCGTAGAGGCTCCGTCAAGGGCGCGAGTCAAGAAGTTTTACTTCATAAAGGTTACAACGCCTCATCGCTGCGATGTCGTGACATAGACAGACGTACTGCTATCTGTCTGCTTGGACCATATGCCCGGATAACTTTACCTTTGCTGCGATCCACTTTGATTGATGAAGATCTGATGGGAGAACAACAACTTTAGGACGATATCCACGCAATAATGTATGTGATCGTAACAAGTCGAAACAGTTACAAAAAAAATCTAATATAATAAAAAATAGTACAAAAGAGGTATGCATTACGAATTTAAGATTCTGACTAACAATCCGTGTAGGTAATACAAAGGAAAAATCCTTTTAAAATCGTTAAATACCTCATTATTTCGAACATAAAAGTGAGATTTAAGTTTCTGTCATGAAAATTATTTGATGTCAAATGTAATGGATTCTTGTCATCACGAAATTGGTGGTTATTTTAATGACAGTTTACTATTGTCAACTTACTCGTATAAATAAAGTTAGATGTTTGGACATGTGAACACAGCGTTACCTACGCAGAGTAGAGTATCTTAAATTAAATGAGTTTTCATCTCTCATGCTCTGAAAATAGGTCATTGCTTACCTAATATGCGGGTTGAAAGTGATACATTTCAGCCCTAGGGCGGAAAAGTAAAAAAAAATATCATCAGCATATCTTCAGGCGATGGCATAAAACGTAGGTATACAGCCAAAGTTCGATAGTCAATATAACATTCTGGATTTTGAATGATCATAAACAAAAAAAGAGTTAGGTTACAATAAAATAAAACGTAAATAGCACAAACAATAATTATTTGGACAGTTATACCTTAAAATACTGAGTATTTTACTCAGAATTTTAAGATTGAGACTCCGACCAAACCTGACTAAATCGACCACGGTAACGCATCAAATCATAGAAAAATACTCTATAGGGCATCCTAAAATATGTGCGTAAGTAAACAACTGAAGTAATTAAAAAAACTGAATACCATTTTGTATGGAAAAATATAACCAATGACAAGGCGTTATGACCAAAAGACTTGCCTGCCCTGAAACAAGTGCGAATGAAAAACAAAAATTAAAAAAAAGGCGGAATGTACAATACTTGATACGTGATCAATATCTTTTGTTATATTTGTTTTATTTGACTTTTATTTGCTTTCCTCGTATTCGAAATGAAAAGTAGAGTGTTTAACTCGGGTGAAAACACGCATTTCTACCTCGAACTATTGGCGCTCTCACTACGTGAGACCAAAATATCTCGTCAGAAACGGGATGCTTTCTTCCCTTGGTTAACAATCTACTATTTTATTAGAATTAGGATTGAAAAAAAAAACATAAAATAATAATTAACTATGGTTTATAAAAATTTTAATATTGACAGTACATACGCAGTTAGAGTATAAGGCCAATTTCAACCGGGCTGGGAGAAGGTATAGTAGATGATGATTATTGTAATTTTTTTTTAATCTGTAAATTTTATAAAATATTTAAGTACACTAATTATCAAGAGGAAATATTTATAGTTTTGTATGATTGTGAAAAATTAAAGTAAATAATTATTCGACAGATTTCAAAAATAAAATTACCCATTAAGTATATTATGTACTTACTACAAGTAAAAATACGAAACGTGGGACGCCGCTCGGGACGAAGTAAGCTTAATAGTAGATTATAATATTAGAAAGATTTACTTTAGAACTAAAAAAAAAACTAAGCCAACAATTTATTGAAAAATATGCGAAGAAAATTCTGTACCCGACTGTTCAACAATAACCGTACATACAACAATAAACGTAACTTAAATAATAAATACTTACATATAAATACGGCTCCATAAACACCTCGTAAATATTACTTTGGTAATCCGGAATCGAAGGAATACTTTTCACTAATAAATTTCTTCCATAACCTGGAATACCTTGAACAGATTTCCCATTTAAAACTGACAATATCCAGAGAAGTTGGCCGAAAAACACTTGGAGTCTTAAATTCATCTTTATAAAAGTGTCTGTCTTGTTATGCGTGTTAACAATACAAGGTACAACAGCTTAATGATTCGACACTACGATGTCTAGAGGATGATCGTATCGTAATCAGGGTTCAAATAAAGTAAGCGCGGAAAGCCTTTGAGAAAATATTTTTACACTAGCCGACGCTCGCAGCTCCATCCGCGTAAATTAGCTTAACTAATGACACACACACAAACACACACACACACATACACATACGCATATCTCGCTTATATCCCCGACGGGGTAGACAGAGGTGCATTTCACACCCACAATTTGCCAGTATTTTTAGTCCCACGTAATAGGGGGCAAGCCTATTGCCGTCACCGGGCACATTTATAATAGGTTATGTCCAAAATGGCCAAATGAATTTAGTAATAACTAATGATTTCCTGTCATTTGATTTAGATGAAACATAGCCTTTATGTTGCCCCTATTAGTAATAAAAAAAGCACGAAAATTTTTCATTTCGGGCATTAGCGTGTAGATACAAACATACAGAAAATAAAGGAAAAAAATGGACCGTCATGGGACTGTTGCTTTGCAGACCGGTAGTACTTTCACTTGGAAAATTGCAAGAAAAAAATTCAAAATGTCGTAACTCAAAATTTAGAATTTTCATATTTATACCGCTTATCACAGGAGCTCAGGGATCATGGGAAATTAAAAATCTCAGAATCGATTTGTTACTCTATATCAATACTTCCACATAAGTAATATCTAATAGAATCCTAGCGGACGGCCTAAAACTTCTCTATCCATTGATGAAAACAGCATGAAAATAAAAATTAATAAAATTTTTGTTTTTCTTTTCCGCTCCATCTATATCACTTAGTCGTAATTTAAAACATATCAGTTTAAACATGATGATGTAAAATTGTTAAGGAAATACATATCTGTAAGAACAAAAATATATCTATCAAGCTTATGATTCTAGGCCAAAATTAAATTACTGAGTCAGGATTAAACATCCTTAAAAGTACGCCGAGCAAAAGATCTATACATGGTGGTCGCATCGGTACAAACGTATTATGTCATCACACAAAGCTTGATCCTATCGGGAATCGAACCGGAGACTCCGCGGCGACGAAAGTGGATGCACTACCGACCACGCCACCGAAGCAGTCTTTAAACCGTCAAATTTAAATTTAAACCGCATTCACGCCCATATTTCTAAGTAGGTAAGCAGATGTGTATTACACGCCCACATTTCATATCTTCTAATTATCAAAAATATATCTATCAAGCTTATGATTCTAGGCCAAAATTAAATTACTGAGTCAGGATTAAACATCCTTAAAAGTACGCCGAGCAAAAGATCTATACATGGTGGTCGCATTAAATTATTGTAAACTACCAGACGCCTGCGGCTTTATTGGGGCAAATTATATACACAAAAACCTTCCTCGAGAACCATTCTATAAATTGGTGAAAACCTCATCAAAATCCGTTGCGTAGTTTTAAAGATCTAAGCAAACATTGGGAACGAAAGCGAGACAATAAAAAAATCTATAAGTATATTTAATACGACAATTTTTCTGTCTGTCCGTCCGTCGCGTTTTTCAATTATAATTAATAATACATACATTTGCATGAAATATTAAAATATTCGTAGAAGTATAGGGAAGGTTTTTTTTTTTTTTTTTTATATTTGAGGCGATACAAAGTTCGCTGGGATAACTAGTTCTTTTTAATTACCCACGACTTACTACATAAGTACATTACATAGATATTTTTGTAATATGTTAGGACAATTCACGCCACGCCATTTAGTCTCAAACTAAGCAGAGCTTTTGATATGAGTATTAGATAAACTGACATAAATACTTATATTTTTTTTTTGTAAATACATACATAT
Source organism: Nudaria mundana (assembly GCA_963556515.1). NCBI lineage: Eukaryota > Metazoa > Arthropoda > Insecta > Lepidoptera > Erebidae > Nudaria > Nudaria mundana. Next base: position 21,445,166 of record OY748292.1, on the reverse strand, counting down.
TATACATAGGAAACATCCAGACTTCGGTACAAACGTATTATGTCATCACACAAAGCTTGATCCTATCGGGAATCGAACCGGAGACTCCGCGGCGACGAAAGTGGATGCACTACCGACCACGCCACCGAAGCAGTCTTTAAACCGTCAAATTTAAATTTAAACCGCATTCACGCCCATATTTCTAAGGAGGTAAGCAGATGTGTATTACACGCCCACATTTCATATCTTCTAATTTATGCAAAACCATTTCTATTTAAACCCATCTCGCACTTAACCGTTTTTTTTAATAAATGCTCTAAGTTACAAAGAGGAATTGTCATTAAACGTCAAGGTTAACTTTACGGTGTGACGTAATTAATGACAGCTCTATTATATCATAGTTCCCGTCGGATAGTGGGTTCGATACTGTGCAAGGCAAACGTGATAAGGCTTATGCTAGCTAATTTATTATGAAGGTTAACGAATAGGATGTGTATCTACTTGTAAGTTTAACAATAATAAGTTTGTTATTTCAGATTTACTTAATAAAATTGGAGATAAGAATGCAAATACATATTGTTTCCCGCTGATTCGTGTTCCATTGGCATTGACTATTTAAATAATTTAAAAAAAATCATCATCATTCACCGAGCCTTTTCCCAACTCAGTTGGGGTCGGCTTTCCAGTCTAACTGCGATTCGGCTGAACTTCGATATTTTCCGTGAAGCGACTGCCATCTGACCTCCACAACCCATGGGCGATATCGAATTTCTGTAGTTAGACCGTTCGGATTTTTGATTTAGGGCTCCAACCACCCCTAACGACTGCCATAGATGTTAGTATGACAACCGGGACCGACGCGCGACGGCTTAACGTGCTCTCCGAGGCACGGAGGGGTCTCACTCTCAATGTCTTCCACCCATCCTAAGACCGGCCTGAGTCGATGTTGCTTAACCTTTGCAATGTGTTAACATTGTCGGTTACCACTAGACCACGAGCCCCTCATAATTAAAAAAAATACACGTCAAAAATTAACACAACAACCGAACTTCAAATTACCGAAACGGGACCAAATACTTGTGTGACATGGGACTAACTCAGGAAGTAGCTTTCAATTAACAAAAAAAAATCAAAATCGATTCATCCAGTCCAAAGATTTGAGGTAACAAACATAAAAAAATATAGTCTAATTGAAAACCTCCACCTTTTTTGGAAGTCGGTTGAAAATACACAATACAGTGATAACGGGGCCGTGGTTGTAATAAAATCCCTGTTTACGGCTAATATTTCACCTAAGGCCCCGTTAACACTTTGATTAGTGATTAAATAATAAATAATAGTATTTTTTTTAGTATAAGAGTGCGAGGCCATGTATTTTATGTAAATCTCGCAAAAATGTATGGAGTCATTTACTCTATCACTAATTAAAGTTTTAACAGGGCTGATACATACTCGTATTACCTTTTACTATAATGATCTCAACCCAAGTCCTATGTTAAAATACATCTAAGTAGGTACATTTTATTGATTTTATTATTCTATTCAAATCGCTCCACACACGCTACACTTTTTAACCGAGCGAGCGAAGCGTCTCAGTTTTAACTCGAGGACTAGCCGATTTAGCGTTGTTGATATTATGTGTGTCAGTTCCGGTCTACAGGCCGCATTTTTCAGTGTGTTCTTGTTGCAAGTGTTCTTTGTTGCAAGGCGCAACTTTTGTCGAAGGGATTTTTCGATTGGGGGAAAATGGGGGGAAAATGAATTTTTCAGCCGATTTTCATGAAATTTGGCACAAGTGTTCTTTGTTGCAAGGCGCACCTTTTGTCGAAGGTATTTTTCGATTGGGGGGAAATTGGGGGGAAAAATGGAGGAGAAATGGGGGGAAAATGCGAAAATAACGCGAGGTCTACATAACTGTTCACATAACCACTAGTTGTTAATAGTATTAAATCTACAGACACTGGATTTCTACTGTTTTATTATGTATTATACAGAGTTATAAATTATCAGATTGGCGTGTGTATATTGTTAACACAATAGAACAAATAACTTAATTACAATAAAATACCTACTTATTTACGTAGGTATTTCATAATTAGGAACCTACTTACGTACATAAGTTATTATTACTTAACTACTTATAAAATTGTACGTAGGCACTTACCTAAATCTTAATGATTTCTTAGAGAGACTATTTCCTGGGTTAAATCGTTCAATAGGAGTAACATTAAGATCCAACCTCCCTGCAAGTGAAACACTTGCTGATCAACGCACCAAGGCACTGGCAAACTTAAAAAGCTTCGTCGTAGGCCACAGTACGGGTCGTAAGCGGAGCTTTGCATTTGTGTGAGTGTAGAGTACGTGAACGTATATGTGACCTCTTTTACACACACATGTGTTGTACATACAGCTACACAAAGAGTTTACTCTGCGGGGGAAACACGTGCGCAGGCAGGGCCAGGCTGCTAGGGCTAGCCCGCTGCATAGAGCAACACGATCGTCGTATTGGTATCGTTTGGCAGATAAACGAGCGTTTGAAACGCTCACTATGCAGGGTGTAACACTCAAAAGGGTCAGGATGAGAATACATACGAAGATGTCTTTTAGTGACCATGTCATCGCCTACACAGTTTATACCTATACCTAACCTAATAGCTATTTCTGTCTCACCGCGTCTCCCATACAACACACGTTGTTTTGTTTTGCCGTTTTATAGATACTGGTACGGAACCGGTTGGGTGCGAGTCCGACTCGTTGACCGGTTTTTTAAACCTCTATTACTGAAAGACCCAGGTACACACTTAGATTATGTTTCATGCAGTCGGTCATGCATTTAGGCACTTCACCGTCCCGCTGCGGGAGGGAGTGGGACGACTTCGAGTGGGATTCCCGGCCCTGGGATGAAAGGCGGGCCGGACTACCCACTAATACCTATCACGGTGTTTCTCCTTAACGCCTTAGCCGGGCCACCGGATAGGCAGGAACTGTTAAACAACGGCAGCCCGGCAAATTGCACTCAGATTATGTTATGACATGTTACGATGGTTCTTCTTCTTCATTCTTTAAAAACGTGGCTCCATCGATATTTATCGATGATTTCGCCAATGTCAAGGTAATGCTTGATTAGTTGATAGTCCCGCACAGAAGAACTAGTTATTCCTAACTAGCTCCAGGTGCAGGACAAGAAACGTTGTTCGGTATGAGAGAGTCTGGAAACCCGATTTTTGCGGAGCGCCTGAGGTAACCTAAAGAGCCACCTGTCACGCGCTCTTCAAAAAACGAACTTCCTACGATGGTTAAATAATTTCAATACCTATCATAAACAACAAAAAGTTTCTATTCAACTATAGTAAATCAACTAAATTATCTGTCAAAGCCATCTAGAGTCTCTCATGTTGTTTATTGACCAAAATGTCAAATTACAAAGTGTCAAATCTAACAAGAACTAGGACAAAAGAATCGAATTGAATAAAAGATGAAGTGGTGATGAACCGGGACTTCGTATACAACCATGAGGTATACAGTTTTGCTCGCCAATGGATTACCCCCTTAACTCTGATCACACACATAACGTACACAAATACCCCGAGGTAGATAGGTACACAAATACCTACCCCGAGGAGGTAGCCAAAGGTGCATTACATACATGCATTTTGCTAGAAGTTCTAGTAATATTGAATGGAATCAGGCGTTACCTGGCGAAAGTCCATGATAAAACAATGGGGTAAGATGTTGAATTTTTTATATAGTTGCACTAATTTCGCTAATAGAAGACATTATAAACGTCGACATATATTTCACCTACTCACGAGGCATTCTCAAGACTGTCTCAAAGAGAATAGCTGTTCTCTTTAAGACAAAAAATTCAACATCTTACCCCATAGTTCTAGTAATTCCACGTAATTGGGGGAAAGCCTATTGCCGTTACCGGGTTTATTTATTAAAGATTTGCCTACATACTCTTGTACAGTATTGAGATAGGTAAAGTTAAGTTTTAAAGGCTAAGCATAACCTAAGCTAAACTAAAGCTCAGCTAACCTAAACTAAACCACAACTATCATACAACTACAAGTATCGAATTAGGTTATCCTGTAACGATACATGTATGTATTGATAAATAAATAAAATAATAAATATAATAATAAAATAATAAAATAAATAAATAAAAACTAAAGCATAAACTAAGTATGCAACTACAGGCATAAAAATAAAAATATAATATTAAAAATACAGTATGCAATACAAATAGATACGTTTATATTGTGCCAATGATACCTACACTGTAGCGGTTGTATTGTCGCTGCTACACATCATACCTACCTATCTAAAATATTATTTTAAAAGTGTGTATTGTGCATCGTAAATTATTGTACTTACCTAATTAATATTAATATTTGTACCATATGGTACAATAAAAAAAATAATATAAACTAAATTCCAACAGCCAGGACATATTAAAACTAAATTTTACTATGACCAGAATCTTTGGTTACAAGTGTGCAGTCCTGTCCAGGATCTGATTTTTTATCATATCGACGTGTTTTATTTGAAGACATTCAGATATTAGTTCTAAGTAATAAGTATACTGTCATAGACAGGAATGCCTCGCGATCCTGGGGGCCAAGTTTACTATTTCAATAGCATCTTAGTAGAATCGTAATCGTAGTTCAAAAGACAAGTTTTGTACAATTTTCGTAGTCTACTAACTGATCGTTTACAAGCAGGACAAGCGACCCCGAAGGGTTCAAATGGCGTTCATTATACCCCATTATATATTTCGCCAATCACTCTTGGTCCCACGTTAATAGAGGGTGCCTATTGCCGTATGCGGACACTTGTGAGGATTCTTGCCAGAGCCTCGTCCTTCCTGAAGCAGATGTACCGCGTGCACTGGAGATGTTGGACTCGTTAACACTCATATACCTATATACATTTAGTGGAAAAGGACAGGTGGTATGGGTTTTATTCTATAGGTGCTTTAATAGATGAAAGTTTTTATTAAGTTAGATTGAATATGTTAACAGGACAACGAGCCGAATGGCTGGTCAAGGACAGCGACCACACTGAACAGGTGGCTGTGGGGTGCGCTCTGCTGTGGCGTTCCCGGAGTTCCATGCTTTTTCTGTTGCAACCAACTCGATAATGCTGGCGCTGCAGACCGGCCTAGAGTTAACCGTCAGTGACATTTATTTCCTTACACATTATAGATAAATCTAAAGAGTACTTCTACGTAGTCAAAACTGCAACCACGGTTGCAATTGGTTGGTGTAATCCAACCGTCACGTAGGGGATAAAAAGTATATATCACTATATGTTACTTCATATCACGTCGGCTGTCTGACAACAAATCTTGCAAGTTAATTTTTAATTTTATTGAAACAAAATATTGTGATTTCGAATAATTCTGCTGATGCTGGAGCTAGACGGTGGTCATAAGAAGTTGGTGTTTTATTACGGGCCAGGTGTACACGTAAAGCAGTCGAGGGGATATTAGAGTTATGGATATATTTACCATGTTGTTGGTGCATGGTGTTGTTCAGAGTATCCGATTTTTCGGCACTATTGCAAGCGCCATGATGACGTAGGAACTGATCTAGAAAGCTGACTGTTAAAATTATAGGTACTTTTTAGTTACATTGGTCGTGCTGTTGGAATTTATGTTCGGATTACATCAACTTAATACTTCCCAGCGGTTGCCCACGGCTTCGCCGGCCAAATTATATACATAAAAATCTTCCTCGAGAACCACTCCAACTATTGGTGAAAACTGCATGAAAATCCGTTGCGTAGTTTTAAAGATCTACGCATACAGACCTACAGAACAGGTGACTTTTTATACATATAATATATATGTAGATTTGTATTAATGCTCGTTAACGTTTACGACAATAGGGTTACCCCCTTATTACGTGATACCAACAAAAGAACTGGCAATATGTGGGTGTGGCTTAATGTTGTAAATTGTGTGGTAGAAAACGTGAGACCGTGAGTTTTATTGCTAGGTTCTTTCTCACAGGCTCTTCATATTACTTTGCGAATCTGGCAGTAAAAGTAAATAAGAAAAGCTTTTATTGTCTTATAAAATACTAGCGGACCCGACAGACGTTCTCCTGCAAAAAAAAGAATCAAATTGTAAATCTAAACCATTCTCGAATCCCCTTTAAAACACACAAAAAAATCATCAACATCGGTCCAGCCGTTTAGGAGGAGTTCAGTAACATACACACGTACAGTAGAATTATATACATTTATAAAGATAGATCAATTCTATTTATATATTTTGTACTTACTGACGTTCATAAGCGGCATTTAATGACCGAAGTGAATAAAATTATTTGTTTGATTAATTGACTGCTCTCTGCCTACCCTGTCGCGGATATAGGCGTAATTATATGTTAAACATAGGAACACATCCTCTGATGTTATTGTAGGTAAGTAACTGATGATGAGTCAGGAAGTGATTCGCGCGTGATTGCGGCGGTATTGACCCACTCACTCACTCATTGATTAATTACTAACTACGAATAGGAACTTGCTAAATAAACGTATACTTCACATATATTATAATTTTAAATTAAAGTCTATGTTAGGATGACGTCATGACGTGGGACTTTGATACGCTCATTCCAAACTCACCCTTTACATTGGATTATGTTAGGATGACATCATGTCGTGGGACGATACGCTCTTTCCATACTCACTATTTACATTGGACTTACAAAGTTACCGTCAGAAAGTGGGCGTTTAACATGCCTCTGCATACCCTGTCAGGGAAACGAGTGTGATGATTATATGGATATAAAATATTGAAAATATCAAAAAAAAATTGATAATCTACCTGAGTTTCTTGCTTCTCAGTAGAACCAACTTACCGAACCAGCAAAATAATCATTTTGAAAAAGGTTTATTTATGTATATCTACTTAATTTATTATTGTTATAATATTGTTTGACATGAAATGTTGACATTCATATGTGCTCTTTATGTGCCTAAACTTAATAACTGAAATTGATTCTTTGATATCATTACTAACTGTATTTATTTGTAATATTTTATGTAATCTAGATAGATGTGTTTTGTATGAACTATAGATCTAGATCTCGTAGTTCAAATTCGCTTAGTTTAATAGTTTTTAAAGATGGCGTTGTGACTAGTGACTCCTAACGTTATACTTAGATTGAATTGATTAACTATCAACGCTTTTAATTTTAATGCCCTTATAAGATGTAAACATATAAGTACCTACATACGTTTTATTGCCTGACGTTTCAATCATGTTAGACTGGCTTAGTAAGTTCCTGTCAACAATTACCTATGATATAGATTATGAAACGTGAATGTTTTGTGTTCGAACAGAAGCAACGGCCACCGTAGAGCGTATGTCCCGCCCTCACCGTCCTCACGCACCACGTGGACGTAAGCACACCCCGGAGACATTGTCAGCCGTTCGCTGCGCGCTCTCCCAGCTTCAAGGTGAACCGTGTTCTCCGTTGCCTCCAGATCAAGATAGAAAATCACCAGAACCCGGTTGACTGTTGCCCTGGTTTAGCTGGTAAAATATTCCTAAGGAAAAATGGCTGGTCCATAATGTTCATTTTTTCATATTGATTGATGTTTAAGTACTTAATTAGATTTGCAGACACACATACAACCCTAACTTTTTCCCAGAAGGGGTCATAGATCCTATAGCTTGATTTAAGAGTCCTATTAAATTTTACCGTTTTCGCTGATTTTACAGACGTGTTTTTACACTGAAAATACTGTATTTTTATAAGTTTTAATGCACAACATGAAATATCATTTCAATAATGATCTAATAAGTGAGCTACTTTCTTATTTTTGTCATTAAATTTTGATTAATCGACCTAAAACAATCGGTAGTTTTTCGTATCTTTTGCTGGAAGAGGTCTAGAATATCACAAATTCACTAATCGTTTTGACGTCTAAAAAGTATTACAAAAATACAGTGTATTCTTGTAAAAGTCATCTATCAAATGTATGGATTACTTTTTATCACTTTCATAAAAAAAAATTGAGTAAACAAATATTTAAGTTAGTCAAATTTTAGAGAAAATGGGCAATGAATTGGTTCTTATTTCGGCTACATAAAACACTCGTTCATAAAATTAAAACAACATAAATAAACCTTGGTTCAAAATCAATCCATTTCCAAAAAAAAAGAAAGCTAAATAATAAAAAATAGGCTGTAAATAATCTTTTAAAAACACCTAAATTTCGCTTTATAATACTCGACGCATGCCTCAAGTAAACAGTCCGCGCCAAGCGCTTACAGGGAGAGGACGTGTCGCTCTGCGCGCCAAAATTCGACGCCGTCTACAGACGAATATAGCGTGGCGTGAGATTTTGATACTTTGGTAATATTAGTTATTATTTTGTGATGGCTTCTTTTTAAATACAACAAGTGATTATGTAGAATGTATTTATCATTGTTTTTGTTAAAAAAAGCTGTTATATTTTATAAAGCTGGATTACTCACTCACTCACTGACACAATTTTATTGTTCTCCTTGATGGTGGAGGGGAAGGTACCTATGTTTTTTTTTGCAGAAATGTAAAGGGGGTTCGGGAACCTAGGGAAAATTCCGAGTTTTTGAGATTTGCCCTCCAGTCCCCCAAGGGGGGCTCCCGAGTAGAGTCAAAATGAGTAATAATTTTATAGAGGTAGTTTTTGATTTTATTTTTTTGTATTGGGTTCGCCAATTTGACCCCACCTGGTAGTAAGTCGTGACGAAGTCAAGCGATTGTGGGTCACTCACAGCACACTATACTATAGAGAGTGGCCCTCAACTTGACGACCTACTGAACCCAGGATTATATGTGGGAGGAAACACGTGCACAGGCAGGGCGTTCCAGGCCAGTATCGTTCGGCACAGAAACGAACGTTTAAAACGTTCGGTTCTCGCGAACATGTACCTACTGTGTGGGAGTGGCATCTCTGCCCGGCACGCGTTGTTCGGGATCGGAAGGAAGATGGGATCAGATTGAAGAGCTCTTCAGAATGCTCGCCGTGGTAAATACGGTAGAATGCGGCCAAGGAAGCTATTGTTCGGCGCTGAACTAGCGGCTCAAAGCTTCCCGTTACCTCCGGACAATCTATAATACGGATAGCTCGACGCTGCATAGCGTCGAGAGCGTCCAGCAAATACTTCGCGGAGCCGTCCCGGAAGTGAGAGCAGTATTCGACGCAGGGTCCAGTCTGCGTCTTGTACAGCAGACACCTCTGATGCAGTGTAAAGAATCGCTTTACCTTATTCAGTATTCCTAGTTTCCACGAAGCTAGCCCTATACATCTTTCGATGTAGTTTTTATTATTGAGCTCTTGACGAACGTCTATGTCAAGGATCTCAAGGTTGCCCTTCATTGGTAATAATGCATTCTGAAGAGAGGGTAGAGGAAGGAAAGGGGATTTCTTCGCTGTAAATGCACACGCCTGCAATGTGCTGTCATCTGCATAACAATGAATGTTCCCGAGGGATAGCATATCATTGATTTGCAGAAGGAAGAGTTGGTGACAGCACGGACCCCTGCGGCGCCCCGGTATTGTTCCTCGATACATATATACATAACCGGGGCAACACAGGTAAGGCGTGCTGTCAGGGCGGCGTATTTGTGTCTCCGTGAGAAACGTCACAGCGGGCCGAGCCGTCTCAAGGTATGGTGGACGGCATCGAGGTTCGCATGGAGTCCACGGATGTTGGTGAACTCCACCTCGAAAAGTGAAGCTGTGGGGTTTCCTGGGGCCGCTGTGGAACGTTTACTTATTTCTGTTGCACTGCCATTATAAATTTGAAGAAGAAGCGTGAAGACAGGGCGACATTTGGTGCAGCAGTAATAAGTGACAAAGCGCAGGGGCTAACTTCGTCTGGAACCGTGTGGTTAGGTTGGAGCCGACCCGCCGGACGGAAGGGCTACCAAACCCCCCTGGTGCAAGGCCGCCGCTATCCCACACCGGTTACCACCCGGAGCGGCGATCCCACATCAGGATTATGCGCGAGAACATGTGGGGCAGCCTCCTGGTGTGGTTGGTCCCAGGCGGGCCCCATGACTGTGTTGCGGGCGGCCGCGGCAACGCCGTTGCTAAGGGTCTCCCTGGCCAGCGAATCGACCCACACCACCCACACTAGACTCCGCTTTGCCCCCACTGGTTCCATGCCTGCTGCACCATACATGGCCCCGGGCCCGGCGGTGCAGCTGTTGAACCCCTTACGCAACCAGCCTGGGCTGGGTTACTTGTGGGGCTTTAGCACAGTTGCACGGTGGCACCCCCCGGACCAACACCTGATACCCACGTAGGGACCGAAGCCACTTCATAGGTACCGTAAATTAACGAGCCTCGTCCGTTGATCAGCAGGTGCGCCACTAGCAGATGAGTTCGCTGGGGCCCTAAATATGTTGGTAGAGCCCCTTTGTATAGAGGAGGTCAAATGATTTTGATTAGGAAAAAAAATTAGCCCTCGCCCCCCCTTTGAGAGTGCAACGACAGAGGAAAGGTAGAGGAGTTTTGATTACGGGATCATACGAGTATAGAGGGTCTTTTCTTGAATTTAAGGAGAGAAAAAAAACACCCCCCCTCCTAGTCCTCTTTTCACCTCCCCCACACAAGACACTATTTTTATAAAATGAAAAAAAAAAGATCAAAACCATGTAATCGCCGTACCTACTGGCTGACCACCATCGGTAACTCCGGACTCACGCACAAAATGTGTCAAATACCTAATTCCGCCCGTTTCGATTCTGCATACGGACTCTAACCGCAATAACTTGACCGGCCGGATGAACTTCAACTGGGCTAGCATGGCGATAGGAAGAGCTTGTTGAAAACCAATGACATGGCAGGGCAATTTAAAAAAAAATGTGTTGATTAGATCACGTCATCGACATTTGCTGCGAAATTATTGGTTAACGAGAAACTCCTCCGTGCCATGTTCATGCTTCAGATAAGTTCAAATAATAAGGTTCACTGTCTTGATTAAATGCCTGTGAATCACAGACATCTATGTATAAATTAAAGCTTGCCTTGGCAGTTGGAGAACTTACATATATATACATATAAAGTTCGTATGAACAAACACTAATAAAAATAGATACTCCCTAATTTATAAAGTTTTAGCGGGCGCATGCGGCTTCGCCCGCTTCACAAATGATATATTTAAAACGGGTGCCTACCGTTTTGCCGAAAAGATTTTGACAAAAATTTTGTTTTAATTACCCAAACAAATTTTAGCAACCTTTTTTTATACCATTGTAATATTTCGAATGATTTTAGTACGCATATTTTTATTTGGTCAAATTTTTATTTGGCAAAATATTACCAAGTACCTATAATGTCATTATGGCATTAGGTCTTTAATCAAATGATTTATTACAGCAAACAATCTTCAGACAATAAACGTTTGGTGAAATGATTTGTTAAGACAAAAAATATTAATTGTAGTTTGTTTTTAGTAAGTAGGTTACGCGGAACTGAACTAACTATTTAGATTAGGTTAATTTCTTCTTTAAACAAAATGGGCAGGTTGGGTTAGGTTAAAACCGTGACCTCCTACGCACGAGCCGAGCGAGCGAAGCGAACGGTGCCGCGGTAGCGGCCGGCGAGTGCCAGAAACGATGATTTTGTGTAAAAACTGTTATTCCAACTGAAATATTTGACTAAATAAAAAATGTTAAAAGTACTAGTTGGTAAACAATTTATAGTTTAAACGTTCATTTCCCAAACATTAGGTTTGCGTTACAATTTTTTGTGAATAGATTTTTTGCTAAGTAATAATTTGGCAAATGAAATTAGTCGAAAATTTTTTTGGGAAGTGAACATTTGTCAAATTCCTTTCGGTCAAACAAGGGAGACCCATTTAAAACCTTCCGGAAAGAGTGGTTCACTCTATCCATTAAAAAAAGCATCAAAATCAGTTGTGTAGTTAAGATCAGAGCATACATAGGGACAGACAGACAGAAGATAATGACGGCATGGACATTAGGGAGCCGAGTTTGCTATTTTGTTTACTCTATTGCTATTCTACTGCGATTCTATTGCGATTGGACAAACAGAGGCGGTTGAAAACGGTAATAGGATCCGGGCCGACAAAAAGACTGGCGAAATGTGTGCTTTTTAAACTTCTCATTGGTTCGAGGTTTGGTCGCATCATTGGTTGAATGAATTCGATCGACTTTAGTCTATACTAACCTTCAATGAATTAGGTACCCACTCCTGCAGGGCGGGCATGGCGTTAGGAAGAGTTTGTCGATAACCAATGATTTTCGCAGAAAATGTCAATGACGTGACATAATCAACACATTTTTTGAGACTTCCTGCCATATCATTGGTTATCGACAAACTCTTCCTAACGCCATGTTCGCCCTGCTGATGCACTGTTTCCGAGAGGTTTTTGTATCTTCTGTAACTGTTGTATTCAGCATTTTAATCATTGTACAGTGAGTTATATTTTTTAATTTTCTGTATATTATATTAGTATAATAAAAACGATTTTCTTTTATAATGGTACCTACATTTATTAATTTGAATAACAATTAAATCACGTCTTTAAAAGCCAGAAGCCGTCTCACGTTTAATGCTTGGGTACCTATACAAAGAACCAGGGTTTGCCCAGGAAAGAGTTACCTAGGACCTCCTATGTGGGTGACTATTTACACTGGCGAAGGCTTTTGACTACATATTTATTTAAAAATGATTGACTGAGGCCTTAGTTTATGGGAGAAAATACTTACTTGTTTTTGTGTCATGTATTCTTTGGCTAGAACTGTGGAGCTTTTGGTGGTTTCCGATATATGTACTCTATGGTTAATAAATATATTATTCTTTGCTTTGAATATGTACAGATAATCGAAGATTATTTGCCGCGAAGTGGCGTTTTAATTTATTTACTACACTGCCATCTGTTGCAAATACTAATAACTTTGTGCTTTACGTTACCACTTCAAAACTGCTGGACATTTTAGTTTCATTAGCAGTGCATAGATGGCGCAAAAATAATAGTAAAGATAAGAGCAGGTATTATTATGTTTGCGAATTTTATACAAATGAATAAAATTGGAGTGTCTGTTTGTAAATTATAAATTAACAACTTTTAAATTAAAACTAAATGCATATTATGAAAGTATATACAACAGCACTTACATAAAATATTGAATTTTAAACTTATTGTCTCTGCCTGTCTGTTTGTTCCGGCCGAGTTACAAGCAGGCAAACCCGTTGGTAACAGCTTATAGAATATTATTGCCAGCACAACCTGTTTTTTTTATTAATCAACTTATCATTGACAACAACATAAAACCTATTTTTATCATTATGTAAACACCCTGCTATATTTATTTTAATGAGGTCAATATGTTTGTCAAAAGAATATAAGCACTGTGATTATAATAGTACGACATTGACTCGTAATCACGAAGTAGGTACCCGTTTTCATGGTCATTTCGTGATGTGATTGGTTGACTTTTGACTACACCGAGAAAGAGTGAGGCACTTGAGTGCACCCACTCACCTGACACCTCGCTCGCTTGACAAAGTTGACATTGATGACACCCGCAAAACCTACCGATTTTTCGGTAGATCTCCCGAATTTGACGTTCGTTTATCGAAATACCGATTTCGGGCCAATATCTACCGATTTTTTTCCTACTTGTAACACTACCCACGTTTATTGCAAAATGAATATATGAAGACGGTAACACTGCGATATGGGGAGTTTCCCGGGTTGGTTAATGTTTGTAAGCATTCATTAGCATTCGTTCTGCCGGGGATTCCCTCATCTGAGGAAATCCAATTAGAATACTGTTGGATGCTGTAATTTTTTTTTTATTTCAGTAACTGTAAGGCTGATTTTACTTTGTAGGCTCAAATTTAGGAATCCTAGACGTAAAGTTTCGTATATTGTCTCATACAATCTAGCCCAATTTTACCTTGATGTTTTCACTTGCATCGTGAACCGCGTCAGTGATAGTCATCAAGTTTAAAACTGATCATTATAGATATGTCAGATAGTAGTACCGACGATTCGGTCACTGGTCCGTCGACCAGTACTTACAGGAGTTAATCGCAAAAAGTATTTTCAGAAATATAAAAAGGAGTGGGAGTTACGACCTGATTGGCCTTATGTAAATAATACTCGAAGATATTAACTTCAAAAATCCCCATAATTTTTTGGACATTAATTATGTGTTTTGGTGGCAATGTTATGGCTAAGTTACTCAGTGAAAAAAATTTGAGTGCCAATCATATACACTTTTTTAAAACAAGATGCCTTGATTTCTATATTGAACCTTCAGATCAAATTATTCAAAGATTTCCACTTAAAAACACTTAAGGACTTAAATATTTTAGCCCCAGAAAATGTAAAAAAAGGAATCCATCCATCTCTTATCCCACTTTGCAGAGCATTTCCTAATATCATTGATGCCAAATACTATCAGATTATAGACACGGAGTGGCGTTTGCTCAGGAAAACCCAAGAAATTAATAAATTTCAGGATCAAGACGAGCCAAAAATATTCTGGGCCTATGTTCGAAAAGGTTACTTTACTTGTATATACCATTTTATCTTTACCCCATTCATCAGCAAATGTGGAACGTATTTTCTCCGCAGTAAATTTGATAAAAACTAAATCCCGAAACCGCCTTTCAACGGAGGCTATAATAGGGCTTTTGCATACAAAAAGGTTTATAGGTGATACAAATTGTTTCGATTTTAACATACCAAATACCATGTTTCATAAAATGTCCGCACAAAAATGGTACAATAAATAATTTGTAATATGTATATGTTAATTGTGTGTTTACTCTAACAAAAAAAAAAAAATCTACCGAAATCTACCGATTTTTGTCTTGCAACCCTACCGATTTCGTCATACTGAGTTTTGCATCACTAGTCACACTTCACAGTACCGCCCGGGTCGTACACAGTGGTATACAGGCGTATATGATTAGAATCTATATATTTAGTGAGAAATTTCAAGATAAAAACAAGAAACAAATTGATATAAGGATACAAGGTAAGATCACAGATTATTTTGTACGATTTAAAATAAGAATTTTGTATTCGTTCGCCGATGGCGTTGTAGGTAACTTGTTCATTTTAGGGTTCAGTATTCGTACCCTAAGGGTAAAACGGGAACCCTATTACTGAGACTACACTGCATGTCCGTCCGTCTGTCTTGAGCTGTATCTCATGAACCGTGGTAGTAAGAAAGTAGAAATTTTCACAAATGATGTATTTGTGTTGCCTCTATAACAACAAATACTAAAAAACAGAATATAATAAATATGTAAAGTTTCATATAACAAACGTGTTTTTTTTTTTGCCGTTTTAGTACGGAACCCTTTGTGTGCGATTCCGACTAACACTTGGTCGGTTCTTTCTTAGCATTTTCTAAAGGCACGCACAGTAACCGGTGTAGTAAGTACCTACTTATAGAACCTTTACACGAGAATGCATAATTAATGTATTCAAATTTATTAAAAAAAAACCCTTTTCCGTTCATGTATTCTTGATTCGAATATAATCAAGTAGGTACTCTTAGTATTCCTTCATCATACTGTGATCTCAAATTATCTACATTGGTAAATTGGGCGCCTGTTTGCTAAACTAAAGAAGTAGGCAGACCACTCGTAATCCTATTGGCCGGTTTCTGTATTGAGAATTTGAAGTTGAGCATCCACTGAGTACGCCAAATGTTAAAACTCAGGAACAATTTTTGGCATCTGATGTGTTCAACGGATATCTTCAAATTCTCAATTCAGAAACCGGATGAATGACATTTATTTACTAGTACGGTGTCTTGCGCGGTGCTTCGCGCCGCACCACGCCATAGGTTTTGGCCTATAACTTTTGACCCCTTAGGGCTAGGTCAAATTTTGGCTTGCCTCCAGATCGAGGGCTATCCATAGAAGGGTCAACCATCGTTGGAGCATAAGCAGTTCTCACGAGCAAAGTGGGGACAAAAATTACATACCCCCATTTCTACCCCATTTCTATATATGTATAAATGAAATAATTCATGTTTTTCCTGTAATCCAGTCGCTTATACAAAGTATAAGGAAATCTGGTCTATTTATGTATTTAATTTAGTATAAAATATACGTCAAAAATTGACACAACAACCGACTTCAAATTACCGAAATGGGACCAAATTGAAATTGGACCATTTGGAAAGTAGTAGCTTTCATTTAAAAATTTCAAAATCTGTTCACCCAGTCCAGAGATATGAGGTAACAAACATAGAAAAACAGTCGAATTGAGATCCTGTTTTTTGGAAGTCGGTTGAAAATGTAGGTATTTTCAACCGACTTCCAAAAAAGAGGATCTTCTCAATTCGACTGTTTTTTTTTATGTTTGTCGTACATACATTCGCTATCATTATATTTACGCTACGTCTACGTCACGACGTGTTGGCAGAGATGAATCAAACGCCCACAGAAAGATGTAATACCTATAAATAAGCATCACTTGTAACACCTTATTGAGCGAATAAGCTCAATCTTAGGCGACTCATGTATTTCGTTTGTCCGGATGCTCTTTCTAAACGCCTGAACCGATCTCCTTCAAACTTACCACAGTGATAACGTGTGGCGTGAGGGTGGTTTAGAACAAAAAAAAAACAAAAAAAGTTTGAACATAAATAATAAAATTTAACACTTGCTCAGTTTTTTTGCAACAGCAGCATGCATTGCATACCTAGTACATAATCTAGTTACATAATACTACCTACCTTTTTCATTTATAAAATGTATATTATCACGATCACTAAGTTATTATAAAACAAAGTATGACAAAGTCGCCCGTTCCGTATGTAAGCTTAAATCATTAAAACTATCGCGGAACGCCTCGTCGAGCATCTCTCGACGGTGGGGCCAGACCTGGCGGACAACCAGTACGGTTTCCGTCGGGGACGCTCCACCGTGAGCGCGATCATGCGCGTCAGGAGCCTGACGGAGGAAGCAGTCTCGCAGGGCAACGCAACGGATTTTGATGCCGTTTTCACCAATAGATAGGGAGGTTCTCGAGGAATGTTTTTGTGTATATAATTTGTCAAGCGGGCGAAACCGCGGGTGTCCGCTAGTAATCTATATTCCATTACTTTATCTGTTGTACTACATTGTAGGTAATCGTATTTACTTTAAGTAAGTAAATATTTTCTTAGCAAATACCTTATATTTAATGATAATATACCAATTTTAAATAATAAACATTTGAGTAGGTAGGTGGTTCGAAACTTATCGAAAAGACAACATGACCTTTTAATTATAAATTGTAATCAATACATAGTAAGTGGTCGATGTCTGTACATCGAAGATATAATAGAGTAATGGGGTGCGTTGCCAGAGGGCGTCAGCGTAACTTGCTACGCTGACGATACCCTTGTCACAGCGCGGGGAGCAACGCACCAGGAGGCAACACTCAAGGTCACGACTGGGGTTGCTGAAATCGTGGGTCGGATACGGCGGCTACGTGGCACTGAATAAGTCCGAGGCTCTGTATTTTCACGGACCTCGGCGCGGGCCAACTCCAGGATCCAGCGTAAATGTAGGGATCGTTAGCATCGGCATCGAGCCCACAATGAAGTATCTGGGGCTCATATTCGATAGCCGGTGGAACTTCGGACCACACTTCCGAAGTTTGGTCCCCAAAGTGACGAGGGCGACAGCCGCGCTTTCGCGACTGATGCCCAACTTAAAGGGACCCAACGCTTCCTGCAGGAGACTGTACCTGGGGATCGTGCGGAGTATGGCCGTGTACGGGGCTCCCGTATGGGCGCCGAGTCTGACGCCAACAACGCTGCTGTTTTACACAAATCGTTGAGGACCTTGGCCGTCAGGTTAATAAGAGGGTACCGCACGATCTCCCTAGAGGCTGCATGTCTCCTAGCCGCGACCCCTCCATGGGACCTGGAAGCGAGAGCCCTTGCGGCATTGTTCCAATGGCACAAGGAGGCGCTGGAGCGGGATCACAGGCCTGCGTCTCGAGAAATCGAGCCCCAGCGGTCTCAACTCCGCCAGGATCTCATGGAGACATGGAAGGTGCGACTTCAGCAACCAAAGTGGGGAACCACCACCATGGCGGCGGTGAGATTGATCATGGAGGAGTGGCTGCAGAGGCAGCACGGTGGCCTCACGTATCGTGCGACCCAGACCATTACCGGGCACGGAAACTTCGGTGAGTATCTGTTTCGCATGCATCGTGAGGTCACACCCGCGTGTCAACACTGCGAGACTTCCGGCGTAAACACGGCATTCCACACGTTGGTGGAATGCTCAGCATGGGCGAGTCAGCGCCGGGACCTCGTTGTGGGCCTGGGCGTAGATACGCTCTCGCTGGTTACAAACTGTTGTACAGTAACAAATACAGTACAGTTTTTCTTTAATGTTTTCTTGAAGATAGATATGTAAGTATAAATATCTACAGTTTGAAGACTGATTCGTTACATACATTGTTAAATTAGTTACGTTATAAACTCTTTCGTCAAACTATTTAAATGTATACCTATGTAGTTGAAAACTTATCACATGCGATTGTGAGATTCCTCAGTCGAATTATAAAAAAACGCCGGTTATTTGCGATTTTTTTTACTTTATCAATCTCAATAATTATAAAAATTATATTACTGATTCACACAGTGCGTGTTCTCTTCAAAAACAAAAATCAAGATGGTGCCAGTTCCTTCTACCGACCAAAGACAATCCTTCCATAAAGTATCCATTCTAGAGCGGAGCTAGTAAGCTAGCATACCTACACTAGTAGTTCTGCGAACAGTAGACCTCGCGTTATTTTCCATTTCTCCCCCATTTTCCCCCCAATCGAAAAATCCCTTCGACAAAAAGTTGCACCTTGCAACAAAGAACACTTGTGCCAAATTTCATGAAAATCGGCTGAAAAATGCGGCCTGTAGACCGGAACTGACACACATACAGACAAACAACGCCAAATCGGCCAGTCCTCGAGTTGAAACTGAGACGCTTCTCTCGCTTTGCTCGCTCGGTCAATTATTATATTATTGTCTATGGTGTTTGAGTTAAATAATTACATTAACATGGAACTGGTACGCATTATTACAACCTTATAATATTATTATACTATTGAGCTAATTGTATGTATTGTCAACTTAATATTAAGTTAGGTACAAAAATAAATGTTCTCACACAATTTTCCAAGGGAGAGTACTACCGTCCAAGACAGTTAATTTATTTTAAGTGGAATTATGGCCAACTGCATTAAAACAATCGTTTATTTTTAGATATAACGTGTAATAAGTTTGAACAGTTTAATGTTACCTTCACCTGTTCAAACGTAATATTCGTTTAAATATTGGTTAAGTAGGTAACTACTTACAATAGTACCTATAGGTACCTACTATTTATCATCTCTATGTGCGTTTATCTACTTCTAAAGATAAGTTTCGATGATCGATAAATATAAAAAATAAGTAGGTATCAATCGACTATCAAGATTCAATAGGTACCTAGTTATTCCAGTAAATATTACAAAATAGATGACCAGGGCTTCTCGTGTTAATTTTCTTTTTTCTTACCGGGGATAAAAGTAGTTTCAGTTACTCCTTCTAACATTTAATAAAGCTCATCCATTGCAGACATTATCCGAAACAAACAGACAGACAGTGCCTCTGCCTACTGTCTTGCAAATCTTGACTTTAAGGATGTTAATATTATTAAAATATAAATTATAAATAAATCACATAAACGGAAATGTCATCGGCAGGACTCGAACCCACGGCCTTACCTTATAGGGATTCCCCCTCTAACCAACTGAGCTTATAGGATGACAATACCGACAACATCCAATCTTTTATTTGCTTTATATCATAATTTCCAAACCACGCAAGGTTAGCGTTGGATATCTTATCTTAATATTTAAGAATAGTTTAAGCTGTTATAATAATGTTTTCCTGTGTGAGAAATGGGAACTAAGATTTTTATACTTAGAAAACTTATTCAACACCGCCCGGGAAGCCGTCATCATTCATCATCGGTTAGTTCTCTCATAAAGCGACATGGTCAAATCTAGTTATGCTTAGTGGGTCAAGTGTAACTGAGGAGGGCAACTAGTTGATTTCTGTTTGTCAATGTCAATAAAGGACAACATACGCCTTAGGCAATACTTATTACAAAGAAATTCAAGCCCATAACTACATAATATTACAAAACAGTTCTTCGCCGCGTCTGTCTGTCTGTTCGCGATAGACTCAAAATTCATGCTGTTTTCATCAATGGATAGAGTGGGTCTCGCGAAAGGTTTAAGGGTATATTACAATTTATTTTTTATTCTTAATTATTCAGATGTACAAAACACAAAAACAAACAATAACAATATGTAGGTACAAAGGCGTGCTTAAGCCAGTAATGGCTTTTTTTTCTAGCAGACCTTAGAGGTATAGAGGAGATAATACTAAACAGAGAAGAGGAAAGTGTAAACGCCTACCTATTCTAATGAGTACAGGATCTATGTATAAATATATTACATATAACATACATTAAATAAATACACAAGAACTTAATAATATAAGACTAAAGCTAAATACCTACATGCTACATACAGATGTGAATATACTATATAAGAAGGAGATAATATGAAAAAATGTAAGTCAAAAGAATAATTATGGAAAATCATAGTTGGGAGAGGAAATGCTCCTTTACCCTTTTCTTAAAATTCTATTTCTCACGTAATGTATAAATTAATAAGTATGGTTTAATGTCTATAAAGTGAGTTCCATGGTTTTACACGAAACTTGTACACAAAGAGCGAGCCTATTGCTGACTCCGGGGTTTTATTTATTAGAAAACTTAACAGCTATTTAAACACATAACACATGATATAAGTTCAATAAAGATACTTTGGACACTTAGCCAATTACAGTTTCCCGACAAGTATAATATTATAACATGTAAATACTAGGTTTGGAAATTTGGGCTCCGTTGTAATGATGTCAGTTAAATCTAGTTTAATTTGATATATAAATTGTTGAAATCGGTAAAGTATTGACAGAGATCTCGCATAAGAAAGGATTAAACTTTCTTGCACCATGATGCTGATGATGAGCTTCGCTCGCTACGCTCTAATAAATATCTATCTAACTATATTAATAGGTAATGATATAAAGTAATGAAATTATTTAAATATAAATATGAGCAACTAATATAAAATCCTCGTTGGAATATTACAAGTATGATTTGAAAATATTTACAAGTATGATCGTAACTTTTTTGCTATTTCGTTTTTGAGTGATTTAGCACTCATAGCCCGTCTTTACAACTCATATCAAATTGGTATGAGTTTTACACACCTACCCACTACTGCACTGAAAACACGTGGTTGTGTGAACTCAGTTAGGACATTGCACGTCAATATTTTTTTTGCCAAATACTATGAAATGGGAATGACAGGTACATTGCGTGCGGTTGATATGTAAATTCTTAAAAAAAAAAGTAGCTACTATGGTTGCCTAACTCGCTTACACGGACCAGTGAGTGCACCCAACTGCAGCGTGTTTATTTAGGCAACAGACAAATAACAACTAGTAATCCCGGCGAACTTTGTATCGCCTCAAATATTTAAAAAAACAAAAAAAAACCCCTAAACTTCTACGAATATTTTAATATTTCGTGCAAATGTATGTATTATTAATTATAATTGAAAAACGCGACGGACGGACAGACAGACTGACAAATTGTCGTATTAAATATATAGATAATACACGATAATGGACATTTTAATAGTTAAAATATTCACTCATCGTAGCTCAGTGGTCAAAGCATTCCCCCTGTCAGGGAAAGGCCGGGTTCGAGTCCTACCGATGACATCAGTTTTTGTGATCTATTTATAATTTCTTTCTTAATATTTTAAGAATAGTTTAAGCAAACTCATTGCTTTGAAATACAAAAATGGTTACAAGAAAAATAGAGAAAATAAAATATAATATAATAAAGTAAATTAGAAACGGAATATAATATCATAGAATACCAACAATGTTGGTTACTCTATCACGTACAGCAGCAAAACGCAACTCGCTTTGAGAGTGACATTTTTAAGCCCGGCCAGGTGACACCCACACGGATGGTCATGTAGTAACGTTGAGCTCAGATATGTACGCGTTGTGCTCTTATAGCATGTACGCGGGATCGTATCTACTTTGAATTAAAACTCGTTTTCTTCCCCGTTACTAAATATATTTCAGACTTATAAAATTATTACAATTCTTTTACTTAGGTGTCAGGCAACACGGACCTCCACCCATTGACATCTCTTTTTCTCAATTTGTTTTATTCCGTTTAAATGTTTCATAATATTTAAATTCCTAAACTCGTAACCAGCCAATACAAGTTTACAATCTACTTAATGAGGTCGTATGCGAATCGTGCAAGCACCTTCACAGTATCCCCTAAAGATCACCACAGCTTTCGGTACAGTGCCAACTGCAACAATTTGGCTTCTCGCGACCTTTACCTACCATGTCCGTCCACCTTGTCTGCCACAAGCCTCACCCTTGCCACAGGCTTGACCGCATACTCACCGTAAGCCTGGCGACTCTTTGAACTATGTTGATGACCTGTGTCCTCCTTGGAATCTCATAATTACGAATTCGATCATGAAGTAACACCCCGTGTTTAAAGTTTAAACTCTATTTATGATTTTTCTTTATTTTTAAGCGAGCATTTTGTCTTAATAAGATTCCTATATCAGCTTCATAGTGACTTAAACTTTTTACCACCATTAGGAGGAGAATCAGTCTCTGACAAATATCCCTAGGTACTCAAGGTACCCGTTGATCCCCTGTTACGTGGCACACAGTACTGTACAGTAGGTCATCATAGTATCTGGCGATATGTTAGCGTAACAAACGATCGGTAGACACCCCTTCGAGCGTAAACACGTGACTTTTTGTTGCGTGTTGCTGTAATTTATTGCACTCAAAAGCTACTAAACAGTTATACGCTAGAGTAATTCATTAGAATGGTTTACGTATATATAAATAAAGTTGCGTGTATAAATTATACTGTAAAATCCAAGTGAAGCGTGGATGGACCTGATAGTAACTGGAGAGGTTAAGGCTGAG
This sequence comes from Nudaria mundana, assembly GCA_963556515.1. Classification (NCBI taxonomy): domain Eukaryota; kingdom Metazoa; phylum Arthropoda; class Insecta; order Lepidoptera; family Erebidae; genus Nudaria; species Nudaria mundana. The sequence goes on along the minus strand of OY748292.1, from coordinate 21,422,088 downwards.
TCCAGACAAACGTATTTTTTGAACTGTGAGTCACGGTCAAAGTTTTGTTTGTACCACACGATGGCGACGCAAAATGAGATGTCTGTTGACTCACGCGCATAAGGGTGAGGCCACAAGGTACGTTCATTACGGTGTGGTACCGCAGTAGGTACAACGTGACAGCTTGTCATCTGACATATTGTCATCGCATCGGAAACTAGAATGGCGCGGTATCACAGTGCGACGGGCGGCCTCGTAATTCAAGCATATTGCGCTCGGAGTGAAGAAGAGGAGCAAACAAAAGGGCACAAACGTTGGATAGCAACTGAAGTTACGTCTGTCAGGCGGCCTTCAGTTAATACGTACCTATACTTAACCGGATCTCAATTGAACGTAAATTGCACAAAATACGGAACTCGAAGCTCAAAAAATATTTCGTCATTTTTGAGCTGAGTCGTGGTGTTGTACTACATAGTACCACTATGACAGCTCATTTTACGTCGCTTTGTGGTACAGAAGTGGTTTACTATGAAACCGAATGCAGCCCAAAATTTGCGGCTTGTTTTACGCTGCTCACAGACCAAAAATTCCGCCTGTATGGCCTCAGCCTTACAAGGTCCTTGACAAATGTCGGCAAACGTTCGGTTCACTTTCAACTCAACATTCTCCACCGAACTGCTATCGAGTCGGTAAGTGTCTTCAGTTATTTTACATCTCTTATAAATAGTGTTTTAAATATTAAGTGCGTAAAATAGATTTTAATTTTTGTCAGAGTATTCTTTGATATTATAGGACCAAACAGAAAAAATAAGTAGGTATTTACGTACAATCTTTACTTAAAATTATGTAGAAGGTCCCCCGCTTCAATACTGACTAGGAAGGTTCCCAGTAGTACATATTCACCCATTCTTCAAATTACTACTTAATTATCAAGCCGCGCCTTTTCATAGTCACTTTAATAAAATAAAAATTCAAGGAATTTAAAATACCTAGTAAAGTTTTTGTGTTGTTGTTTTTTTAATCTTTTCATATCGTGTTGCATCACATTTAGTGTTTGTTTTTGTGAAACAGATTTCAATATCTTAGTAAGTACCTACTGTTTTTATAACTTGTAGTATACCTAAATAACTGCGTGCATTTTGATTGCCAAAAACTATATTTAAAAAACATCAATGTTAATACATACCTACTTAACACTTTACTTAATTTCATACTTTACTTAATAATTTGTTTGTGTTCTGTGAAATAAAACTATTATTGTTGGTTTCGATTACAAAATGATTTAATTACCGTTTATTGTCCATTGGCCGGGCTTCCCGATATGCAGGATAACCTTAGAACGCCAACTTTGGCCATGTATGCGGCCTTTGTCAGCGTTTGGGTCGGGTGTTATCCTGCAACTTTGGAGTTGGGTTTATCCCTAACAAAACCTACCCCCTACGAGTATATATTATTATAGGCGTAGTTGTATGTTTTCAATGATAATATAATAATATGGCGTTTGTAATTTTTTCCGTTAAAAACAATAACAAGGAAACAATTATGCGATTTGTAATAAAGTTATATTGTGCCTGTTTTGTACGTTGTTTTAAACGCATATTAATGAATTAATGTATTTAGTTTTTTTTTTTTTTAATTCCGCTCTAACGTCCGTCTCTGGTTACTAGCAGAGGGTATCAGTCCAGTGGCGCCCGGCGGGATTAATGTATTTACTTACTAATAAAGAGTTACTTAAGTAGGTAGAAACCTTCCTATAGATATAGACATAAGTTACTAGTAGGCAGTACGGTAGTAGTAGGTATCTGGTTTACATAGGTAGTTGATAGGTAGGTTAGGTTCAGCCTCTAATTATTTACTATGAGACTAGACGTTGTTGTAATGAAATAACCAAGCGAGCGAAACGTCTACATTTCGAGACTATACTGAACCATTCTGCTTTCGTCTGTCTGTAGTTCTGTACCTATCTTATCTCCACGAAACATGGCGACACGTTGTATTCTTCTTCTTACGTTTTTATGTGCTTGGCTCCATCGTTCATCGATGATTTTGCCAATGTCAAGGTAATGCTTGATAGAAGCACAGAAGAACTAGTTCATCTGAACTAGCTCACGGCGTGGGACAAGGAAACGTGGTTCGGGATTGCAATTGAGCGTCTCGACCTGGGTTTTTGCCGAGAGGTAACCTAAAAGGCTACCAGGCTTGCGCTCGCCAAAAACCCATGTCTGGCACAAGTGTTCTTTTGGTCTTTTTTTTTAATTCTTCGGCCCATGGCCGCGGCCCCTCTTACGTCCTTTACCGGGCGTCTCTAGTTCACACGCAGAAGGTATTTCCAGTGGCGCCCACACAGGTGCTCAAAGACCGCCGTCTTTGAGCACCTGTGTGGTCTCTACGGGGGTTTGGTCGGGATGAGAACCCCGCGTTGTTGGGGTAGGGTTTTATCCCGCGTCAGTGAGTGAATCTGCGTGCTGTGGGGCAAAGGCCCCGCAGCATGCAACCCTTCTAGCCTACTACTGTACGGACGACGGGTGGGTATCCCGCCGTCCTCATTATTTTGGTCTTGAAATATTTTCATAGGTAAATATGTCAAACAGCACGTAACACTTCAAATGATAACAAACAGCATTAAGTTTAGTATTGAGTCGTGACAGTAGTGATGGACGAATACTTAGGTACTTATTTACCTTTTGATAAACGTAAATTCTCGAAGTTATGGGTGACTACAATGTCTATCTATAGATACTATAACAATATTGTAGAGAGGAAAAGCTTGGTTGAATTGAATTGACTCTGATTTCGTGATAGATAACGCAACACTTTCATGTCCCAGCTGTAGCAATTAGGAATTTGATGATAACACTAAGGTGTTTCCTACTACTAAATACTAAAAACGTGATTGACCGCAATATTTTTCTTTATCCACAATATATTCTGTTATTCTTATCAGATTAACTGGGTCTAATTGATGATTGTGATTTGATATTTTATTACAAATATCTTTTTTTTGGTCCGCGTAAGCGCGGCCACTCTTACGTCCATCTCTCCTCTGGGCGTCTCTGTCTGCTATCTACCAGAAGGTATTTCCAGTGGGGCGCCCGGGATTACAAATACCTAATATGACTTTTACAAAAGATGTAATTTTATTATTGTCAAAATACTTTTAAACTCGTGCTCAAATGGCTCGGGATGATCTCTTAACATTTTAGTTTTTACTGAGTGTTTCACGGTCACGGGTGATGTTTGATTAGACGTCGAGACAGCATTGTAAATAGTTTGCGGCAGTATACTCTATGTTTACGGCTTAACAAAGGCGTTGACGTTCTATTAATATATATATGTTACGGCTAATACCCGAAGTGCGGCTGCACCTAGTTTTAGCCGCCGAAGTGCGGCTGCACCTAGTTTTAGCCGGTTAGGTTAGTTTAGTATAGCACCTATAGTCCGGCAAGCTCGTGCGCGACCGTCCTGCGGGGTGACAGACGGTGGCGGGGACGAGGTACTAAAGATGTTAGCGGGTAGCGGGTGGTGCAGCGGGGAAGGGAAACGCGTGCATCTGCGCGTCAAATACGGCAGTCTCGGCCGCGCAGTCAAAGCGGCAACACGTGCTTGATATTCCGTACTACTTGAGTTCGCCGCACACGAGATTAAGATCTCAAGATGAGTAAGGCTATCTCAAGACAAGTTAAGGAAGTTGTACATAAAGTGTACCAATTTTTTGTAAAGCGAAAAAATGATCGAACCTCGGCCGAATACGCAAACGACATTAATTTAGCAAAAACTGTTGCTGAAGCCACAGGTTTGTCTGATACCAGCGTTAAAAAAATTATAAAATAAACTAGAATCATGGAAGCACAAGGCAGCACAGCGACTTTCAATTCACCACGGAAAACCCGTTTTCCTAAAAATTGACTGATTGGATTGAAATTGACAATTTTACGGAAGGTGTCATACGAAGAAAAATTACACAATGGTATACTGTCAAAAAATGTATCCCGTCGTTTAAAAAGTTGAATGCGGAATTGAAACAAGACAATATTCTTCATTGCTCACTTGAATACTTGAGACGGACAATACATAGGCTTGGTTTCAAATAATAATCAGAATTCGTATTGTTGATGTTTCGAAATATCATATTTAACATGTCAGTCAAAGAGGAAACTATTAATTGAACGTCACCACATAATGCGCCTGCGGTGGCATTACATCAGAGACATTAAAAAATACCGCCGAGAGGGTAAGTCAATAATTTTCCTAGATGAAACCTACGTGAATAAAAATCACGTGACACAAAAATGCTGGCAGTCTAATACAGAACGCGGGGCTATGCAAAATATCGGTAAAGGACCTCGTATTGTAATTGTACACGCTGGCAGTCGCAATGGCTTTGTACCTAATGCTTTATTGATGTTCAAATCGCATTCCAAGACCGGTGATTATCATGGAGACATGAATGCCACAAATTTTCGAAAGTGGATCGATGCAAAACTGTTACCAAACATTCCTCCGAATTCTGTTATTGTAATGGACAACGCCGCTTACCATAGCACTCAGATCGATAAAAAACCTACAATGAGTACCCTGAAAAGCGATATGCAGCAATGGTTAGAACGGCGAGGTGTTCAGTATGATAGCGCTATGCGTAAATGTGATCTAATGAAAATAATTAATGAGCAAAACACGGAGAAACAGTACAAAATTGATGAAATATTAAAGGAAAATGGACATATCGTGCTTCGCTTACCCCCATACCATTCGGATTTAAATCCAATTGAACTCGTATGGGGGTACGTAAAAGGCGAGCTCGCAAGGACTTCCCTTGATTCGAACTTAGATAAAAAGTTAAAAGATTTAGAATTGCTTTTTTTCTAATTATTCGGTTGAACAGTGGCGCGATTGTGATAATCATGTCATAAAAAACGAGGACGAATATTATAATTCAGATCGAGTATTTGACGATGAAATGGACAGGTACGTTATTGTTTATTAACATAATCGATTATTATTGCTTTAACTTGGCAGAGTGCTCCAGCTATAATCTCGGAATCATGTCATTGTACGTGAAGTTGTTTATTATTTCTATATTACATTTATGTATTTTTAGATTCATAATTAAACTGGGGAAAACGACGATGATGATGACGACGAAAGTTATGAAGAAGATCAAACAGAGAGTGAACATGAAAGTGATATGGAAATTGATTTATAATAAAACAATATATCATAATTTTAGTTTTCCTAATAATTAGTCCTCAAGCATAATTAAAAAATATAAACAATAAAAGTAGTTCTATCTTTTTATTTACTCCTATATTACGTCACAAGTAAGTACAACTTATCGCAAGATTTATCCTGGCAAACTTCTCTTCGTGTGTAGCCGTGTGCTATAACGACGCGCTACCTCGTCCCCGCCACCGTCTGTCACCCCGCGGGACGGTCGCGCACGAAATTGCCGGACTAAACCGGCTAAAACTAGGTGCAGCTGCACTTCGGGTACTAATACCCGAAGTGCAGCTGCACCTAGTTTTATGTAAGTGTTATATATGTTACGGCTAACCGTAACATATATAACACTTACATTACGGCAATAGGGTCACACAGAAGATCACTCTCGAAATTCAAACTGACATAACACCAGTCCACCATTTTGAAGAAAAAAAATAGTAACTTGTTATTAATTATTTTTGTAACTTTATTTGCAGATAACTACACTATTCAAAATGATGAAGACATTGTTTTTCTTTGTGGCTACAGCAGCCTTGGCGATATCCACTGTAGAAGTAAGTATCACTGGAAATAAAATATTGAACACTATGAATATAACTGTAATATGAGTCTTAAGAACGGCTCCATTGGGATAGGGTATTGTACTATGATAGTAGTAAAGAGGTGTAAAGAGGTCTATCATAGATCTCAGGCTCCTAAGCCAACTTCTTCTGCAAGTTGTACATTTACTGCTCAACTGTCGAGGCTCTGGGAAACCTAAATATATGTAGGTAACAGTGGTAGTTGCTTTAAAGAAAATATCAAAGAATCAATTTCATTTATTCAGTTTAGGCACATAAAGAGCACATATGAATGTCAAAATTTTACAATTTTGTCCAGTAATATTATAAAAATACTAAATTAAGTAAGTACATAAATAACCATTAGAAAATGATTCTTTCGCTGGTTCGGTAAGTTGGTTCTCCTGAGAAGAGACCAGCAAGAAACTCAGGTAGATTATCCATTTTCTTTTTTAATATTGTTTTGTTTACATTGTTACAATTAGTTTATATTGTATTATACGAGTGGCCAACAACAGAAGATTAGGGTGACCATGCATTTTTAGCATTAAGATATTCATCTACATTATAGTAGCCTTTCATCATCAGACATTTTTTAACTACTATTTTAAACTTATTAAGAGGCATGTCAACTAAATCCTGAGGAATTTTATTATAATTTTTTATACATTTGCCTACAAACGAATTACCAACTTTATGAAGTCTAATTTTTGTCATTGCCAGTTTATTTTTATTTCTTGTATTAAAATTATGGTTATCGGAAATTTTTTTTAAGAGATCTATGGTCTTCCGTACATATAACATGTTGTCGTAAACATATTGAGAAGCAACTGTTAAAATAATTATTTCTTCAAATAGTTCTTTCAGCAAGTCACGGGGTCCGAGTCTATAGATTGCTCGTATAGCTCGTTTCTGTAATATGAATATTGTCTCAATATCGACAGCTGAGCCCCACAGCAGCAGACCATATGACATAACGCTATGAAAGTAGCTAAAATAAACTAATCGTGCCGTTCTTTCGTCAGTCAGTGACCTTATCTTTCTAACCGCATAGGCAGCTGAGCTAAGTCTTCCTGCCAAGGCTGTGATATGAGGACCCCATTGTAGTTTACTATCTAGAGTTATCCCAAGAAAAACTGTGGTATTGACTATTTGAACTAATTCATTATTCATAGTAATATGAGTATCCACCTGTCTAACATTGGGCATAGTAAATTTTACACATTTTGTTTTCTTCGCATTGAGCAGCAAGTTGTTACTTGTGAACCAATGCAATATTTCCAAAAGGGTATTATTTACATCGTCAAGTGCTACTTTTTGTCTATCACTTTTAAAAATTAATGATGTGTCATCAGCAAATAATTCTATCTCACAAAGATTTTTAGTGAAATAAGGAAGATCGTTTACGTATATTAAGAATAAAAGGGGTCCTAATATCGAGCCCTGGGGTACTCCCATGACTAATGAGGCGCCAGAAGAGTCGGTGCCATTAATGTTTACTTTTTGTACTCTACCAGTGAGGTAAGAGTCGAGTAAGCCAAGTGAGCTGTTCGAAACACCATAATTACCTAATTTCAGTAGCAAAGTCTCATGATCAACACAATCAAAAGCTTTTGATAGATCACAAAATATACCAATGGCATCCTGCTTTTCCTCCCAAGCATCAAATATTTGTTTCACAAGTGCAACTCCTGCATCCGTTGTGTTCCTGCCTTTAGTGAAACCAAACTGTTTGTTATGAAGTAACTTATTGTCTGTAAAATGTGAAAGTAATTGATTAAATATTATTTTTTCATAAATTTTACTGAGGGTTGGGAGTATGGAAATAGGTCGAAAATTTGAAGGATCACTTTTGTCTCCTGCTTTAAATAAAGGAATGATTTTACTGTACTTCATAAGATTAGGAAACTGATTTTCATCTATACATTTATTGAATATGAATGCAAGGTGAGGCGCTATAGCGGGCACTATTGATTTTATTATATTAGTTGAAATGCCCCAAAGATCCTCGGTATTTTTTATATTTAGTTGTTTAAAAGTTTTAAGTATAGTGACAGAGTCAATATACTGAAAATCAAAGTTAATTCTACATTTATCAACACTAGATTTAAGAAGAGAATTGGCTACGTTTTTTGACAAATTTAACTTATTTGTAGTGGTGATTGGAACATTTGTGAAAAAAGATTCAAATTCATTGGCCACTTCAGAATCCGTTTTAATATGTTTATCATCTATTTTTAACTCGACGGATCGATCACGTGACTTTGCTTTACAAGTTTCTTTGTTAATAACATTCCATATTGCCTTCGTTTTATTATCAGATTTTTCAATTTTAGCCCGTATATAATTAGATTTGGCCGTTGAACATACTTTTTTGAATAGTTTGGAGTACTTTTTAATCTGTTCAATTACTTGTGGCTCATTAGTAGATGCCTTTGTCTCGTATAATTCATATAATTTCCTTCTACTTTTATAGATTCCAGGCGTAGCCCAATCACAAAATTTAATTTTGAATTGATTAACATTTATTGTTTTTTTAGTGAAAATGTTATCACATTCGTATTTGATTACTCCGAACAAATCTCCGTAATGATCATTCGGGTTTTTATCATTATTCAACTCCAAAAGAGGTACTTTAATTCTTAATGTTTTCTTTAAATTTTTCTAATCTATAAGTTGTGATTGGTCTACAAACAAAATTTTTTGATAATGGAACATGTTGGTACTTAAATCTAGCTAACTGACCTGCATGATCTGAATTTATAAAATGTATTAGAGATTTCTCATCTACATCGCTGTTAGAAAAAATATTATCTAAGCAGGTAGCTGAAGTGGCTGTGGTGCGAGTTGGTTCACAAAAAAGATTTTGTAAGTTAAAAGATTTAAAAAGGTTGAGGAACCTTAGCGCGTTCTGAGAGATTTCTAAAATATTAATATTAAAATCGCCACATACAACTATTGTCTTCTTACATTTACATACCTTTTTTAAGGCTTCCTCCGTAATGGACTCAAACAGGTAGTAATCTCCAGAAGGAGGTCTATAGACGCTAATAATAATATATTGTTCTAGCTCTGCACATGATAGTTCAATATTTCGCTCACTTGTGAGTGCTACTAAGTCTTTTCGGTCTTTTGATTTTAATTTGTCATTAATTAAAATGAGAGACCCACCTCTTATAGCGGAATCTGTAGTAAACGCACTAATGATTTTATAGTTATCAATATTAACTAAGAGTTCATGTTTTTTTAACCAGTGTTCAGTTAAACAAAGTACATGGATACGTTTTTCATTTAAAAATAATTCTAGTTCTAACTCTTTGCCGGAAAAGCCTTCAATATTTTGATGAATAATATTCATGAACATAGACTTTTCCTTTGTCCTTAAATTTAATTTGCTAGGGATTTGCTCCCTCTCCCTCTCGGCCGCGTCCTTCGCGAGCACGACTTGCTCGCAGAAAGACACGGCCGCGTTCCACCTACTCCAGCTGGAGACCATGGCTTGAAGCATGGTCTCCAGCGAGAGGGTATCCACGCCCAGACCCACTACGAGGTCCCGGCGCTGACTCGCCCACGCTGAGCACTCCACCAACGTGTGGAGTGCGCTGTCGTCGTCGGAAAACTCCGAGTGTTGACACCGGGGTGTGACCTCACGACGGATGCGAAACAGATAGCTACCGAAGCATCCATGCCCGGTAACGATCTGCGTCGCACGATAAGTGAGGTCATCATGCTGCCTCTGCAGCCAATCGTCCATGATCGGTCTCACCGCCGCGATGATGGTGGCACCCCACTTGGGTTGCTCAAGTCGCACCCTACAGTTGCTATTTAAATTACAATTTTTTTTTTTATAATGTTACAGTAAGTTAATCCCGGCATACAATAGTTAGTAACATTTTGTTCTAAATATGAACTAAGTAACTGGCCCATTGATTTCCCTAATTCATCACAAAACATCACTATTTCAGATTTAGAGATTATTTTGTTTGGTGAAGGAACTACTGGGTTTCTTGTTTGACTCAAGTGAAGGGCTTATGTTTGAAGTCAGCGAGGACTTACAGACCGGCTCAGGACTAATTAAATGGTTGTTTGATGTCAATGTGGAATTTGGACTCATAAGATCCTTCTTGGCCAGAATGTATTCCTGATACTCACTTTTAACATTACAATACCTGTCAGTCATTATGTCTAGTGAATTTTTTAAATTATTTATTGATGATTCTAACTTTAAAATATTGTTATTATGATCAGAGATATTATTTTCAATTAATAATGAATACATATCAAGTTCATCGCCTAGTTGCCTTCTCTCATTAATATACTTGACTTTTTTGTATATACTTTTTGTCTTTTAATAAGATTTTGTGTTTTTCTTATGTATTTATTAATTTTCACATATTTCTTAATTTTGTTTCTACTGCACTCAACTATGCCCATCTTGTGATTGGAACAATGAGCTGTTAAGGTCGAATCGAATCTAAAGTTCAGGCGCTTCACAATTAGTCTGGAATGGAAACCCTTAAAATAAAATAAAATAAAATAAAATAAAATAAAATAACGTTTATTATCTTTGAAATTTTTAGAAAATTATTTAGATTCCTCAAAAGTTGGTGTGACTCTACCGAGGGTTCCAAAATGCAACGAGACTGAGAAGAGCCCTCAAGAAATATTTCATCTTAAATCTAATACAGAGTTATTTAGAAAGGAGCAATTCGTGTTACAACCAGGCCGCCTTGTCATCTAAGAAATCATTTATACTATAATAAGCTTTATGGCACAATTTACGTTTTATTAGTTTTTAAATTTATTAACAGATAAATTTGCTATTTCGGTTGGCAATGTATTGTACATTCGAATAAAGTTCCCCGCAAAAGAATTACTCACTTTATGAAGCCTAAATTTAGGAACAGCCAGTTTATCCTTATTTCTTAAGTTTAGATTATGATTATCACTATTTTTCACAAATTTACTTTTGTTCTTGTGGGTATACAATAAAATTTCATAAATATACTGTAAATACACTGTAAGGATGTTAATATGCTTAAACTTATCTCTTAATGACTTTTGACTGCCTCGGTGGCTCAGTGGTATGAGTATGCGACTGCCGCCCCTGAGGTCCCAGGTTCGATTCCGGGTCGAATCGAATTATTTGTGTGATCCACAAATGTTTGTTTCGGAGTTTGGGTATTTTCTATGTATAATATGTATGTATTTAGAAATATATAAGTATGTTTATCAGTTGTCTAGATCCCATAACACAAGCTTATATTAGCTTAATTTGGGCTAGATGACGTTGTGTGAAAATGTCCAAAAATATTTATTAAAAAAAAAAAAAAAAATTACTCCCGAGACCCCATTCCATAGATAGTCCGGACAGCCCTCTTCTGCAACACAAAGATGCATTCAATATCGGCAGCGTTACCCCACAGTAGTATGCCATATGTCATGATACTGTGGAAGTAGCTGAAGTAGACAAGACGCGCCGTTTTAATGTCTGTAAGTTGTCGGATCTTTTTGACAGCATAGACTGCTGAACTAAGCCTGGCCGAAATTTTCCCGATATGAGGCCCCCATTGCAATTTGGAGTCTAACGTTATGCCCAGAAAGTCAGTGTCATCGACTAATTCTATTATATCATCCCTAACCTTAAGGCCGATACCTCACCGAGACGCCATGGCGACGTGGCCAGCGACGTCGCCAACTAGTTCTCATTGAGATATATGACGGCTAACTCACTTGGCGACCGACTGGCAACGTCGCCAGTCGGTCGCCAAGTGTCATATATCTCAATGAGAACTAGTTGGCGACGTCGCTGGCCACGTCGCCATGGCGTCTCGGTGAGGTATCGGCCTAATGCACGGATATCAGCATTTTATACTAAACATTTACATTTTAAACTACCTAAGCTATTAATTTGTGTTAAGTACTTACGTAATTAACATTAATAATTCTTAGCCGTCATATATGTCAATGAGAACTAGTTGGCGACCGACTGGCGACGTCGCCATGGCGTCTCGGTGAGGTATCGGCCTAACACTGGTTTTAACAAGTCTTACATTAGGTAAGGTGAATCTTACACATTTAGTTTTATTTTTATTTAATAATAAATTATTAGCACAAAACCAGTGGACTATCCCAGAGAGGGCAATGTTTACATCGTCAAGTTCGCGCTGTCCACGTTTAATGGGTTGGGTAAAGTCACAGTTAAGTAATATACGAGTAATAACAAATAATAAATATTCTTTATTTTGATGAGGATGATAGAGGGATGCTAGAGGGGTAGTGTACAAAAAGAACGTCAAATGACCTATATTTAACTCTTAAGTCAATCACCAAGCCATGGAAGATTCCAAAACTTGATAAGTAACTCAAGAGCAGTCAAAATACATTGTATACATACATGCAAATATAGTAATAAATATATAATATAAATCCATAAACATCCTACACATGTACCTTATACCTATAGAGAAAGTATTAAATATTATTCTAAAACAGTAATATAATAACATTATCTAATTCGAACTAGACAGATAGTTTGCCTTGACCTTTTTTTTAAAAGATGTTATTGATTGTGCACGCCTTATTTCCAGTGTTAGGGCGTTCCACAGGCGAACTGCTTGCACAGAAAAAGACTTATCCGCAGAAGTTGTGGAGTGCGCTGGCATCTTTAGTCTCAGATTCTCTGATGACCGTAAGGACCTCGAATGTGTGTCATGCACGAACGTAAACCGTTCTTTATAATTGAAAATAAATATTTTTTTCATCTGCCCTGGGGCTTTCCTTCTGGACCCAATGCGTTCGGCAATCGACGTTAGGGCGGCTTTTTTAAATGTTATTCTTCATCTTTTTTCAGTGCAACAAAGCTATCGCCGTCCTTACCGGTATCGGTATTAAGGGGAATGTGACATTTTCTGACGAGGGCGGTGAGGTGCGAGTGAGCGGCAGTATCGTCGGCCTGGGGGAAGGGTACTACGGCTTCCACGTGCACGAGAAGGGAGATCTCTCCGGGGGATGTGCTACACTACTCGCTCATTTCAACCCTCATGGAGTAAGTAAATTTTTGAAATCTCCCTGGTCTATTTAGGCAATTTTTTCACTAAGTAAGCTAGGTAATTTATGCTTGTCTTATCTTATGGGATATAAATAACTGAAAAACATACCTACATTTAATAGACAAATCCCTACACCCTGACTCAGAACAAACTGCTTCTGATATGAACTCCAGATTGTAAAGTATGTTTCTGTCATATCAAGAGTTCCCAAAACCGTGTCCCTTCGTCCAGCATACTCACCATGGAATCCTGATATTTCATGAATGCCAAAAAAATGTGCTGAAATAGTGCTAATTAGTGCCCAAAGGAAAAAAATAGTGCTCTTATACTTAAGAAATTACAGCCATAGTTCGAAGGTTTCGCCCAGCATACTCACTTCACTACGCGAATATCGAACGAGCTATAGGTACAATTTACGGCTTAAAAAATTGTGCTTGAAATAGTGCCCAATATCAGTCTAATTTTCGCTTGACTTTTGACCTAGAATACCATTAAATTTAATTGTAAACTTCTACATACTAACGTTAAATGAGGTACAGTCGTTCACACATGTTTTAAGACAAACATATTAAAAATTCTTATTGTGGGCGGTTATGTGATTAGGAATAATTGTGGTATTTTCTCACATATCAAAAACTGTCGATTAAATGCTAATTTAATTTATTTTAATTTTTATTAATAATTTTTTGTTTTTATTTATAAATAAATGAAATAGTAAGCGTAAATGAAAACTACTCGTATTACTTCATTGCTTGTAGGGTGAAATATTTATAAAAAAAAATGTCTGGGCACTAATAGTCAGTCTATTGCAGCCAATAAAATTAATAAAATTGGTACCTACCTATTTTATTAATTTTAGATCTATTTGAGATCTTTAAAATTTGTAAAATGGAAATACGTAGGTCACACTATAAGTTTTGCGTAACTTAAAAAACATACATATGCCTTTTTCCCCGAAGGGGTAGGCAGAGGTGTGCAAACACACTCACATCTCGCCAACTATGTTAGGTCCCATGTGGGGGCGAGCCTATTGCCATTTACCGGGCACAAGTTCCAGACTCTGGGATAATTATCTGGGTAAAATTCTAAAGAGAATTATACATTATCCACCAGAACCGGGAATCGAACCCGAGACCTCGAGCGTGGCAGTCCGTACATAGTACCATTGTGCCACCGAGGTAGTCCTTAAAAGAACTTAATAAAACAACATGTTAAAACCATACCCCACATCCCGACTAATTCACCTTACAAAAAAAACAAAATCCAAATCGGATCATCCTTTCGTGAGCTACGATGCCACAGACACACACATGTTCCAATGTGCAGACGATAATTGCATAGTGTCCGCCGGGACTAGTGTTATCGAGGCCCAAAATCGTCTTCAAGGAGACTTTGAGAGACTCTTAACATGGTCACATGATGCTGGGCTGGTTTTGAATGCACAAAAGACTAAGGTTATGTATATTAGCTCCAACCAAAACAGAAAACCTTTTACTCCCAATCTTATAGCATACTGTCACGAATGTTTACATAAGAATAATCTAAAAAATTCAAAACGCCCTGTAACTGTGACCTTATGGACGTCGAAAATCAAATGTACCTCGGTTTAACGATGGATTACCGCCTTAACTGGAAAGATCATATTAACCTAGTGTGTAATAAACTAAGAGCAATTCTAGAAAAAAATTATATAATAAAATATAAAGTTCCTTATAAAACACTCCTCATTCTCTAAAAATCGCTAGCAGAATCCATAATTTCATATGGATTATCAAGCTACGGAAGCACTCGGACTTGAGGGGCTCGTGGTCTAGTGGTAACCGACAATATTAACACATTGCCAAGGTTAAGCAACATCGACTCAGGCCGGTCTTAGGATGGGTGACCATTTCTTAAGACACTGAGACCCCTCCGTGCCTCGGAGAGCACGTTAAGCCGTCGGTCCCGGCTGTCATACAAACATCTATATGGCAGTCGTTAGGGGTAGTTGGAGCCCTAAATCGAAAATCCGACCGGTCTAACTACAGAACTTCGATATCGCCCATGGGTTGTGAAGGTCAGATGGCAGTCGCTTCACAGAAAATATCAGTTCAGCCGAATCCTAGTTAGACTGGAAAGCCGACCCCAACTGAGTTGGGAAAAGCGTCGGTGAATGATATCAAACTACGGAAGGACATTTAAAAGCCACCTTGACCAAATATACGTACTTCAATTAAGAATCCTAAAAGAAATTGTTCCTGAAAATATAAAAAAGAATTACACAAATGACTATCATCAACTCTTCCAGTTCTGCAACATAATACCGATACATGAGAAAGTGAAATTGAACACACTTAACGAAGAGTATTTCAATGAGAATTTTAAAAACCCTAAATCATCGGGGGACACTAATCGTGTAACCCGTAGTGTCACTAATAAGAAACTTTCACTACTTCGCTATACGAACCTGTACGGGAAAAGAACACTAAAATACCCCACTTATGTACCCCATTTAATAAACCAACTTCCTGTCCCTCAAAGATAGAATCATCAACAAAAATTTAAAACGATATCTCAAAAAATATTTTCTTGCAAATTAAAATAAATAATTACTAAATGTGACTTTTTAGTGATGGAGCATCCTGTATAGTCACAGCTATGCGCTGTACTATGGTACCATAGAAGGTTATCTATGTATGGTACCTACATCTATGTGTGGCTGTTGCTCGAAGTGGCGGCGGCGGCGGTTGCGTCCAGTGTGGTGTCGACTCACTCGTCCCCGATATGGGCCAAATTTATATTTTTCTACCTCCCATGATAATATTCATTAGGTGCTTAACGTAAAAAATTGTGCTTAGAATACCTACATTAGAATTAATAAGATTGACGACCCGAATGCACGGTAAAACTCGAAGGAGTTTTTGTTGCATCGTATTATTGCAATTCATATGTATGTTGGATGGAACCAGGCGTTACTAGGCGAAATTTTTTTTTTAAATTGAACAATAGTAACACCTTTAAAGCTTTACGTTTATGTGAGAAAGGGTTCAAGCTGAGTGTTTGGGAAAGGTTAGAAATAGTTAGAAGAGATGCGGACACCTTACTCAATGAACAAATAGATTTTCACACGTCTCCCTTACTTAATCTGGTTGTAAACAGACAGACACATTAGTTGGTTGCTGGTTTGTATGTGTCGTTTGGCATTTCTACACAATTTGTTGAAAATTAATAAGATGAAGTCTTGTATTGGTGAATGCCTATTTTTGTGTACTTAGTTAGCAAGATCTGAGGTTTCTACCCACGGTAGTTATTGTGAAAAAATCCTACATCGCGATAATGAAATTTGCACACGTTTACTTATAAGCAAATATGTTCTAACCACAAATTTTGCTGTTCTCTCTGAGACAGTCTTGATAATGCTTCGTTTAGAGGCGAAACAATTGTCGACGTTTTGTTGTCTTTTTTAATCCTGCGAAAAATAGTGCTATTAAGAAATTTAAAATAAGTTTAAAGTGTTTTTTTTTTCCTAACCTAACCTAACCTTTGCTTCATATGTATGTGTTTTTCTTGTAAGATTAATATAAATAAATAAATAAACATAAACACAGACACGTCAAATTTCCGTCGTTTTTGCGTCGGGGGTTAAAAAATTGTTATACAAAATGTAAGTTATTAGAAAGTTTTGAACTCGACTGTACTAAATCTAATGTTATGTAAAAGTTTACAATTAAATTTAATGGTGTTCTAGGTCAAAAGTCAAGCGAAAATTGGACTGATATTGGGCACTATTTCAAGCACAATTTTTTAAGCCGTAAATTGTACCTATAGCTCGTTCGGTATTCGCGTAGTGAAGTGAGTATGCTGGGCGTAGGTTCTACGCCCAGCATACTCACTTAACGAAGCCTATAACTCCGGAGTTACTAGAGCACCGTTTTTTCTTTTCCGGCACCATTTAGCACTATTTGGGCACAATTTTTTTAAGTATGAATTATGGTTGAAGCGTACACAGATTCCACAAACGGAGGTGAGTATGCTGGGCGAAACCTTCGTCCAGCTTACTCATCGAACTATGGCTGTAATTTCTTAAGTATAAGAGCACAATTTTATTCCTTTGGGCACTAATTAGCACTATTTCAGCACAATTTTTTGGCATTCATGAAATATCAGGATTCCATGGTGAGTATGCTGGACGAAGGGACACCCAAAACCTGCAATCAACTCGTCGCATAGGTGGGTGGAAACATTAAAGCACAACAGTAGAAACAAAATGTCTGACATTCAGACACATAAGGTCTAGAACTTAAGAGCCTCTTTAGGAAAGTTAATGTTAATTATCTGGTACTAGTTGTTGCACGTTAAGCCGTCGGCGTCGGTCCCATCCTTTATGACATGGCGTATGTATGGGTAGTTGGACTTTTAAAATTTGACTGGTCTAACTATATAACTTCTAAATCGCCAATGGGTTGTAGAATGTAGTGGTCAGAATTGAAGGCAGTCGCTTCACGGAAAATATCGAAGTTCAACCTCTTCGCAGTTAAGACTTAAAAACCGACCCCAACTGGCTTCTAAAAAGGCTCGTCGTGGATGAAGATATAAACATGTTGTAAAAGGTGCTTGTGTGCAAGTTTTAAATTCCATAATTTTTGACAGAAACATCACGGACACCCCGATGACCACGACCGTCATGCTGGCGATCTCGGAAACGTACATTTTGACGAATCCGGTACAGCTTATATCGATTTGCTGGACAGTCTCCTGAAGCTGAGTGGACCAGAAAGCATAATTGGCAGAGGATTGATCCTTCACGAGAGGGCTGACGACTACGGCAGAACCAAACACCCTGACTCGAAGACAACTGGCAACGCTGGAGCAAGAGTTGCTTGCGGTGTCATCGGCATACTGTAGGAAAATTTGTGTGTCTCATTTTTCTACGATGCCAGTCAAGTTCTTGTCTTTTGTCTCTCAGTCTGTCTAACCACTTGGTTGAGGAGTTATGAAACTTTTCTTCTAAAATAATCACATAGAACGTTCGTGTAAAATAACGAACAAGGTTTCGAGTTTTCCCTCTGAAATTTTTCGGAAGCGTTTACTTTCTTTTTCAATTGTGTGGTATTTCCTTTCAATAAAAATAATTCTAAATCATTCCATGTCAACATCTTGACTGGTATCGTTGAAAACCTAACACTACTAACATTTTACTGTCTGTAAAAGTACATCAAAGAGGCAATTTATAGTCAAAAAGACTACTCCCCATCCATCTTCAGTTTCATAATTAAGTATAAACTTTTTATGAATATAGATTATAAGTTGCACTATATAATACTTTAAAAATGCACCTTTATTTATGAATCTCAATGAGGTCACAAATGAAACGGCTTAAATACACCGTAAAGAAATTAGACTTTTACTTGGAAGAGTAATTTGGGCATTATTAAACGAATATTGTGTACAATCATAAGCTGTAACATATTGATATTATATGTATGAATGTTTTACATTCATTACTATTAATTATTAAAGTTAATTCATCATGACGAATTTTTCTAACGAAAACACGAATAAAATGCTATACAGAAACTGTTGTTTTTTATTAAGCTTTACTAAAGTATCCTCGACTGAAAATTTTCAAATTTTACGCATCCTTTACTTACATCCTTATTGCAGAGACTTACATAGTGTTTAGTTAATTATATTGAAGCAGTGTAGATAGATATTATAGGTACTAAAAGACTAACTAAGTATTTGTTACTAATATTCTTCTGTAATTGACTGAGCAAACAAAACGTCTATATTTCGACGCAGGAAAATTTTGCTCTCGTCTGTATGTCTGTCTGCTTGTATGTGTGTTTCGGGCTAACGATAGCGGCTTCATTTTTCATCCCATCCCCACAAAACTTAGAACTAGTGTTTCTTAATTTAAAACAATTTTTCATCGTGTACCTTCCTCAATATACCCTTTAGATATCAGTAAATCTAAAGGGGTCCCACCAAGATCTCGGGGTTCCAAGTCAAGCTCATCGGCAGGTGCACATGTCGATCGACAGACTAGGCTCTGACAACCATAAAGATCCAGATAAGAGGCAATATGCTCGCCATCTATTACGTGAGTTCAACTAACTTACTGCGCAAAAGTGGGCGTATAACATGCCTCATGCCTAAATGGTACTCTTCGACCCCGACGCAATTGATAATATTAATATTATATATAAACTTAATCTTCAATTACATACAAATCCGTTGCGCATTAAAAGGCATTAGACAAACTGAGACAAACTCAAATTTTACAATATTAGTATAGATGAAAACGAAATAGTCATTAAGCATTATAAATGTCTGGCAGTGGGGTACATACACATGCAATTTAAATTATTTATAATCCGATCCCTTACCTTTCGAAATTTCTAAAATATGTTATAAGTTCTACGAATTATAAAGTTAAATCGTTACACAATGAGCCAATCGGTACACAATGAGCCATGGCTCATTGTTTAACTTACATGTTTGGCTCATTGTGTCCACACAGGTCTTTTCGAGAACATAATAAAATTTCACATAAACCATAATGACATTGTGAATTTGTCTCTATCTTATGGAAGACTCAAAACACCAAAGAAAACAACACAGTAATTACAATACAGCTAAATGTAAACATGTGACAGACATAAATTTAAAGAAAAAAGTGAAAAAACTTACTTTTTTCGAGGGAAATTACAAAAATCCTCCGGACACAACCACCTCCAACAGGACGCGCGCGGGGACTGGGTGGTG
The DNA here is from genome assembly GCA_963556515.1 of Nudaria mundana. Lineage (NCBI taxonomy): Eukaryota > Metazoa > Arthropoda > Insecta > Lepidoptera > Erebidae > Nudaria > Nudaria mundana. The sequence goes on along the minus strand of OY748292.1, from coordinate 21,402,530 downwards.
GGGGTGCTGGTGCTGACTGCTGAGTGCTGACTGCTGATGACTGCTCAAGTGCTCACTACTCACTCACTGCTGACCGCTATCCAACGTCGCATCGTTTGAGCTGTATAGCACGATCTTGCAACGTCGCTAACATTTGAATATAGCGAAGGCTCACAGTGTCCGAGTGGCTTATTGTTGAACCACTGACCCTACCGTCAATGATATTTGTCACACACACACACACACACACACATATCACGCCTATATCCCCGAAGGGGTAGGCAGAGGTGCGACCCACAATTTGCAGTATTTTTTGGCCCACGTAATAGGGGGCAAGCCTATTGCCGTCACCGGGCACAATTACGAGTACAATGGGTTATGTTCAAAATGACCGAATGAATTGAATAAAAAGTAGCAGCTACATTGTAATTTTGAAAAAAAATTTAAACTCGTTGCCTTGCGATCAAATGTTGAAAGGCAAAGACATTATAATACAATGGACATAGGATCTAGAACAAATCGCAAGAAAATAATGTCCCGAGTCGACCTATACATTATACATAGGCATACATAGATATAAACTAATTTCATATTAAAATTTAAACCTTGATTCAACGGAATAGTGTTCACTTTTGTTTGCACTAATTTATCGCATTACGTAGCTTCTATCTGTCCGCCTGACTAATTCACCTTATGCAGCTTATACTTAAAATTACGTGAACATAGAAACAATGGAGTAGGTTTATTTTGTTAGTCTTTTAAGGATTCCATGATATGTATCTACGTACGCGTAATAATTAATGTAAGACTATAATAAATTCCATAATCTTATAAATTGTAATTACTTGTTTATTTTAGACGAAATAAGCTGAAAAACTAATTAACGACTGACAAAGATTTTTTTTTTCGAGTCAGTTTCATAATAAGTAACTATAGTGTATGAATAACAAAAAGGGAATTAATGAATTTAACTAATTATAATATTATAAATGCCAAACTTCTTGTGGGTGTCAAAGTTCTTCCGCTTTCATTACTATTTTCATAACGCTATGTCGCTACGTCTACTACAAGATAGCCGTGTTTCAAGTGACTGAATTAGTTGCTAAAACTGCGCGTCATTAATTTATTTTTATCTTATGGTTAATTTTTGGGATACGAAATTATTGGCTACTAGCTGATCACCGTGACTCCGCCCGCGAGATATAGTTATCTCGGCCCCAATTCCCGTGGGAATACATTACCGAGAATCCAAATAAAAAAAAATAACAGTACATACACGAAATAAAATGACATGTGTTATTATGTAATTATATTTATGACAAAACAATGATACCATGTGAAAATTAAAAACATTTTTGGGCTTATCTCCTCCATCCCAATCAAAAGAAAAAATTGTATTCAATCAAGGGATTCTTGTACAAGTTTCATAAAGATCGGACCTCTTTTTGTTATGTCCATAAAATGAGCCGGATAAACAAGATTGTTATTTTTTGGATCAAAATATTCTTCTCGCCGTGCTAGGGCAATAATATTTTTCATTGTGCACAGTGTACTGGATCCCGAGGAAAACTGAAATAGATGTTGGTTCATATAACGAAAAAAAAATCATAAAGAGCCAAGGCGTCTCCACTATAATCTTTGTTCCAAATAGTTTCATCGCTATCGGTAATCCGAATAAATCTGAATGGTCATTTTGTTAATACATTATTCAGTGAAAATGAAATGGTCTCTTTCTTTTTACTGAGCTTGGGATGAATTCGAAAGAGACAGATAGATACTTCGGTATTGGACTGGATTGCAATATTTACTTTTGTCTTTTAATTTATTATCGACGAAATACTGTATTTTAAGTGAAATAATAAATTGCAAATGATAAAACAAAAGCTTATTTACTGAAAATATGATACACCGTCTTCAATTTGCTTTTTTTCCGTAGTTTTTACACGTTTTTACAATACAGTACGGCATTGTGCAACGTGTTGTCGTTCAGTTGTCAAAATCAAGACTGGCGCGCGATTGTTTCTCTTTTAGCGTTTTGTTGCTCTTTTAGTTCGGACACTTTTGAGCGATGATCCGAAATCCATTGTATATAAAATCATTGTTGAAATCAACAAAATCTTACGTGCCAGCCGCTGTGGTACAGTCAATCGTCTCGGACTGAAAATATAGGTAGGTACATACATGATTATTGATTAATTGATTTTTGTTTCTTACAGGGAGGGTTCACACAACAGCGCTGCCTCTTCAACATTGGCCCTTGCTTCATTAGCAACAACAATGATTATTTACTTTATGTAAATTAAAAAGTTTATTTTTATTTAAGGATGATTTAATGTACGTCACGCGTTCGATCCCCGGATTGCAACATTTTTCATGTGATTTGACGAAGATTGTGTTAGGTACCTACGAGTACAATGTATGTTTCTAAAAAGGACGCTTTTTTTAAATTCCGCGGCCGGTCTCTTGTCCGTTGCCGGGCGTCTCTGGCGTCTCTGGTTCGCACGCAAAAGGTATTTCTAGTGACGCCCGGCAAAAAAACTAAGAAAAAAAAAGGATGCTTGTTATCACTTTTTGGTGATAAAAACACCATTTGTTTATATTACATAGTTAAACTTGTTTTTGTTAATATTGTCTTTTGTTTATGTGACTGTTGATTATGCAATAAACCACTTTTTGTATTTTATATTTTCTTATTCGTTAACAATTTCAAGTTTTGTTCGAAATTATAATACTTAAATAAATAAATATTTTAAATATTTTTAGACATTTTCACACAACGTCATCTAGCCCTAACTAAGCTATAAGCTTGTGCTATGGGATCTAGACAACTGATAAACATACTTATATATTTCTAAATACATACATAATATACATAGAACACACCCAAACTCCGAAACAACCATTTGTGGATCGAGGGAATCGAACCCGGGACTCCGGAGTCAAAAGCCGATTCTCACGTCAGTAGTGTGGTGACCGGGGGATCGAACTCACGTCATAGCTGAGCAGATCTAACCCCTTCCCTTAGCCACCATCACAGGTAACTGACGCTTAACCCGGCGGTACTCGCTACTGGGTAAAAAATATCACAGAGTAGTAAAACTTGGTTGTATTTTTGAATCTACGCGTTCTGACAGCCTAAGATTTAAGTACCTTCGAAACGATAGTTCACACACCCTTACCCCACCGGATAATCAACTCGAAGGACTGAAGGGTTAAGGGACAGAAGGGTTTTTGCGGAGCACGTGACTGGTTGCCTTTTAGGTTACCTCTGGCACTGGGCAAAAATCCAGGCCTAAACGCTCAATGCAATACCGAACAACGTTTCCTTGTCCTGCACCGCGAACTAGTTCAGAGTAACTAGTTCTTCTGTGCGGGAAAAATCAAGCATTACCTTGACATTTCATTTCATTTCAGAATGGGTAAAAATTACCCGGTAGCGATGCGACGGTCCTTGTCACATTATTTTGCGAAAAGTTTACGATAATATTTTGGGTTTTAGAGCTAAATTAAGATGATAATTCTCTGCAAGACAGTACAAAAGAAGAGCTGCTTCAAAAAGAAGACAGCAGAGAAGAAAATGTACAGAAATAGAAGATTTTGAGGAGAATAGTGAACAAGAAGCTGAAACTAAGCAGGAAGGTGATAGTTCAGAAAAACACATACACGGGATAGGCAGAGGGGCATTACACACCCAAAATTTGCCAGTATTTTGTCCCACGTAATAGGGGGCAAGCCTATTGCCGTCACCGGGCACATTTATAATGGTCCAAAATGGCCGAATGAATTTAATAAAGTACGAGGGTGGATTGAAATATTCGCGGCCTAACACATAAATACTCCAACTATTTTAATGTATCTGACCTCATTCGATTTGTTTACTCTCTGGTTGTCACATTGTAAAATTTTATCGCAATAGCATTATCTGTATTTAAATTAGACTGAATTTTGTGAGCCTAAGTGCAGCGTTTTTAAAGAATGGAGAAAATTGAGCAACGTGCTGTCATGAAATACCTGTTTAAAAAAAAACTAACTCCAAAAGAGATTCACGAAGATATGTCTACAACATTGGGGGAATCTGTTCCGTCGTATACGGCTGTGAAAAAGTGGGTTGCTGAATTTAAACGCGGACGAGAGAGTATTGAAGATGACCCTCGCTCCGGCCGGCCTATGACGTCTACGACTGAAGAAAACATCGGGAAAATCTGTGATCTGATATTGGCAGATCGGAGATTGACCATCAGGGAGATTGCAGACACTATTAGCATCTCGTATGAACGAACACAAAACATCATAGTCAATGAACTTGGATTTTTTAAGGTTTCTGCGCGGTGGGTACCCAGATTGCTTTAAGTTGATCAAAAACGAATACGGCTCACGATTTCTTGCGACTGTTTGGAAATGTTTGAGGCTGATCCACAAGATTTTTTGGCCAGATTTGTCACAATGGATGAAACTTGGGTACATCACTAGACCCCAGAGTCAAAACAGCAATCCAAACAGTGGAAAAAACCTCATGAACCGACTCCAAAAAAAGCCAAAACAATTTTGTCAGCTGGCAAGGTGATGGCGTCAGTTTTTTGGGATGCCTTAGCATCCCAAAAAACTGTAGTCCACAGGTAGTCCACCATGATGACACCCTTAGGTGTCATCATGGTGGACTACCTTGCAAAAGGTGAAACTATAAACTCGGCTTATTACTGCACTCTCTTACGTCGTTTGCGTGAAACAATCAAAGAGAAAAGGCGAGGATTACTCAGCAAGAAAGTGTTGTTCCATCAGGATAATGCACGCGTTCACACGTCTGTTGAATCAATGGCTCAAATTCGTGATTGTGGCTTTGAATTACTGCCCCATCCCGCCTATTCCCCTGATTTGGCACCTTCAGACTTTCATTTATTCCCAAACCTAAAAAAACACCTTGGAGGTCAAAAATTTTCATCAAATGAGGAGGTCGAAGCTGCGGTGGGTGACTTTTTTGAAGGCATTGAAGAAACTTTTTTTATGACGGGCATACAGGCGTTGGAAACCAGATGGAAGAAGTGCATTGAGTTAAGCGGAGATTACGTGGAAAAATAAAATTACTTTTGTATATATATTATATTGTTTTCTTGCTGAGGCCGCGAACTTTTCAATCCACCCTCGTAGCTGTAAAATAGTAATAGTAGTAGCCAAATAAAATAGTATTCATGATTTCATTTTAGTACGTTGGGCTCGTGTCTAGTGGGAATGGCTCGTGGTCTAGTGGTAACCGACAATGTTAACACATTGCAAAGCCGAATCGCAGTTAGACTGGAAATTTGACCCAACTGAGTTGGGAAAAGGCTCGGTGAATGATGCTTTAATTTTAGCACATTGTCAACGGCGGTTAAGGTAGGTACTTACAATACAATACATCCAAAGTTTCATTTTTCTAGGCATCAACCATTTGGAAGGTAAACCGAGGACTGAGCCGGAGATGGAAATGACAAAACTATAGACAAGGGTTCCGAGGCGAGGCATCCATCGTGCAGGCCTGGATTCCGGCTCCGGACCGGCCTGCCGATGTGGATGCCGAGGCGGAGTGGTTCAGGAGAGCCATGTCGCAAATCTGTGATGCGGCGATGCCTAGGGTTACACCCAGACCGGCCAGGAAGCAGGTGTACTGGTGGTCGCCGGAGATTGCAGAGCTGCGCGCAGCATGCATCTCCGCCCGCCGCCGGTACACCAGGTTTCGCCGGAGGCGTCGCCGCCCAGACGACGCGGCAGCCCGAGAGGCGGAGCTTTTTCAGGCATACAGGGAGGCTAAAGGTAATCTCCAGGAGACGATAAAGCGGGCCAAGACGGCAGCTCACGAGGAGCTCCTGGAGACCCTGCAGCAGAACCCATGGGGGCGCCCGTACCTACAGGTCGGGGAGAAACTCCGACCTAGGGCGCCCCCATTGACCCAGAGTCTCCAGCCGCAGCAGCTGGAGCGGGTCATGGGCTCCCTGTTTCCGACGAGCGCGGAGGAGCACGTCCCTCCGCGCATGGCACCGTCTCTGCCCGACGCGGATAGCACCAGCGAGGACGACGTACCCGAAGTCAGGGTGGGGGAGCTAGGTGCGGCAGTACTCCGGCTTAAACGCCGGAAAATCACTGCCCCCGGACCCGACGGCATTCCTGGCCGTGCATGGGTCCTGGCCCTCGAAGAACTCGGGCCTCGACTTATGGGGCTCTCGAAAGGGGCCAGTTTCCCAAGGTGTGGAGGACGGGGAAACTGGTCCTGATCCGTAAGGCGGGGCGGCCGGTGGACTCACTGTCCGGATACCGGCCGATCGTGTTGCTCGACGAGGTGTGTAAGCTCTTTGAGCGAATTATCGCGGAACGCCTCGTCGAGCATCTCACGAGTGTGGGGCCAGACCTGGCGGATAACCAGTTCGGTTTCCGTCGGGGACGCTGCACCGTGAGCGCGATCATGCGCGTGAAGAGCCTGACGGAGGAAGCAGTCTCGCAGGGCAAGGTGGTGGTGGCGGTGTCTCTTGACATCGCCAACGCGTTCAACACCTTGCCATGGAGCTGCGTTAGGGAGGCGCTCGTGTATCACGAAACGCCTCTCTACCTCCGTCGTATTGTCGGGGCCTATCTCTCGGAGAGGGCCATAGCTTTCCCCAGCTGGCTCGGGCCAGCTCGGCGAGATGTGTCGTGCGGTGTTCCGCAGGGGTCGGTCCTGGGGCCGCTTCTGTGGAACATCGGCTACGACTGGGTGCTGCGGGGTGCGTTGCCTAGGGGCGTCGGCGTAACGTGCTACGCCGACGATACCCTCGTCACGGCGCGGGGTGCAACGTAGGCAGGAGGCAGCACTCAAGGTCACGACGGGTGTTGCTCGAGTCGTGGGTCGGATACGGCAGCTGGGACTGGAGGTGGCCTTGCACAAGTCCGAGGTTCTGTGTTTTCACAGACCTCGGAACGGTCCACCCGAAGGTTCCAGCATAAATGTGGGAGGCGTTAGCATCGGCATCAAGCCCTCGATGAAGTACCTAGGGATCGTACTTGATAGCCGATGGAACTTCGGACCACATTTCCGAAGTTTGGTCCCCAAGGTGACGCAGGCATCGGTCGCGCTTTCGCGACTGATGCCCAACCTAAAGGGACCCAACGCCTCCTGCAGGAGACTGTACCTGGGGATCGTGCGGAGTATGGCCCTATACGGGGCCCCCGTATGGACAGATAGGTTGGCGGTCAAGGGGAACGTGACTCTGTTAAACAGACCACTTCGAACCTTGGCCGTCAGAACCATACGGGGGTACCGCACGATCTCCGGAGAGGCTGCATGTCTCCTAGCCGGGACCCCTCCATGGGACCTGGAAGCGAGAGCCCTTGCGCCATTGGAACAAGGCGCAAGGGCTGGCGCTGGAGCGGGACCACAGGCCTGCGTCTCGAGAAATCGAGGACCAGCGGTCCCAACTCCGCCAGGATCTCATGGAGTCATGGAGGGTGCGACTTGACCAACCCAAGGGGGGTGCCACCATCATCGCGGCGGTGAGACCGATCATGGACGATTGGCTGCAGAGGCAGCATGGTGACCTCACGTACCGTGCGTCGCAGATCGTTGCCGGGCATGGATGCTTCGGTAGCTATCTGTTTCGCATGCATCGTGAGGTCACACCCCGGTGTCAACACTGCGAGGTTTCCGGCGACGACTCCGCACTCCACACGTTGGTGGAGTGATCAGCGTGGGCGAGTCAGCGCCGGGACCTCGTAGTGGGTCTGGGCGTGGATACCCTCTCGCTGGGGACCATGCTTCAAGCCATGGTATCCAGCGGGAGTAGGTGGAACGCGGCCGTGTCCTTCTGCGAGCAAGTCATGCTCGCGAATGAGACGGCCGGAAGGGAGAGGGAGCGTACCCTCCCCGCCGAGTTCCGTAGTCGGCGGCCAGGCCGCCCCAGACTACGCGACTACGCCCAAGACTATCGACCTCCATGATCGGGGCCTGAGGACGGCGGGATCGCCACCCGCCGTCCTTACAGAAGCAGGCCAGAAGGGTTGCGTGCTGCGGGGCCTCCAGATTCACTCACTGACGCGGGATAAAACCCGACCCCAACGACGCGGGATTCTCGTCCTGACCAAACACCCGCAGAGACCACAGAGGTGGTCAAAGTCCGCCGGGCGCCACTGGACATACCCCCTCGGGCCACGGAATTAAAAAAAAAAAATATGTACTTAACAGAATTGCTACTGCAAAAAAATAGCGATGCGGGCGCCACCGAACTCCACTATAGATTTACCGCATAATATTGACTGATTGCCTGTATTTACCTACATAAGTTTATACAGGAAGAGCAGTGATATAACAATAAGGTTTGTGGTCCCGAAGGCGTAGACAGAGGCGTTTAACACACCCACATACCACATTTTACTGGTCATTGAATTCCACGTGACTGCTTCGGTGGCGCAGTGGTATGAGTATGAGACTGCCGGAACTGAGGTCCCAGGTTCGATTCCGGGTCGAATGAAATTATTGTGTGATCCACAAATGTTTGTTTCCGGAGTATGGTATATGTATGTTTTCTATGTATAATACTATCTTCTATGTCTAGACCCTATAGCACAAGCTTATACTAGGGGCGCCACCCTGCTTCGCGGCATCATATTAGAGCGCAGCAAGCATTACATATCTTTGTGTAAATTAGTTAATTTTATTAAAAGTATTAATTTGTAACATCGGACATTTCATCAAAATTGAATTTTTCAAAAAATGCATTTAAGGACTCAACACTTGGCTTTCGGAAACCTTTATGAATTCCAAATGCCAAAGATGCAATTTTAGTTTTTTCAGTCATAATGTCTTGGAGACAACTGATTGTGCTTGGTTGGGCTGCAGATCTCCACGCCCGTCCTTGTATGATTTGATGACTTTCTAAATATAAGTCCTGGTGATGAGTACATACTACCACAGTGTCCTGGTGATGAGCACATACTACCACGGTGTCCTGGTGATGAGTACATACTACCACGGTGTCCTGATGATGAGTATATACTACCACGGTGTCCTGGTGAGGAGTACATACTACCACGGTGTCTTGGTGATGAGTACATACTACCACGGTGTCTTATTTATGATTTAGAGTGTCGGCTGAGGAATAAATGTAAACTTCAACACAATAAAAAAACTACAATTAAGGTAATAAGAGGAATGTATTTATTTTATAGAGAAGGTTGTGCAAGTTATATGTTACAAGGCCTGATAAGTTTTTTAGTCTAATGAGTTCTTCCTTCTTTTCTTGAACCTCTTTTTTGTTATTTATCATTTCAAGTCTTGAAAAAGGGAAACTTGGATTGATGGTCAAAAAAACCCCTACTTGATCTCACACGAGACATTGCTACATATGTAATTCCAAGTGCAAATTCCGAGTCATCAATGTCTACTACAGCTTCATCTAAAGTTAATCCTTGGGATCGATGAATGCTGATTGCGTATGCCAGATTAAGTGGGAATTGTTTGCGTGTGAAGTTGTGATTTCCCTCTCTGAATGCTACTGTCACAGCTGGGATTGGCAGAATCTTGTCAGCATATGCATAATGGGAAGCAATTTTGGTAATTTCCATCGGTTTCCGGTTCGTAAATTATATCTACTACTTCTCCAACAGATTTTGTCTCAGAATCACTCTCGAACCAATGCAAAGTCGCAGTTCACTCATTAAACCTCTTGCTTTATCAGAAGAGCAATTCCTTGCACGAGCGTCATTATGCTTTGCTTGAATTTGTGCTACAGGTTGATTCAGTCTGGCCAATTTTTCCATATTGTAATCGTGTATTTGAGCGTTTCTTGACATAATACGTAGTGTATTACTATTATTGCTATTATTAACGAATGTTCGTGTACTATGATATAATCCATCCTTTCATTGATGATGTGCATAGTCTCATATGCAGTAATGTCACGCTGAGATAGTATCTTCATCAGAAGCTTGGTAATTGCCTTCGATGCAAAATCATTTGAATTCATGGTTGATGCAATCCGACGCAATATATCTTTTAAATCTTCAGATTTGGGTTCACCTTTTGAAGCGTACTTTGTGATATAATTGATTAGTTCATGTTGCGATGTAATAGGCTTGACGTCCATATTACCTCTCCATGTTTCAATCATGCATTTGTTGAATGGATTCAATACGCTATCATTATGTCTTGGTGAATATACGACAACGTTTGTGTCGTTGCACTCTGTTTATCAAATGTGGAACTTGAATTATTATCTCCATGTATTATTTCGTCTCCAAAAAGTCTTGACGGATGTACAGCAGCAGGCTCACAGTGCTGATTTGGATTCCAAGCAGATACCAAATTGTCATAAAAAGATTTAGAAGCCACTAATTCGTGCTCTGTCATGGTTTCAAAAGCTCTGACATCTGGTGCGCCATCAATCCAGAATAATCCATGAATGTGTGGGCTCCTACGATGCTGATATTCGAAACGGTACTAGTAATCTTTAATCTTGAACATCTTACACAATAGACTCACGAAAATGTCGACGCGTTTAGCAAAGTACGGGTTAGCAATTAATGGATTCTGAGACAATAACTTCTGCATTTCTCTTGAAATTTGATTTTCTGATTTACCCTCACAATCATGTTTGAACTGTTTCATCATGCACTTCCACCACAAGTACGCAGAGCTTAATGTAAGGAAAAATGTAGGTACACCTAGGACTAAATTTGAGTGCGTTTGACCACAATCTTACCTGAATGTTAAGTAACGATGCGGTCTAAGATGAAGCACGCAAACTCAAATAATGCCTATTTACTCTTGCCTTGAAAATCCCAAGATCATATGTATCGGGGAACAATGACGCTGGAAGGGAATTCCATTCCTTAGCGGTTCGCATGATGAAAGAAGAAGCGAATCGAGAGGTACGAAGAGGTGGAATATCGACAACATACGGATGGAATCTCAGACCACGCCTTGATGTCCGATGATGGAATGGTGCCGGTGGAATTAATTAAAACCTGTTATGCCTGATCCAATATGTAAAAGTCGTTTCATGACCAGAGGATTTGTATTTATTTGATTAAGTAAATAATTTACTGTTCCCGCGAAATTCCCAATGTTGGCGAACACGACATCACGCTGGCAAGCATCATGCCGCTGCATAGTATTCAAACAGAAGTATCGAAACCTTGGATCCTGTGCAAACCTTTGATCGGAAGAATTGATGAGATGTGAAACCCATTCACGGAATGTCACTTTATGTGGTCTTGAGCGGTCATGAAATTCGGCTTTTCCATGAGGAAAAAGGTGGGGAAATGCTTGGATAATGTATCCATGTTGATGAAATTCGTTTACCGGATTCGATGATGCTTGAGGCCATTGCAAAGCTTCGCGTATTACTATATACTATGTACTTGATGCTGATTTTCTACATGAGGCATCGGTAAACCATTCTCTGCCACTTGATCAAACCTCTAACAACTCATGACTGATTTCAGCTTCGTTTAAGAATGGTAATTGGTCAGCAATGTTCCCATTTTCAGGTATAGCATCCAAAGCTGTTGATGGTTAAATCACTGTAGAATGGGTTATTCCTGATCAACCACATCAAGGCTTGTTGAACCATGTATCGTCGAACACGAAAATCAGCATGCCCATTGATACCTTCACGTCGTACCAATATGATGTTCAATTGATGAGGACGCAATGGGAGCGTTGTTGCAATCTGTTGGAAGTCTTGCTCGACGTTTATTACATTTCTCTGGTATCGATATTAACCATTACCACCTGCAGCTTTCACATTGTAAACTCTTAGAACAACATGAATTCTTGCAATCAGCATTTGTTCTGTGGGAGTCAAGCCTTGTAATACACTGGGTTGTGGCCCTGGATGCATGTTGTTGATCTCATGTAGTTTGCTATATTTTTCTTGCAAAATGAACATGGATTAGCAGTTGCGATATCAGTCAGAATGCGCCTGTTACAGTTAGCACAAGAAATGAAATTAGTTTGATTCAAAGCATTAGAAAATTCTAATAGCAAACTATTTGTTGTTGACGGAACCATATGTGCAAAGAGAATACAATACTACGTAAGACATATGTGTTTCATTAAGTGCAGCGCTGGTGCCAGGGACCTGACTTGAAACGTAGCTTGCCTTGTAACATTTGCTGCCCTATAGCAATGTCTTCTTGGCCTTTTTGGTGTAGACATGCTGATATGCTTGAAAATTGAACTGCTGTTTATTTAACCAGAATCGTTTAAAATAATATTTATTAATTTCGAATAAATATTCGGAAAGAAATTCTGATTTTTTAATGTCACGCGCTTTTTGCCCATAGACACATTAAGGTTTTCATAGAATTCAAAACATTTAAAATTTTTGAGGGCCAAAATTGAATATTCGGGCTCCGTTAGAATGATGTCAGTTAAATCTAGTTTAATTTGATATATAAATTGTTGAAATCGGTAAAGTATTGACAGAGATCTCGCATAACAAAGGATTGAACTTTCTTGCACCATGAGAGCTTCGCTCTAATTAGCTTAATTTGGGCTAGACGACATTGCTATGCTGTGGCAATTTTCGGGCACTTTCGATGATTTTCTAACGGCTAAGTAGTCCGTTTGACCGCCATTACCACCGCGTGCACTTGGGCCACGAAGATGTATATAGCCACCATAGCAATGATGACGTAGAAAATTTCGGTAACTAGAAAAAAGCCCAAAGTTGGGGTATAACTGGTTATAAGGATTGAGAACCCTATTATAGTTTCATGTCGCACTTGTTCTCTTGCCCACTGTGCCCTTCCACCTGCACTGTCGAGGACTTATATGAAGCAACGGACAACGCCGTGGCCGTGGCCAACTATTGAGCTGGGAAAATCTAGCAGAAAGAAAGACTGTAGCCATTGACTCGAAGAAGAAGAATTATAGTTTCGGCATGTCTGTCCGCGCCTGTCTATCCTTCTGTTCGTCCGTCATCGGCTTTACTTCTGCATTTTTTATTCAAACATAGTCCCCCCTCCACCCCTTTCTTTTTTTAATTCCGCGGCCGGTCCTACGTCTATTGCCTAGCGTCTCTGGTGAACACAGAGAATTTCAAGTGGCACCCGGCGGTTTCCAGTGTTCGCCCTCTGAAAGCTTAACGGTTGGCGCGAATATTCAGGAAAAAAAACCACAACTATGAATAAACTCTGTAACGGATTAGATAGCTTTATTAATTCAGGAGTTATATAGCTGGTCTACAGAACCCTTATTCTACGCGTGTCCTGACGTGTTTTTTATCTTTGTGATAATTATTTCAAAATTCATGCGGAAAACAGTATAAATACATAATTATTTTTTCAAAGAAAAACGTTGTTTACTTGTTATAGTTATGCATATTTCTGTACTATGCTATGCTTACAGGTTTGTCCGCGTGAAATAGCTATGACAAATGGTTTTTGTGACATCTACCGGTGACAACAATAGGCTTGCGCCCTAGTACGTGGGACTAAAATACTGGCAAATTGTGGGTGTATAATAGGATAGGCCCCTTCGGGGATATAGGCGTGATGTCTGTGTGATTTTTATTAGACAGCTGGTATATGGGTTGAGAATTTGAAGTTAAGTTACCGTTGAACACATCAAATGTCAACATTTGTTCCTGAATTTTGACATTTGGCGTACTCAGTGGATGCTCAACTTTAAATTCTCAACTCAGAGGCTGATTATGTACAAGAATCTGAACCATTTTCAGTGTCGCTGGCCTCCTCTGAAAACCAGCGCTGGCAAATGTGGGTCTGCCCACGTCAGCATAAACTGAGAGGAAACCAAATTCTACGCAGATGTGACGCGTACTAGCATACAACCGACCGTTTTTTTTTACTTTTACTTTCTCCCTAGTTTTAATCGCCATATCTGTGTTTGCGAATTAAACATATTTTCTTTCTTCTTTCTTTCTTTCAGCTTAGTTTATCGATGAAAACCCCAAAAAATCGGTTCTTTATTAGGTTTATATGTAATAATAATAACGGTGCATCCAATCTTTTTGTAGATCACCTTTTCCAAGTTCCTCAGCAATGTCCGACAGCAAAAAGTAATTTGTTGTTATTGTTAATATCTTTAGTATATTAGTTTAAACAAACATTGTTTGCTCTAACAATCTATAAAAACGGCAAAATATACTAGGTAAGTATGCAATGCATGCTGCTTATTGCAAATGTTGAGCGGAGCAAATGTTTTTATTACATATCAGAATCAGAATCGAAGACTTAAATTAATTAATCGAATGAAAAAAAAAAACTATTTTAATTGTTGACGCACGTGTTTCCATGGCAACGATTTAATCATCTGGTTTTTTCGGTGATGTCCAGGACATTTTCAGTGATTATTCCTCCGTGGTCAGCTCTATTTTCATGATTTCAGAGATATGCACTCCCGGATATGACCAGCATGACAAATTTGGTCAAAATCAGGCGAGCCGTTTCGGAGGAGTGGGCACACAAACGATTTACACTTGTCGCCTAAGATTGAGCTCCGCTTCGCTCCGCTCAAAAAACACGTGAATAATGACTAAAAAACCGACTTGAAATTACCGAAATGGGACCAAATTATTGTCAGAATGGGACCAAATTGAAATGGAGTCAATTGGGAAGTAGTAGCTTCAAATTTAAAAAAAAAACATCTAAATCGGTTTACCCAATCCACAGCTATAAGGTAACAAACATAAAAATATAACAAAAACAAACAGTCGATTTGAGAACCTCATACTATTTTGTAAGTCGGTTAAAAACACAATACCTACAGATATAAATAAAAACGACTTTTTCATGTTTTATTTTATTTTAATTAAAACATGAAAAAGTCAATTTTAAATAAATTAATTCATCAAATCGTGTCTGTGACTCTGTGCAGACATAAATTTTCTACAATAATATTTACTAAACTCAGATTAATAATTAGGTAAAATCCCAGTACCTAGGTGTGTACCTACCAAATTTATCCTTGTTTAATTTGTATATGCCACATTACAGATAGTTATCAGTAGTTTAGTTTGAGATTTACATTGCAACCCCTCCGTGCCTCGGAGAGCACGTTAAGCCATCAGCTGTTTTACGAATATCAATGGAAGGCATCAGCGTTACTGGTATAGCCACTGGGTTGTAAAGGTCGATGGCAGTCCCTTCACGGAACACATATCAAAGTTGGGCCTCTGGACTGGAAAGCCGACCCCATATGCATTAGGAAAAGGTTAGATTACTTAGAGAGGAGAAAATACAAATAATAAATAATAATGCGTAATATACAATCTTACTAGATAAATGCATAAAAATAAATATACTTATTACTAAAAGAGAATGGTTTGATACAACATACAAACAAATATCATACACAATAATAAATGTGTATAATCAAATAATAGAAATAAAATAAGAACTTAGAGAGGCTTAGTGGATGGTGATCAATAGATGTATACAAAAATAAAGTACCTAAACGTGTCAGTGTTAGTGCCGTTTTTGTGCACTTTAGGGCTTTTTCTCAGAGCCTCGACCGTCATAATTAAGGTAATATGTTGAAAGACCCCTTATAGCACTTAAATTTTACATTACTTTAGGTTTTCATGTAAAAGATATGTTTTGATTTTTAATGAAATTATAGCATATTATAGCTCTTAATACAAGATAACGTAAGGTTCTTTTGTAAAAATATTATTTTTTAATTTAATGTTTGGGACATTATCACACAAAATAAAATAAAATAAAATAAAATAACGTTTATTATCTTTGAAATTTTCAGAAAATTATTTAGATTCGTCAGAAGTTGGTGTGACTCTACCGAGGGTTCCAAAATGCAACGAGACTGAGAAGAGCCCTCAAGAAACTCAGCTCGGCTTTTTTCAAAATATTTCATCTTAAATCTAATACAGAGTTATTTAGAAAGGAGCAATTCGTTACGTTGTTACAACCAGGCCGCCTTGTCATCTAAGAAATCATTAATACTATAATAAGCTTTATGGCACAATTTACTTTTTATTAGTTTTTTAAATTTATTGACAGATAAATTTGCTATTTCGGTTGGCAATGTATTGTACATTCGAATAAAGTTCGCCGCAAAAGAATTACTCACTTTATGAAGCCTAAATTTAGGAACAGCCAGTTTATCCTTATTTCTTAAGTTTAGATTATGATTATCACTATTTTTCACAAATTTACTTTTGTTCTTGTGGGTATACAATAAAATTTCATAAATATACTGTGAATACACTGTAAGGATGTTAATATGCTTAAACTTATCTCTTAATGACTCCCGAGACCCCATTCCATAGATAGTCCGGATAGCCCTCTTCTGCAACACAAAGATGCATTCAATATCGGCAGCGTTACCCCACAGTAGTATGCCATATGTCATGATACTGTGAAAGTAGCTGAAGTAGACAAGACGCGCCGTTTTAATGTCTGTAAGTTGTCGGATCTTTTTGACAGCATAGGCTGCTGAACTAAGCCTGGCCGAAATTTTCCCGACATGAGGCCCCCATTGCAATTTGGAGTCTAACGTTATGCCCAGAAAGACAGTGTCATCGACCAATTCTATTATATCATCCCTAACCTTAACACTGGTTTTAACAAGTCTTACATTAGGTAAGGTGAATCTTACACATTTAGTTTTATTTTCATTTAATAATAAATTATTAGCACAAAACCAGTGGACTATCCTAGAGAGGGCAATGTTTACATCGTCAAGTTCGCGCTGTCCACGTTTAACTTTAAATATTAAAGAAGTGTCATCAGTAAACAAAACTACCTCGTGGTCGTCTCTTATGAGGTGAGGGAGATCATTAATATATACTAGAAAAAGAAAAGGT
Source organism: Nudaria mundana (assembly GCA_963556515.1). NCBI lineage: Eukaryota > Metazoa > Arthropoda > Insecta > Lepidoptera > Erebidae > Nudaria > Nudaria mundana. The sequence goes on along the minus strand of OY748292.1, from coordinate 21,385,761 downwards.
CCCAAAATTGAACCCTGCGGTACCCCCATTGCTACAGGAGAACCAGGTGACTGTTTACCATTGATCACTACTTTCTGGACCCTATCACTTAAGTAAGAATTGACGAAATTCAAGGCCGTCCCCCGGATTCCGTAATGATCAAGTTTCTTAATTAAAGTCTGGTGCTGAACGCAATCGAAGGCCTTAGATAAGTCACAGAATACACCATAAGCATCATATGACTCATCCCAGGCCCTGTATATACACTCTAATAATTTAATACCGGCATCAGTGGTGGACAGACAGTGCACTATTGAGAATTTTATCACTTATATATTTTGATTTAGCTGCTAAACAATCTGCTTTAAACTTTTTTGAATAAGTTTTAACATAATCTAGAAATTCAACTGATCTATTAAGCTGTCTTTCTGAGTATAGTTCATAAAGTTTTTGTCTACTTTTGTGTATACCCTCAGTGGCCCATTCACTGAAAGTAGGACTATCACTAATCATGACCTCCTTAGACTTGAATATGGAGTTGAACTCGTTGTAAAAAGAATCAAAAAATAATTTATACATTACATTTGGATCTAAGCCAGTGTCTAAGAATGGAATTTTATTGCAAAGTCTAACCCTCATACGTTCCAAGCGGTCACCAGTTATTGGTCTACATAATATTTTACGTTTTATAACTTTTTCTTTAGTGATTTTAAAAGATGCTATTTGCCCACAATGGTCTGAATCTAGCTTTTTTATAATACTTTTACTTTCTGGCAACATATCGCTGTATATATTATCCAGGCAAGTGGCTATTGTATTACAATATCTAGTAGGCTCCAAAAATAAGTTTGTAAGATTGTGTGATTTAAATAAATTTAAAATATTATAACTCATAGGCGTATTAACAAGTAAATCGACATTAAAATCACCACATACTATTAGGTACTTATTAGTTTTTCCAAGTTTACATAGAACTTTGTCAATAAGTTCCTCAAATTCGCAAAAGGGTGAGGTTCCAGGTTTATACACGCATACTACTATGAATTGCTCCATTTCCACGCACGACAGTTCGACTTTACACTCTAGAGAAAGAGACACAATATCTTTCCGTTCTTTAAATTTAAGTTGTTTATTTAATAAAATCAAAGATCCCCCCCGTACTGTGGTCACCCTGCAGAATGCACTACCAACCCGGTGATTACTGAAATTGAACATGAGCTCATACGGCTTACGCATATGTTCTGTATTACAAAAAATATCAATATTATCTGAATTCATTAACAGTTCCAACTCTAACTCTTTGCCATGTGTTAAACAACCAATATTTTGATGCCCTATGTTGATATAATTTACATTTTTTGATTTGGTTTGATTTGGAGGGCATTTTTTAACATAACTAATATTTGTAACTAAATTTAATTCAATTAATTGACTATGTCTGCTAAAGGGTAATATTGCCTCTGTTGTCGTAGAACTTAATTTAAATTACTTGGAACAGATTCCAAAGTCTTAACACTAAATCTACATTGCTCAATAAAAGCAGTTTTGTCAGCCAAGTTCTTGGCTGAAGTGTAAAAATAATTGAATAGCAAACTTGATATTTGTCTCTTATAATGCTTTGGTAGAAAATACCTACCTTTGTTTACATAAACAATATGTTTGTTATTGTTAAAGTTACTGTCAGAAGTTGACAAATTGTATTTATATACAGTTCTCTTAAAAACAGAATTAAAGTCAATTACATGGAATTTATTATTATATTGGCTAGTTAAATTGAGTTGTAAATTTATCTTATATCTAAGAGAATTTTCCACGTCTGGCACACCTTTTATGTATGGTAATGTAAACATTACTACATGTTCAACATTTAAGTTTTGCATTTTGTCAAAGTATAGGGATAGTTCGTTTTTGTTAATTTTACCCCTGTTTGAGCAGAAAATAATTATTTTACTGTTTGAGTCAAAATTATATTCTAATATCTTTTGCATAATTTCATTTAAAACGTCATCTAGCCCAAACTAAGCTATAAGCTTGTGCTATGGGATTTAGACAACTGATAAGCATACTTTTATATTTCTAAATACATACATAATATATATATAAAACACCCAAACTCCGAAACATACTTTTGTGGATCACACAAATATTTGATTCGACCCGGGAATCGAACCCGAGACACCGGAGTCGAAAACCGATGCACTACGGATTATCGACATTATGAATTGTTAAGATGTTTGTCAATCAATATCACTTGAACCCTTAAACAGATTTGGTTGATGTCAGACAGATAGAGCATAAAAGCAATTAATGACTTTCATCCCTCTAATTTAAATTTTGAACTGACTGGATCTTCTGTTTGACAACTACATATTGACAATCTCTGGTTTAGTATATATAACAGATTAGAATGAGCACTGAAACACAGTCTGCGCTTTGAAAAGTCAGTAAATATTCATTAAGAGCTAACAGGTAAATTCAAACAAATATCTACTATATTTTGTACTTAAAATTACTTAATGTGTGCTGTGTATTACGTTTTAGAATGATATTCGCTTCTGAGCGATGAGGTCGCCCTTTGCCCTTGTGTACCTACACAATAAAGAGTACGTGTTTATCTTATCTTATCTTATCTTATCTTAGATTCCATGGAATAGTTTTCTAGTTCCCAATTCCCGGGACAAAAAGTAGCTTAAGTTACTCCTAATAAAAATCCCGTTGAAAATCGGTCCAGCCATTTAAGATAAAGATAAAATAGTCTTTATTGTACATCGTACACAAGCAATGAACAGTAACATATACATACATGCTTCAAAAGTAATGTACAAAGGGCGGCTTATACATATAAAAATCAATTATATCTACTTCCTACTTAAAATACCTTAAAATCTAACTTAAAATCCTAAAAGCGACTATATAATGTGGGTAGTGTGTACAATAATATATAATAATAACTTAAATAATAGATAAAAGAAAGGTGGGGAGAAAAAAACAAAGATGAGAGAAAGAATAGTTTGCGAAAAATCCGAGGAATAAAATAATTACATAGTAACCCAATGACGGTTTTATAATTACATTACATAAAATATCATTGTAGTAACCTACTTATAATCGTTAAATACAAAAATATGAATACAATATATAAAAAATACACATTTGAGCCGTTTGGGGTTGAGACACCGGGGTCATGGGGTCCGAGTGCTCGCCGCCTTTATATAGACATTGCTAAACGCCTAATGGATGCTTCTCAGGACCAGAAGGCTGGCTATTTTCTGGCCCAAAGAATAAGTATCGCCATCCAACTTGGCAACACAGCCAGCATTCTGAGGACCTTCCCAGTCGGCAATGACGCGGAGGATTTTTTTAAACGATATTTTGCAATGTAAATATTTTTAGTATATAATTATGTATATTTTGTACATTGTAATTCTTTATATAAAAATATAAAATATCATAATTGTCATTATAAATATATAAAATAAGTACAGTTTTAATGACAGTTCTAACTACAGATCATAAGATAATATTCTTTAGTCAAAAGTTTGAACGATCCAAGTGCTTGTCCACGCCCTACATGTAGCGGAAGAGCGTTCCAGAGGCGGACTGCTTGGACAGTAAAAGATTTGTCAGCGAAACGCGTGGAGTGCATAGGCATCTCCAGTATTAAATTTTCTGATGACCTCAAAGACCTCATTTCAAAGTTATCCGCAGACAGAGACAAATTTTGATGTTATTTGTCAGTAGATAGGTACTTAAATACTTAAACTTTCATAATGCTTTTAGTGAATAGCTATAATTTGCCATTTTACAAACAGAAACTTATATTCTACAGCAGACGCCTGCGGCTTCGACCGCTTGACAAATTGTATACTAAAACCATTCTCGAGAACCACTCTATCGATTGGTGATAACCGCATCAAAATCTGTTACGTAGTTTTAAAGGGCCGGACAGACCGCGGAAGTGACTCTGTTTTATACAAATTATACCTACAGGTAAAGATGCAAGCTGCGGGATGACTCTAGTAGTCCAAAAAAACATATAAATCAAATATAAATCCTTATATAAATCTTGGAATCCCGGCGTTTTTTTTTTAATTGTTTTCGCGAATATTTTTCCTTAACTTGTTGATGTTAGTGTTATTATTTATATTTATTAGCGTTGCATCGCAGTTTCGCAGTTCTTTTGGTGCATAAATATAAATTAACGATCCGACGCCCGTGACTTTGGGATCTTATACATTTAGATGGCCTTCCTCGGTGATAGGACTACTGATGTTTTATATTTGAATTAGTAAGAGAATTATTTAAGGGAGGGTAAATGCAGCAAATTTAACCCCCCCAATGTTTGACCGAAAGTTAACGGTTTTCGAGATATCGAATAAAATATTTTATCAAGGTCTCGTGGCAGTATATTATAGTTAAATTACGGTTAAAATGCTTGACTTTTGTGTTTAGAATCTGTATAAGTAGCTATAATAATTATTCGTAAACAAAATTAAATATACAAAAAACAATACTTCAGGGTGACTTACTAAAAGGCTCTCATGTTTTTGGCTGGATTTTGTAGTGGTAATATTTTAAATCTCGACCTCGATTGTACTGTTATCCCGATAATTTGGAGATAATTATTTGAAATTTTACAGAGTTGGAGTTCCAGTTAACTATAAAGATGATCAAGTTCTTGGTAATATTAGCAATTGGAGCCTTTATGGCTGACTGTCATACCCATGCAGATACCCACGAAGAAGAGGTTGGTTAATTTTACCCATTCTTTTTATTAGCTATACTGTTTTACCACTCACAGACTATCTGTGCTCTAGTCTTTATACGCTAAAGGGAAGATAGGGGCGTTCATTACACCCACATTTCGGCAGTCATATTGTTGGTGCCACCGACGTAGTAGGTTTGATGCAAGCCTATCACCGTTTCCAGACACATTGTGTATACTTGCCGGCTCGTCGAGAAACGAGAAAGAGGAAACATGAGGAATTTTTTTTCAATCAAAATTTTGATCAACTGCTTTTCAGAATGAAACGGGTATTGCCCACATTATGGGCAAGTTTGGTAGTACACTAGTTTTTGGTGATTTGACATTTACAATGGAAGACAAAGATACGATGCTCATCAATGGAACTATAATTGGCATGCCTCATGGACACTACGGCCTGAATATTCACCAAAGTGGAGATATTTCCAATGGCTGTGACAACACTTTAGGACATTTCAAACCTCATGGAGTAAGTACCTTTTTATACCACAGATGTACCACAGAATAGAGAATAGTATGTAAGTACTTAATAGTACTAACTATTGGTTGGTACTATAACAATGGTCCAGATATCCCATCTCATAGGTACTACGCAGACTCATATTATGTACAGGTATTTCACGACTGTCATTTCAATAAAATTCCCAATACATGTATTTTTTATTTATTTTTGTTCCGCGAGACCGCGGCCGCTCCCATGTCCATTGCTGCGGGCGTCTCTGGTGACACTAGAAGGTATTTCTTCTGAGTACATACATTGGGCTACCTAATAGGGTGTAATTATTTGACAGACGCGATAATTGACTGTACTATTTTTATTGTTCCCGCTGGCCTTCCAGATGGGCTATTCTTTCAGTCAGCGCCCTTTTGGTTATCTTTCCGAAGGCGCACCAAGGGAGTCCAGGCGTTGAACGGTACGCAGTTAAAAATAAGAAGAAAAAGCGGGATTACCTTTGAAACTACTTATCCAGCACAGAAAATTACTAACATGTAGCAGAATGTAGCTGCATTGTAATGTTTTGCATGTGATTTTATGTTGTACTAGTGATCGCCCGCGACTTCTTCCGCGTGGTAATTTGGATTTTTTCCCGTTCCCGTCGCACCGCGTCATATTTTGAATAATTCACACAATATATTAATAAATTGTAGCCTATGTGTTATTCTAATGTATAAGCTATATTATTGTAAAGTTTCATTAAAATCCATTCAGTAGTTTTTACGTGAAAGAGTAACAAACATCCATCCATCCATACACACATACATACATACTTACATACTCACAAACTTTCGCGTTTATAATATTAGTAGGATGTATTATTAGTAAGTAACACTTTCTTTCTATTCGTAGCATGACCACGGGCATCCAGAAGATGAACACCGTCATGTCGGTGATCTTGGAAACATTGAATTCGACAAGTCCCATAAAGCTATCGTCAAGATTCAAGAACGTTTGGTCAAACTATGGGGCCCACAAGGTGTTGTAGGAAGGGCGATTGTGTTGTCATCGAGGAAAGACGATCACGGCAAGACTGAACATCCGGATTCGAAGGTAGATGGCAACACAGGGGATAGGGTTGCATGTGGAGTTATTGGCATTAAGTAACTATTTAATTAAAGTAATAATAATGAGTTGAGTAGCCCAGATTGTAAAGTAATCCAAACGATCATAGATTTTCTGTTTTATTTTTTTTTTTTTTTTTTCGACACGAAATACATACCTATTCAGTAACTGGTATCTAATCTTTGTGTGCTTTTGGCTTGTTTGTTAGCGCCCACCTGGAAATGTTACTTTTATTTTTATTAAATGTCTTTTTATTATTATTTACAACACTAATTATGTCTGTATAAACAGTGCTACTTAAGGTTTTTCTTTATTCTGTTATAAGATGCATGATGCGACACCTTAAAATGTTGTGCATTAAACATAATATAATGGTTGTTTCTATAGTTTATAAATGATAATGTAATAACTACTAGTTGTCCAAATAAATAAATAAATAATAGCTGTTGTATTATTTTTTAATTTTAATAAAAATATAAACAATATATCTATACTAATATTATTAAGCAGAAGAGTTTGTTTGTTTGTTTGAACGCGCTAATCTCAGGAATTTTTATTTCTTTGTTAAGAAGTGCATTTATCTAGGAAGGCTATAGGCTATATAACTTCTCGCTACAATAAATAGGAGCAGAGCAGCAATGAAATATGTTTCAAAAACGGGGAAAAATATTTCTTTTAAGAACTTCCGTTGCGTGCGCTGGCCAAACGGTTAAGGTTATGGTAATATAATGTTTTAAGGAATTGTTCCTCTTTAAATGTACAAAAAAAAAGTCCACAGTAGCATATATCTATCTTTTATATTTATTATAATGAATTTCGTTCTAAAATAATTATTTGCGAAGCTAGATGTTATCACGGGTGACGCGACGGGAACAATAATTACAAGCGACGGGAACGGGAAGAAATCCAAACTATCATGCGACGACGTCGCAGGCGACCGCCAGTTACTTACTTATAAGTCAGGTTATTAAGTTATAACAATTAAACATAAATTAATCTATAGCAGAACTGTAACGACTAGACCACAGTCATGTCATGATACAAATACTCCGACGAAATTCGTATCCGCCACAGCTACGCCAGTGTTTCCAAACCATTCAGGAATTCATCATAAGAAATACATGCAAAATTTCACCCAAATCGATCCAGAAGTTTACATCCATTTCAGCCATTCGTGTTTGGACAGATTAGGAAGCTGCGGCTAACACGCCCACAATTCGCTTTATTTTTACCTTATTTTTTAATTTGTAGGTACTCAATAAGGTGTTATAGCAAAGTTGATTCCATCCATGTTACTATCATAAAAAGGTTAGGCGTTAACAGAGGTTAACGCCAAAGGGCCGGCGCAGCGCTCACTGCCGGCACGGCACGGCATGGCATGGCAAAGGATTTTATTACTAATCAAGCTATATTGAATCTTATTTTAATGAGTTTAGAGTTCATGTTACTTTATTTCGATACCACAATGCCGCGACGGGCCGCGGGATACTGTGGCATGATGCGACGCGCTGCGGCATGACGCGACGCGTCCCGGCATGCCGCGGGATGCTACGGCACGCCATTGCATCTCGCGCGACGTATGGGTCACTTTGTGTCGAGGAATTATGATTGCTAATCTAGTTGAAATAAGGTTGTAACTTGTGCAGCGGTCATTTCGGTTAATGGGGCGCAGTCCGGTCGGTGCGCATGAGCAAGGGAGGGAGAAAACGTACTGGCGCGCGTGCGTTTTTTGTCTCTCACACTGATTGAGCGTGGCATGAGATGCATGCAGGCATGCCGAAGCACAACCTACCATGCCACGGCATGAAAGGGAACGCCGCGGGATGCCGCAGCACAATCTGCCGTGCCATGCCGGCAGTGAGCGCCGGCCCTAACCTTACACCCCTGTATTCCACCAAGCACACAACCTCACCAGCACCTCACCCCTTTTTTTTGTTCAGAGACTTTTTAGCGGGCAATAATGATGTTGGAATTGACACTTTCATAGTAATCCAATCGAAAAAAAAAAACAAAACGCGCCAACTTTTGTTCATTGCTAGTACATTTCTTTTTTTCATAGAAGGCGATGAAAAGCAATATTGAAACCTCGAGAGTAAAATTACTTTTTCTCAGGCGACGTACTTTGAATCCCTCGCTAAACTTACGATTCTACTTTAGAAACCCTCGCTACGTACGGGATTCTACTCTAGAATCCGTCGCTTCGCTCGGGATTCAAAATAGCGCCTTCGACAATAATATATCACTTTATTATTTCACTCCCTTGTCATAAAATCTATACTATTTGGTCACACATACAGCGCTTTTAGATAGTAGCCCTTGCTCTTTGGGTGACTCTAGTTTCACCAAGCTTGCCAACGATCCATCGGTTACTCTTTGCCCCAATAATTGGTTTGGTAGTGCCGCTAACTAAAAAAACTGTTATATTCAGGTATACTTACCTACCAAACAGGTTGTTCTCTCTGAGACAGTCTTGAGATGCCTCGTTTAGAGGTGAAACATATGTCGACGTTTTAATGTCTTCTATTTTTAGCGAAAATAATGCTATTATTTAAAAAAAACTTTGAAAATCTTACTTATCATTGCTTTGTCATGGACTTTCGGCAGGTAACGCCTGATCAGGAGACTGTACCTGGGGATCGTGCGGAGTATGGCCCTATACGGGGCTCCCGTATGGGCGGCGCGGTTGACGGCCAACATCTCAACGCTCCTTAATAGACCGTTGAGGACCTTGGCCGTCAAAACAATAAGAGGGTACCGCACGATCTCCGGAGAGGCTGCATGTCTCCTAGCCGGGACCCCTCCATGGGACCTGGAAGCGAGAGCCCTTGCGTCATTGTTCCAATGGCGCAAGGAGGCGCTGGAGCGGGACCACAAGCCTACGTCTCGAGAAATCGAGGAACGGCGGTCCCAACTCCACCAGGATCTCATGGAGTCATGGAGGGTGCGACTTGAGCAACCCAGATGGGGTAGCACCATCATCGCGGCGGTGAGACCGATCATGGACGATTGGCTGCAGAGGCAGCATGGTGACCTCACGTATCGTGCGACGCAGATCGTTACCGGGCATGGATGCTTCGGTAGCTATCTGTTTCGCATCCATCGTGAGGTCACACCCCGGTGTCAACATTGCGAGGTTTCCGGCGACGACACCGCACTCCACACGTTGGTGGAGTGCTCAGCGTGGGCGAGTCAGCGCCGGGACCTCGTAGTGGGTCTGGGCGTGGATATCCTCTCGCTGGAAACCATGCTCCAAGCCATGGTCTCCAGCGCGAGTAGGTGGAACGCGGCCGTGTCCTTCTGCGAGCAAGTCATGCTCGCGAAGGAGGCGGCCGAGAGGGAGAGGGAGCGTACCCTTCCCGCCGAGTTCCGTAGTCAGCGGCGAGGGCGCCGCAGACTCATCTACGCCCAAGCCCATCGACCTCCATGATCGGGGCCTGAGGACGGCGGGATCGCCACCCACCGTCCTTACAGAAGCAGGCTAGAAGGGTTGCGTGCTGCGGGGCCTCTGCCCCATAGCACGCAACCAGATTCACTCACTGACGCGGGATAAAACCCTACCCCAACGACGCGGGATTCTCATCCCGACCTAACCCCCGCAGAGACCACAGGGGTGGTCAAAGTCCGCCGGGCGCCACTGGAAATACGTTCTGCTTGTAACCAGAGACGCCCGGCAACGGACGTTAGAGCGGCCGCGGCCTTAGGCCGCGGAATTAAAAAAAAAAAAAAAAGAAAAAAAAAAGGTAACGCCTGATTCTATCCAATATACTTACCTACTTCTTCTAGTTACAAATAAGTTGAGAATTTTCCTGTAATTAAAAATGTATTAGTAATATTCATGACTAAGTATTCATCTCATAGTCATAAGAAACATAAACAAAGCAACAGTTTTCCTCAATCGCTGAGCATATTTTGATGAATCATATAAAACAGCCAGTAATACTCGGAATAGAAAAAAAAATTGTTTTTTCTATTCCATTCAGTAAATTGTTTTCCCAACTCCTTCCTTTTCCCAACCTTCCTTCTCCCAACTCAGTCAGGGTCGGGTTTCCAGTCTAACTGCGATGAGGCTGAACTTTGATATTTTCCGTGGAGCGACTGGCGTGACATCACATAACGTGGACATCTCCACAACCAATGGGCAATATCGAAGTTCTATAGTTAGATCAGTCGGAAGACTGCCATAGATGTTTGTGTAACAACCGGGACCGACGGCTAGAGCACGCTAGCTCTCCGAGGCACGGAGGGGTCCCACCTATGCTAAGACTGGCCTTTAATACAATATTTTTTTATTATTTTATTTTTGTACTTATTTATAACTACAATTTTATTTGTCTTATTCTATTTAGGGTCACGGCAGTGGCCCGGCCAAAGCAAGAGAGAGCGAAGCGCAGGGCACAAACTGTTCTCGAAGCGTTTAGTCGTATTTTTGTATCCTTATAGATTCGGTCTGAATAGAGTTAGAAAGTCCAAATTTTCAGGTTATGATCTCAGTAAAGTACTTATTAAACTTGCAAAATTTCAAGTATAGTACTAGTCATAGACTTTTTCATATGTAAAATATCCTGATTTCGCCACTGACTCACTGATTCACTCACTGACTTATGATCAGCAAAACCTTTAGTACACGTCTTTATTTTTTCTTGAGTATCCAAACAGCCCAGTCGCACATTTACCTTAGTTGTAAGGATTGTAGAGGACTTAAAACTAGGACTCACACAGAGCGCTACACGCTTAGTAGAGGGAAAGTGTTGTTAGGATGTGTAGAGTTAAGAGCTTGGCTCTCCATTAGATCTGACATTTTTTACACCACAATCAATACGTACTTGATTGACCTTTGGCCTTAATTTACATGAATGTTTTTGGTGGGATAAAATTTATACTAACGAAGAAGATACATGAAAATGAAATAATAAACTTAAACATAAAATAAAACTAATAACCTTAAGAACATAACATAGCATCACGCCTTTTTCCCCGAAGGGGTAGGCAGAGGTGTGTAAACACCCACATCTCGCCAGCTATGTTAGGTCCCATGTAATAGGGGGCGAGCCTATTGCCATTTACCGGGCACAAGTTCCAGACTCTGGGATAATTATCTGGGTAAAATTCTAAAGAGAATTATACATTATCCACCAGACCCGGGAATTGGGCCCGAGACCTCGAGCGTGGCAGACCGTACATAGTACCATTGTGCCACCAAGTAATAACCTTAAGAGGTATGTATAATACCTCAATAATCGCATAAAATACCCGTTTATCTTTATGAATGAATGAATAAATGAATAATTTATTTAAAACCAACATAGACTCATATATGTAAGTAAAATCTTATGTCTAGGTTAGTATCAATAATTTTTTTTTGTTGCATTATACACGCTATTTAATTTTAATTTTAACACGAGACCAATGTACATTCGTCTACATTTAGTCTTAAGAAAATGTGTAAATGAAAAAATATTGAAAAAGAGTGACTGAGAATTTTATTGCCAGGTTCTTTCTCTCGGTTCTACTTATTGCTTTGCGAGTCTGGCAGTACTAGTAAATATAGAAGCAATTACATTTTTTTATTTTAAGTACTTACTGACGTTTGTGAGAGTTTAGTGACCTATACAAATAAATAAATCATTTCATTTCATTTAAAACAATAATAATTATAAAGGTTCCCTATGACGCACATTTCCCCCCGCTATGGCACTATAATGGTTAACATCAAGGCTTATCAAGCCTCTGAGTCTTAAGTTTAAAAAAGCAAACCGCGAAAGTTTAAAAAAGTTTAATTCATCACTATACGAAATCTCTGTAATGAGGTGTGCAGGACTGCTATTGCTATGCTATAAGCAGTTCACCACATTAATAAGTCAGTTGAGGACGTTGATCCAGTCAAGATAGATAGGAAACTCGTTTTATGCACCAACATGACAGAACAAACAAGTAAATAAAGGATCACAGCAATTACATGTACAATAGACGGCCTTACCGCCTACAGCGATTTCAAGCAACCTTTGGATGAACTGGAATGAGGTTACGCATTTATGAGTGATGGTGCAATTACAAGAGAAAAGTACGTACTTATTTAGAGATACAATAGATACAAAAACAAATTAAATATACATAAATCATAAATCAAGCGATGGAAAGAGACCGGACGGTATGTCTTTGCTACCGTGGAAGATGGGAAGGCCTTTGGTGTGGGACGCTACATGCGTTGACACCTTAGCACCTTCACACCTTTCAAGCACATCCGGATGTGCCGGCGCTGCTGCTGCATCGGCTGAAGGCCTCAAACGGAGTAAATATACTAACCTAGCAGGTGATTACATATTTGAGCCGTTTGGGGTTGAGACACTGGGGTCATGGGGTCCGTGTGCTCGCCGCCTTTATAGAGACAGTGCTAAACGCTTAATGGATGCTTCTCAGGACCAGAAGGCTGACTATTTTCTGGCCCAAAGAATTGACGCGGAGGATTTTTTAAACGATATTTTGTAATGTAAATATTTTTAGTATATAATTATGTATATTGTAATTCTTATTGTAAATAAAGACCTAAAAGTAAAAAACAAAACATTCAACATCATTTAAATACATAAAGAAGACCCACGATTTTTATTGTTTTATCTTTACATACCTTCTTTACTAGGCACATAATAAAACAACGTCGCAGCGTCTGTCTGTCTCAAAAAACTACCTATTGCACCGATTTTCATGCTGCTTTCACTAACGGATAGTGGTTCTCGAGGAATGTTTTAGTATATAATTTGTCACGGGTAGAGCAGTGCGCGTCCGCTAGTAATATTATGAAAGCTGAACAGTTTGGTTAGTTGAACGCGTTAATCTCAAGAACCATAGCGAACCATAGAGTTTATCAATAATCAGGAAATTTAATAATAAAGTAATTTTCTGCGATATCATGTATCATTCCGATGCCATGACAAATTATTTTTAAGCCAGTTATATGTCCTTTGCCAGTTGTACTTAAATACTTATAATGTTTTCATGGCAATAGAACGAAGCGACTGGGTTGAGGTCTGTGATTAGGTGATTACATTAGCGACCAATAAAATTATAGTAGTAAAGAAACATGTTGCTTAAACGAAGATAGGTAAATAATTTATTACGAGAGCTTCCGTACTATGCACTCCCTTAAAGATACCCAACAATTCTCTTCTAAACATGCAGATAATTAGAACGAGGACGATGGAGATAATTAGAGAAGAGAGGCAATATGAAAGTTTTCGGATTGTTGTCCTAAAATATCCTAACACAATAAATACTAAAATTAAAAAAATATATTTAAAAACATATCATCATAATATTGCATTGTCATGCGACTTACATACGCGGGCAAGGTTTCAACTCAATCGGAAACCGGAGGACAGGTAAACGCAAACCTGACTGGAGGGTAGTGGTGCTTTTACAATCAATATTAATTCAAATACCGAAAAAAGTTTACTAAAGTAGGTGATTGAGCCAACCTGGCATTTTTTACACTAAAAAAAACAAACAAAAAACCATGGCGAATTGAAATCTCCTTATTTTGAAGTGTAATGAATTGAGAACCTTCTCTTTTTTTAAAGTCAGTTAAAAGACCGTCACGATCACAGAGGCCGTGGCTTGGTTTCATTTGCGTTTACTGTCGTTTCAGTTTTCCCATCAAGTAGAAATAAATATGCAAGGAAATACCACCCTATAACTTATAATTTCACAATATTTTGTCCTGTTTTGTTCATCAGCTAATATCACAGAGGTGAAGCATAGGGTATATAAACCAGTTCAGGTTTGGACCTTACATCAGTCTGCGTAAAGAATCGGAACCATAAACATGTAAGTATTCATTTTCCTTGTTCAGTGTTTTGTATTACTTAGATGTGCTTTAGATTTAAAGAGATCACGAGTATGTTTTAAAGATTTCTCGTTTCTAATTACGAGTATCACTGGAACACATTTCGGGGACTCATTACTGGGGTAATCAGTATCCTATTTGCCAATTCAGGATATATTCAAATAATCTATGGTGAATCTAAATAAAAGAACATACACACACACATCACGCCTGTTTTTCCTAGAAGGTAAGCAGGAGGTTATATCTAAATTTTGATATTTCCCACAAATTGAGGGGTCGAGTTCTTTTCGGGAATTATTATGTTTGCTAAAACCTCGGATGGCGTTTTTTTTAAATACCGCAGCCCCAGGATACGTCCTCTCCTATGTCCATTGCCGGGCGTCTCCGGTACGCACCAGGAGGTATTTCCAGTGGCGCCCTGAGGACTATGGCCACTTGTGTGGCCTCTTAGGAGGTTTGGTCGGGATAACAATCCCGCGTCGTTGGGGCAGGGGTTTATACCGCGTCGGTGAGTGAATCTGGTTGCACGCAGCACGACCTCGCGCCTCCTTGGCGAGCACGACTTGCTCGCAGAAGGACACGGCCGTGTTCCACCTACTAGCGCTAGAGACCATGGCTTGAAGCATGGTTTCCAGCGAGAGGGTATCCACACGGACCCACTACAAGGTCCTGCTCTAACCTGCACTAACTCGCCCACGCTGAGCACTCCACCAACGTGTAGAGTGCGGTCTTTACCGGAGGCCTCGCAATGTTGACACTGGGGAGTGACCTCACGATGGAACCTCGTATGGCTAGCAAGCGGACACAAAAAGTGATATCGGGCCCTATCAACATCACCAGGACCTATATCATTAAAATTATCCTCATCTGTATGCAGTGCACCTGCTGATCAACAAAACTATAAGTACTCTGAAACGGCGATAGGTTCGCTCCCTCCCTATGGAATCAAAAGTGGCTGGTTAAATGAGGACGTATTCTACGTGTAACAAGATGTGACTAGACGTTGAAGATTTCCTCTATGTCTACGTGCACCAAATTACGGAAATACGGAATAGTTATTTATTTTCTAGCGTATGTAGTGGTTGGTAACGGCAATAGAGTTGCCTCAAACGTGGGATCAAGAATACTATAGGTTCTTACTGGCAAAATTTGAGTGTAAAATACTCTGCTGCCTACCCGCTTCGGAGATATATTATACTCGTGATTATATGTATGCACAAACATCATCTTGGCAGTAAGTAAGCAAAGCTTGTGCTGATGAGTACCCTACAAGAAAAACTGATATCCAACGTACATAAAATAAATACTCCTACTATTAAGTAGTATTTGCATATATTATACAACTATTTTCAAACACACCAGTCTACAGGTATTAGGTACAGATATCTCTAATACCTGAGATTCTGCTAACATACTTTCACATTTTTATAAAACATAATAATATATTATCATTATTGACGTATTCGATTTAGGTACAATGTTTAGCAGTTGGGAATTCCATGAGCAGAAACAATTTACATTATGCAATTCGTACATTTTCCCTTATACAAAAATGTAGGTTAGACAACATACAACAAACGTACATCACGCTTTTTTCACCGAAGGGGTAAGTAGGTACCTAATATTGACACATCTGATATGTAGTAAAAGGATACCATCTTTTGCCATCACATTCAAAGGTGATGATGTGAGGAAATTAATTGAGCACTTTAAAAATCAAATCATGCAGCAAACGAGTGTTTAATATAAAAGAATAATTAATATTTGTTACTAGCGGACGACAAATTATACACAGAAACCTTCCTTGAGAACCACTCTGTCCATTGGTGAAAACCGCATCAAAATCCGTTCCATAGTTTTAAAGATCTAAGCATACATAGGGACTGACAGATTTTGTTTTATACTATGTTATGATTATGATATTAACCTAATCTTTTCAGAAAACAAAATGTTCAAGACGCTGGCATACTTGGTTACGATGGTGGTGCTGGTCGCTGCACACGATATCGAACAAGTAAATATTTATAACTCTTGAAAAAACCTTCCCGGAAATTCCACAAATATTTCAAGCCCAAAATCAAACGAACAGATAGATTTTTTCGTATAAATTCCATTTCTCATGTTGCCGAAAATAATAATTAAAAATATGTTAAATAAAATGCACTTACCTATGACCTATATTTTATTATTTTTAGACTGGTACTGGTATCGCCCATTTAAAAGGCACGTTTAGAGGCAAACATGTGAAGGGAGATTTGACCTTCACTATGCAAGACAAGGACAGCATGCTTATCAATGGCACTATCACTGGCATGCCTCCTGGACACTACGGCCTAAACGTCCATGAATCAGGAGACATCACTGACGGATGCAACAGCGCCTTGGGACATTTCAATCCTCATGGAGTAAGTGTATTTTTGATACAGCTTTTGCTATAGATAGGTTTTCAACTTGGGCCAATTGTAATAACAGTTGGTGCAACCCAATTGAAACGCCAGGGATATTACCGCACACAAGTCGAGGTCTTAGGCTATAGTGATATCTTAGTCAGTTGGCAGAACGGTATTCCTGAAAAGGAAACAGTAACTGGTTCAAATTCAGTGTAAGACTATCTTTTTTGTGATTCAATTGTAAAACTATCTTCTTCTGCACATGTGTTTTACGGACTCTTTGTAACTAAATATAATATAATAACAACTTAAGTCCACTTTTAGGTATCAATGCATCATCATACTAACATCTGGGGAATATACCCGAAGTGCTTGCAAACGGCAATAGACTCGCCCCTTATTACGTGGAATCTCAATCTATATCTTTGGGGATAAATACGCGGTGTATGACAATATAATCAAATAATAACCAGCTTTCTGTACTCTTTGTAGCATGACCACGGCCACCCAGATGACCACCATCGTCACGCTGGTATCCTTGGCAACGTGGAGTTTTCATCAGGTGTAGCACAGGTCAGAATAGTCAACCGTCTGACAAAACTGTGGGGTCCACAAGGCATAATCGGCAGGGCAGTGGCCTTAGCTTCTATGAAGGACGACTATGGCCAAACTGATCATCCAAGATCGAAGATTGACGGTAACGCTGGAGATTTAGTCGCTTGCGGTGTTATTGGTATTAAATAGATATAGTTGTGTAGTCGATTACTACTAAAACTCGTATTCTATTATATCTGAAGCTTAGTTTTTTCAACAGAACTGTGATCTAAATTTGAGTCTTGACCTACAGTAACACAAAATTAAATTTGTAAACAACATTATCTGTGTTAATTTTTACAAATGACATCTTTTTTTATGTGATTAGGAATAGAAAAGGTATATATACTCGTACATACCTACTTTATTTGTGTCATTTACCGCCAAAATTAATTGCTTTTTTGTTGGTTTTTATTGCCTTAATTTCAAATCCAGGTCATCTAACCAGGGATTCAAAATGAAATACGTGTAGTATTATTAATCGTTGTAGACTGAATCATTAACGTATTAGATTTTTTTAATGGAATGTACCTTTAAGGTTTTTAAGAGGAACCTCTTTTTTGAATTTCTGTAGGCTGAATATTGGAATATTATAATTAAAGTTACAAAGTTTATACGTAATAAATATAAGAAAATAAAACAAATTTAAACACTTTGTCTGTTCATTGTCATCTTTCCTATATGATATCGGTCGTAGACTCGGTATTTACGATAATATGTACAAAGAAAAGTAACCAAACTTAGAAACAAATACAACTTGAACCGTAATATGCTGTCACCTGTCACAAATAAAAGAATACTAGGTACAGAACTCCATCTCAGTCCATTTGACGCCCACTGATGGGTCCCAAAGAGTTTGGGCTACATATACCACGCAGGCCAGACGGGTTAGTATAGAGTTTTGTATCTAGTTTTCCTTCTCTAAACATACTTATATGTTTCTAAATCTAAAAATACTTACTTGGAAAATAACTCCGAGACAAACATTTGTCGATAACATAAATATATTTGATTCGACTCGGGAATCGAATCTGGAGTAGTCGATATATACCACTGCGCCACCGAGGCAGAGTTATAGAACATAGAGTAAAGTAATATACTGTTATAGAAGTACGGTTGTCCCATCTAACATCCCATATAAAGAAGTGGGACCTGCTATAACAGCTGTTTTTTACGTAAAACGGGTTTTATCCGATCATGAAGGTCGATGTCTTGGGCGTAGATGAGTCTGCGGCGCCCTGGCCTCGACCGCCATGTAAATATCCGTACAGGTTCCCTAATTGTCTCATGCACTGCACAATTATTCACATGAGGATACATGACAAGGTTACACATTACACAGGATTATACAAACATGGGAACAGGGAAACACAGACAGGTAGTTGGTTCGTCCCTATATATCGGTCTCCAACCAGCGGCAGAAAGTCTCAAAGAAAGAATTCAATAATAATTCAATAATAAAATTCATACATCGGCCCAGCTCAAATGGTACATTACAAATGATTATTTTTCTACCTATACCGTATCGGAGACGAAGTTCCTTTCGGAGGCTGCGTTTGATGTATTTCCCCATTAACAATTAAAATCTTACAATGGTTCACCGATTTAGGGAACCCTAAAATGACAGTCCTTCTATGGCCGTCTCGTTACCAAGAATATTATGAAAAGTGAATAGTCCAGATAGGTGGAATATGTTCTAGGTATTTTAATTTACGTTAATCGCACTATGAATTTAGAAAAATAACGGTCTCCCGTCTAAGGCCGTGACTCAAGCGGTACGGCTTCACAATAAATTATGTCGGGTAGATGAATTATATTAACTGGGTTTTACTTCCTTGATATTAGCATTATAAACGTATGAAACAATGGTTTCCTGCTTAAGGCCGTGGCACAAGATGGTGGATAGCCCTTAAGAGAATTTTAGGTAGAAACATTTTTAACAATTTATTTTATTCCCTCGATAGGGTGATGCGGTTAGGTCCTCACATTCCCTACGTGTTTATAAATAGGTAATACAACATACGTAGGTCACACTATAAGTTTTGCGTAACTTAAAAAAACAACATGTTAAAACCAAAATATTATGTTTATTGCTTTTCAAAATACTCTCCTTTACATTTTAAACATCTTTCATGCGATCGAACTATTATTTAAAACAGGTGGACCACAGATCTGAAGGCAAGTTTTCTACGTGCTGATTGAACGCTATCACTGCCTCTTCGGAGTTGGTAAAAGTGAAACCTCTCATCAAATCTTTGATTTTGGGCAAAATACAGAAATCGCAGGGTGCTAGGTCAGGGCGCAGGATGGGTGACGAGTTGTACTTTTTCGGAAGCTAAAAATGACTTTGTTTTGTTGGCCGTGTGTGAAGAAGCGTAGTCATGATGTAGGAGAACGCGGCTTTTGGGTCGTCTTTCGCGAATTTTTTCTAACACCCTGGGTAAACGAATGGTAGAATACCACTCGGCATTAACACTCTTTTGATCTTCAAGTGGAATTGTACAGATGGGACCCGTAGCTGAGAAAAAAAACGCGATCATTTTTTTACCAACGTTTCTCGCCTACCTCACTTTTGTTGGCTTGTTCTCATTTTCAAACACCCATTCACAAGATTGCTGTTTTTTTCCAAACAATAAATCCACGTTTCGTCTCCTGTGACAATGTCATAAACAGCATTAGAATGTCCGTGGTCGTACTACTTCAGTAGCATCTGTGAGCACCGTTCCACACGAGCCCGCTTCTGCTCCGCTGTCAGTTCATGAGGGATCCAACGACAACAAAGTTTCCGAACTTTCAATTCTTCGTGTAAAATTTTATGGATTTGACTCATACCAATCCCCAATAGTTCTCGAATTGTCTCATAGGTAATCCGCGGGTTTTCTTCAATTAACTGCTTAACAGTAGCCACATTATTTTCGTTGACGGCAGTTGAAGGCCGCCCTTCACGAAATTCGTCATGTAAAGAAACTCGACCTCTCTCAAATTCAGCAAACCATCGCCTCACGGTGCTCAAACAAGGTGCTTCTCTCCTGAAAGCATTTTGAAGACGAGCGGCACAGTCTTGCGGAGAGAGAGAACTTTTAAAATCATAAAAAATCATCGCTCTAAAATCTTTTCTACTTAATTCCATTTTCGTTGCATATGTAGAACTTTGATATGTGATAAAAAACAATTAACAAATGATTTCCCGCCAATTGTTTTTTTTTTATTACTAAGAAGGTTGCAACGTTTAAAAAAATATAACATTCGAAATTCAAATAGTTCCGATTAGCTAGAAGTGCAAAACTTTTAGTGTGCCCTATGTATATAGATAGGTAATACGTATATAATTATAGCATTTAGGGGTGGAGTAATTTAACATCACGGTCCTAAATGTTTTCCTGTATATTTGTGGTAAAGAAATTCAGCATCGCCTGATCTTGATGTCTAATTCGATAATATATTAATTGAGCGAAGCGAGCCGAAGGCGAGCGGAGCTCCCATGGAGCAGGTTAAATGTAAAATGTTCGGATGTTCGTTTCTCAACAACCTCTTGACCGATAATTAAAAAAATTTCACCTAAATTAATAGCTGATTTCAATTAAGGTCGTGACGAAGCTCAAATATTCAATTTAAATACAAGAAAAAAAAGAAACGCTTCGCTCAATACGAAGCCGCGCACTGTTTACAGCAGCGTAGCTTTACCTAGTTACTTTATACACGATTGAAACTACAATAATCGTGGCTCGATTCGTCTCGGAGTCTAAACAACTATAGGTTTACTTAACACTTACTTTGTTATTTTTAACAAAAGCGGATTTTTTTTTGAGATTTTATGGTTTGGTTTCAAGGCAGAAGTTGAAATGTTTACTTACAATACAGATTAAATTGAGCACACCCATTAACTCCTTTATTGCCTTAACGCTGTCCTTAGACATCACAGCAACGTTGACCAGCATGTTTGCTTTGCACTGCGGACTGTTGTGTAATGACATTGATTGAGTGCAGTATTCTCTTTCTACTTGGACCGTGGGCTCACCCAGGTGGGTTTTAAAACTTTAATAGCTTTATATATTTTCTTTAATAGCAGTATGAAGGATATTTCTCGTCGATTTTTCCAGGGTCTCGAAGTCATTTCTGTATTGTTGTATATTTTACATTATGAAATTTTATTATGTACATTGCTTGGGTAGCAAACAACGCATACATTTAAAAACTGGACAGTAAATTTATATCCTGTCTTCCCAATAAATACAGCCTATTAGGTACCTACTCGAATGTACCTATGTAGGTATATTAGACGCTCACTCCACACGTTGGTGGAGTGCTCAGCATGAGTAAGTCATCGCCGGGACCTCATCGTGAGTCTGGGCGTGGATACCCTCTCGCTGGAGACCATCCTTCAACCCATAGTCTTCATCGGGAGTAGGTGGAATGGGGCCATGTTTTTCTGCGAGCAGGTCATGTTTGCTAAGGAGGCGGCCACGAGGGAGAGAGAGCGTAGCCTCCCCGCTCTTTCGAAGTCAGCGGCCAGGGCGCCGCAGACTTATCTACGCCCAAGACATCGACCTTCATGATCGGATAAAACCCGTTTTACGTAAAAAACAGCTGTTATAGCAGGTCCCACTTCTTTATATGGGATGTTAGATGGGACAACCGTACTTCTATAACAGTATATTACTTTACTCTATGTTCTATAACTCTGCCTCGGTGGCGCAGTGGTATATATCGACTACTTCAGATTCGATTCCCGAGTCGAATCAAATATATTTGTGTTATCGACAAATGTTTGTCTCGGAGTTATTTTCTAAGTATTTTTAGATTTAGAAAAATATAAGTATGTTTAGAGAAGGAAAACTCGATACAAAACTCTATACCAACCCGTCTGGCCTGCGTGGTATATGTAGCCCAAACTCCCCCCTCTTTGGGACCCATCAGTGGGCGTCAAATGGGCTGAGATGGAGTTCTGTACCAAGTATTCTTTTATTTGTGACAGGTGACAGCATATTACGGTTCAAGTTGTATTTGTTTCTAAGTTTGGTTACTTTTCTTTGTACATATTATCGTAAATACCGAGTCTACGACCGATAGGAGATAAGAAAGATGACAATGAACAGACAAAGTGTTTAAATTTGTTTTATTTTCTTATATTGATTACGTATAAACTTTGTAACTTTAATTATAATATTCCAATATTCAGCCCACAGAAATTCGAAAAAGAGGTTCCTCTTAAAAACCTTAAAGGTACATTCCATAAAAAAAATTTAATACGTAAATGATTCAGTCTACAACGATTAATAATACTACACGTAATTCATTTTGAATCCCTGGTTAGATGACCTGGATTTGAAATTAAGGCAATAAAAACCAACAAAAAAGCAATTAATTTTGGCGGGAAATGACACAAATAAAGTAGGTATGTACGAGTATATATACCTTTTCTATTCCTAATCACATAAAAATATGTCATTTGTAAAAATTAACACAGATAATGTTGTTTACAAATTTAATTTTGTGTTACTGTAGGTCAAGACTCAAATTTAGATCACAGTTCTGTTGAAAAAACTAAGCTTCAGATATAATAGAATACGAGTTTTAGTAGTAATCGACTACACAACTATATCTATTTAATACCAATAACACCGCAAGCGACTAAATCTCCAGCGTTACCGTCAATCTTCGATCTTGGATGATCAGTTTGGCCATAGTCGTCCTTCATAGAAGCTAAGGCCACTGCCCTGCCGATTATGCCTTGTGGACCCCACAGTTTTGTCAGACGGTTGACTATTCTGACCTGTGCTACACCTGATGAAAACTCCACGTTGCCAAGGATACCAGCGTGACGATGGTGGTCATCTGGGTGGCCGTGGTCATGCTACAAAGAGTACAGAAAGCTGGTTATTATTTGATTATATTGTCATACACCGCGTATTTATCCCCAAAGATATAGATTGAGATTCCACGTAATAAGGGGCGAGTCTATTGCCGTTTGCAAGCACTTCGGGTATATTCCCCAGATGTTAGTATGATGATGCATTGATACCTAAAAGTGGACTTAAGTTGTTATTATTTTATATTTAGTTACAAAGAGTCCGTAAAACAAATGTGCAGAAGAAGATAATTGTACAATTGAATCACAAAAAAGATAGCTTATACTGAATTTGAACCAGTTACTGTTTCCTTTTCAGGAATACCGTTCTGCCAACTGACTAAGATATCACTATAGCCTAAGACCTCGACTTGTGTGCGGTAATATCCCTGGCGTTTCAATTGGGTTGCACCAACTGTTATTACAATTGGCCCAAGTTGAACACCTATCTATAGCAAAAGCTGTACCAAAAATACACTTACTCCATGAGGATTGAAATGTCCCAAGGCGCTGTTGCATCCGTCAGTGATGTCTCCTGATTCATGGACGTTTAGGCCGTAGTGTCCAGGAGGCATGCCAGTGATAGTGCCATTGATAAGCATGCTGTCCTTGTCTTGCATAGTGAAGGTCAAATCTCCCTTCACATGTTTGCCTCTAAACGTGCCTTTTAAATGGGCGATACCAGTACCAGTCTAAAAATAATATAATATAGGTCATAGGTAAGTGCATTTTATTTAACATATTTTTAATTATTATTTTCGGCAACATGAGAAATGGAATTTATACGAAAAAATCTATCTGTTCGTTTGATTTTGGGCTTGAAATATTTGTGGAATTTCCGGGAAGGTTTTGGGGACAGGGACAGTTGTCTCAAGAGTTATAAATATTTACTTGTTCGATATCGTGTGCAGCGACCAGCACCACCATCGTAACCAAGTATGCCAGCGTCTTGAACATTTTGTTTTCTGAAAAGATTAGGTTAATATCATAATCATAACATAGTATAAAACAAAATCTGTCAGTCCCTATGTATAAATAATAATAATAAATAATAAATATGTTAGGACAATCCACACAACGCCATCTAGTCTCAAACTAAGCAAAGCTTGTGATATGAGTACTAGATAAACTGATATAAATACTTATATACATTTTTTTTTTAATACATACATATTATACATAGGAAACATCCAGACTTCGGTACAAACGTATGTGTTATCACACAAAGTTTGTCCCGACCGGGAATCGAACCCGAGACTCCGGTGTCGAAAGCGGATACACTACCGACCACGCCACCGAAGCAGTCCGTGTATGCTTAGATCTGAACGGATTTTGATGCGGTTTTCACCAATGGACAGAGTGGTTCTCAAGGAAGGTTTCTGTGTATAATTTGTCGTCCGCTAGTAACAAATATTAATTATTCTTTTATATTAAACACTCGTTTGCTGCGTGATTTGATTTTTAAAGTGCCTTTGAATGTAATGGCAAAAGATGGTATCCTTTTACTACATATCAGATGTGTCAATATTAGGTACCTACTTACCCCTTCGGTGAACAAAGCGTGATGTATGTTTGTTGTATGTTGTCTAACCTACATTTTGTATAAGGGAAAATAAACGAATTGCATAATGTAAATTGTTTCTGCTCATGGAATTCCCAACTGCTAAACATTGTACCTAAATCTCAATACGTCAATAATGATAATATATTATTATGTTTTATAAAAATGTGAAAGTAAGTTAGCGTAATCTCAGGTATTAGAGATATCTGTACCTAATACCTGTAGACTGGTGTGTTTGAAAATAGTTGTATAATATATGCAAATACTACTTAATAGTAGGAGTATTTATTTTATGTACGTTGGATATCAGTTTTTCTTGTAGGGTACTCATCAGCACAAGCTTTGCTTACTTACTGCCAAGATGATGTTTGTGCATACATATAATCACGAGTATAATATATCTCCGAAGCGGGTAGGCAGCAGAGTATTTTACACTCAAATTTTGCCAGTAAGAACCTATAGTATTCTTGATCCCACGTTTGAGGCAACTCTATTGCCGTTACCAACTACTACATACGATAGAAAAATAATAACTATTCCGTATTTCCGTAATTTGGTGCACGTAGACATAGAGGAAATCTTCAACGTCTAGTCACATCTTGTTACACGTACATTACGTCCTCATTTCACCAGCCACTTTTGGTTCCATAGGGAGGGAGCGAACCTATCGCCGTTTCAGAGTACTTATAGTTTTGTTGATCAGCAGGTGCACTGCATACAGATGAGGATAATTATAATGATATAGGTCCTGGTGATGTTGATAGGGCCCGATATCACTTTTTGTGTCCTACTTGCTAGCCATACGAGGTTCCATCGTGAGGTCACTCCCCAGTCTCAACACTGCGAGGCCTCCGGTAAAGACCGCACTCTACACGTTGGTGGAGTGCTCAGCGTGGGCGAGTTAGTGCAGGTTAGAGCAGGACCTTGTAGTGGGTCTGGGTGTGGATACTCTCTCGCTGGAAACCATGCTTCAAGCCATGGTCTCTAGCGCTAGTAGGTGGAACACGGCCGTGTCCTTCTGCGAGCAAGTCGTGCTCGCCAAGGAGGCGCGAGGTCGTGCTGCGTGCAACCAGATTCACTCACCGACGCGGTATAAACCCCTGCCCCAACGACGCGGGATTTTTATCCCGACCAAACCTCCTAAGAGGCCACACAGGTGGCCATAGTTCTCCGGGCGCCACTGGTATGACTAGATGGTATGATGTGACTAGATGTATAACAAATGATTTAAACTAAATATCCAGACAACAGGAATACCAGAGCTAAAGATGGCTCATCAAAATATAGAAGGTCTGGCAAGGAATTAGTAGTCGAGTTATTCCTAGAGGAATTAAATGTAGATATTTTGTGTTTAACTGAACATTGGCTCAAGGAGAGTGAGATGATGTTCAATATAAACAACTACAATATTGCAAGTTGCTTTAACAGGAAGTCTGCGATTAAAGGTAGCAGCAAAGAGCGGTCTGACATAGTTAGACTTTCTGTTAAGCGATGTGCTGAGGTGGCTTGTGCCGAGCTTGACCAGTATATAGTAGTTTGCGTATACAGTCCACCTAACAGTGATTTTAGTGTATTTACCAAGGTCATGGACCAGGTTCTAGGGGTTGCGTCAAATAATAGGAAGAAGTTAATTGTGTGCGGAGACTTCAATGTAAACATCCTAAAACAGTGTAAGAAAAGTAGGTACTCAATTTTTAAATTTATTTGGTTGTTACAATATGGAAAATATTTTCTGTGAACCGACTAGAGTCACAGAAACATCAGCCAATTGCCTTGATAATTTTTTTACGGACTGTGAGTGCTTAAGCAAGTCTGTAATTAGTAAATTGCCATCAGATCACTGTGGTCAAATAGTATCCTTTCCCAAGAGTAATAATAGTCAGTGTAATGAAAAAATTATGTGTAGGCCCATAACCTCTAATAGAATTAAAGAATTCAAAAACTTGTTTGAGAAAAAGCTTAATTCTGTAGTTTATATAGGTAATAATCCTGAGGTCCATTATAATAGTTTATTTAGTACATTATCTGATGCTTTTTCAGACACATTCAAACAAAAATGCCAAAATCGTAGTGTTAAAACGAAATTTTGTGAGTGGGCAAAAGTAGGCATTTATAAAAGTAGACGAACGCTGTTTGATCTATATGCACAAAAACGATACAGATTTGATAAAAGTTTCACTGAATATGTTAGGAATTACTCCAAAGTATTCAAAAAAGTATGTAGACAGGCTAAATCCATTCACATCGAAAGGAAAATAATTGAGGCTCCTAACAAAATAAAAGAAATATGGAAAGTTATAAACAAAGAGTCAGGTAAATGTAAAGTGAGGGATACTGTTACTAAAATTAAATTAGAAAACAATAATATAACTTCTCCGAAAGATATTGTAAATGCATTTGAAGATTATTTTACCAACATTCCAATTAAAGTCACTTCTTCTGTTAATTCATGTGCCCTCGGTGCAGTGGCCCTTCTCGAAAGTAATATTGGTTCTTCATCTAAATTTAACTTCAAACATATCGACCCCAGTGACATCTTGAAAGCATTTAAAAATCTCAAAATTAAAAAGTCGGAAGATCACTGGGGCATATCAGTTAGCTTAATTAGTAATGTAATTGATATTATTGCACCTGACTTGGCACTAATTTTTTATGAATGTGTAGATGAAAGCATATTCCCTAACCTAATGAAAAATAGTAGACTAAAACCATTATTTGAGAAGGGATCCAAGTCAGAACTTGGTAACTACCGCCCCATTTCTATTTTGCCAGCTCTGAGTAAGGTGTTTGAGAGAGTGATGCTAAATCAAATGCAAGTCCACTTCACGACCAACAATCTTTTCCACAGTCAACAATTTGGCTTTACTCGCGGAAAATCTACCACCGTTGCGGGAGCAACCCTTTACGACGCATGGGAGAGATCACAGGATGCCATTGGGGTATTCTGCGATCTGTCTAAAGCATTTGATTGTGTTGACCATCAGACACTATTGCTAAAGTTACGTCGGTATGGTTTTGACAAAAAATCCCTAGAACTATTAGAATCTTACCTGACAGATAGGCTGCAGACTGTTCATGTGAACAACGTTAAGTCAAACGGAACTAACGTCAAAATAGGCGTACCTCAGAGATCAATTCTGGGACCTTTTCTCTTCTTGGTTTATGTTAATGACTTGCCTTGCATGATCGAGGCACAAGCTGGCATAGTAATGTTCGCGGATGATACATCACTTATATTCAAAGTAAATCGGCATAGTACAGATGCGAATAATGTAAATAATATTTTAAATGAGATTTCAAATTGGTTTTCTACAAACAACCTATTGTTGAATGCAGAAAAGACCACATGCGTTAAATTTACAATGCCCAATGTCAGACAAGCAAACGTCCATGTCGTACTGGGTAGCCAAAGGTTAGAATTTGTAAATAACACTACCTTTTTAGGAATAACAATAGATTCTAAATTACAATGGGGTGGCCATATCACCATTTTAGCTAACAAGCTTAACTCTGCTGCATATGCTGTGAGACGGATTAGACAGTTGACAGATGTAGCTACTGCTTGGCTAGTTTACTTTGGTTACTTCCATAACTTGATGTCCTATGGAATACTACTTTGGGGAAATGCAGCAGATATAGAAACAATTTTTATATTACAAAAGAGGGCAGTCCGTGCCATTTATTGTTTAGGTAAGAGAGATTCTCTTAGGGAGCTATTTAAAGATATTAATGTTTTAACTGTAGCTTCCCAATATGACTACCTCTGTGGCACAATGGTACTATGTACGGACTGCCACGCTCGAGGTCTCGGGTTCGATTCCCGGGTCTGGTGGATAATGTATAATTCTCTTTAGAATTTTACTCAGATAATTATCCCAGAGTCTGGAACTTGTGCCCGGTAAATGGCAATAGGCTCGCCCCCTATTACATGGGACCTAACATAGCTGGCGAGATGTGGATGTGTTTGCATACCTCTGCCTACCCCTTCGGGGAAAAAGGCGTGATGCTATGTATGTATGTATGTTCCCAATATATATTTGATAACTTACTGTATGTCAGGAAAAATATATCTAGCTATACTAAAGTAGTAAGTGACGTTACAGACAGAAATCTACGTAATAAAAATAAACTACTCCCTCCGTGTTATCGGCTTAGCAAGGTTAGTCATTCTTTCAAGGGGGAAGGTATACGCTTTTATAATAAATTGCCTGAATCGGTCCTTTGTATGCCCGACAGTAAATTTAAAACCTTTATAAAGACCACTTTATGTCAAAAAGCATATTATAAGACAGTTGATTACCTTAATGATAAAAGTGTCTGGCTTGAGCATGGTGTAGCCGCCTCCTAAAATGTAATTGTAGCATATTTTGTACTTAGGTGACAAACAAATTTTTTTTTTTGCATTATACACGCATTTTGATTCTGACACGAGACCAATGTAAATTCGTCCACATTTAGTCTTAAGAAAATGTGTAAATGAGTAAATTATTGAAAAAGAGTGACCGACAGTTTTATTGCCAGGTTCTTTCTCTCGGTTCTACTTATTGCTTTGCGAATCTGGCATTACATGTAAATATAGAAGCAATGACATTTTTTATTTTAAGTACTTACTGACGTTTGTAAGAGCCATTTAGTGACCTATACAAATAAATAAATCATTTCATTTCATTTCACTGGAAATACCTCCTGGTGCGTACCGGAGACGCCCGGCAATGGACGTAGGAGAGGACGCAGCCTGGGGCTGCGGTATTTAAAAAAACGCCATCCGAGGTTTTAGCAAACATAATAATTCCCGGAAAGAAGCTCGACCCCTCAATTTGTGGGAAATATCAAAATTTAGACATAACCTCCTGCTTACCTTTTAGGAAAAACAGGCGTGATGTGTGTGTGTATGTTCTTTTATTTAGATTCACCATAGATTCGTTGACTATATCCTGAATTGGCAAATAGGATACTGATTACCCCAGTAATGGGTCCCCGAAATGTGTTCCAGTGATACTCGTAATTAGAAACGAGAAATCTTTAAAACATACTCGTGATCTCTTTAAAAAATCTAAAGCACATCTAAGTAATATAAAACACTGAACAAGGAAAATGAATACTTACATGTTTATGGTTCCGATTCTTTACGCAGACTGATGTAAGGTCCAAACCTGAACTGGTTTATATACCCTATGCTTCACCTCTGTGATATTAGCTGATGAACAAAACAGGACAAAATATTGTGAAATTATAAGTTATAGGGTGGTATTTCCTTGCATACTTATTTCTACTTGATGGGAAAACTGAAACGACAGTAAACGCAAATGAAACCAAGCCACGGCCTCTGTGATCGTGACGGTCTTATAACTGACTTTAAAAAAAGAGAAGGTTCTCAATTCATTACACTTCAAAATAAGGAGATTTCAATTCGTCATGGTTTTTTGTTTGTTTTTTTTTAGTGTAAAAAATGCCAGGTTGGCTCAATCACCTACTTTAGTAAACTTTTTTCGGTATTTGAATTAATATTGATTGTAAAAGCACCACTACCCTCCAGTCAGGTTTGCGTTTACCTGTCCTCCGGTTTCCGATTGAGTTGAAACCTTGCTCGCGTATGTAAGTCGCATGACAATGCAATATTATGATGATATGTTTTTATATATATATTTTTTAATTTTATTATGTGTGTTGTGTTAGAATATTTTAGGACAACAATCCGAAAACTTTCAGACAACTCTTCTCTAATATGTGCTCCTCGTTCTAATTAGCTGCATGTTTAGAAGAAAATTGTTGGGTATCTTTAAGGGAGTGCATAGTGCGGAAGCTCTCGAAATAAATTATTTACCTATCTTCGTTTAAGCAACATGTTTCATTACTACTATAATTTTATTGGTCGCTAATGTTATCACCTAATCACAGACCTCAACCCAGTCGCTTCGTTCTATTGCCATGAATGTAACATTATAAGTATTTAAGTAAAAGGACATATAACTGGCATAAAAATAATTTGTCATTATTTTTAAATTTCCTGATTATTGATAAACTCTTTAGAGCGCTATGGTTCTTGAGATTAACGCGTTCAACTAACCAAACTGTTCAGCTTTCATAATATTACTAGCGGACGCGCGCTGCTCTACCCGTGACAAATTATACACTAAAACACTCCTCGAGAACCACTATCCGTTAGTGAAAGCAGCATGAAAATCGGTTTGTTTTATTATGTGCCTAGTGAAGAAGGTATGTAAAGATAAAACAATAAAAATCGTGGGTCTTCTTTATGTATTTAAATGATGTTGAATGTTTTGTTTTTTTACTTTTAGGTCTTTATTTACAATAAGAATAACAATATACATAATTATATACTAAAAATATTTACATTACACGTTTAATAAATCCTCCGCGTCAATGCCGACTGGGAATGTTCCCAGAATGCGGGCTGTGTTGCCGTTGGATGGCGATACTTATTCTTTGGGCCAGAAAATAGTCAGCCTTCTGGTCCTGAGAAGCATCCATTAAGCGTTTAGCAATGTCTCTATAAAGGCGGCGAGCACACGGACCCCATGACCCCAGTGTCTCAACCCCAAACGGCTCAAATATGTAATCACCTGCTAGGTTAGCATATTTACTCCGTTTGAGGCCTTCAGCCGATGCAGCAGCAGCGCCGGCACATCCGGATGTGCTTGGAAGGTGTGAAGGTGCTAAGGTGTCAACACATGTAGCGTCCCACACCAAAGGCCTTCCCATCTTCCACGGTAGCAACGACATACCGTCCGGTCTCTTTCCATCGCTTGATTTATGATTTATGAATATTTAATTTGTTTTTGTATCTTTTGTATCTCTAAATAAGTACGTACTTTTCTCTTGTAATTGCACCATCAATCATAAATGCGTAACCTCATTCCAGTTCATCCAAAGGTTTCTTGAGATCACTGTAGGCGGTAAGGCCGTCTATTGTACATGTAATTGCTGTGATCCTTTATTTACTTGTTTGTTCTGTCATGTTGGTGCATAAAACGAGTTTCCTATCTATCTTGACTGGGTCAACGTCCTCAACCGACTTATTAATGTGGTGAACTGCTTATAGCATAGCAATAGCAGTCCTGCACACCTTATTACAGAGATTTCGTATAGTGATGAATTAAACTTTTTTAAACTTTCGCGATTTGCTTTTTTAAATTTAAGACTCAGAGGCTTGATAAGCCTTCATGTTAACCATTATAGTGCCATAGCGGGGGAAAATGTGCGTCATAGGGAACCTTTATAACCTGGAACCTGGCAATAAAACTCTCAGTCACTCTTTTTCAATATTTTCTCATTTACACATTTTCTTAAAACTAAATGTGGCAAATGTATGAGGTTTGTAAGAAAAGATAGGCTTATTGCATGAACAATATTAATTTATTTCTCGAATTACATTTCTAGGTTTTTTCATATTAATTTGTAATTTTCTGATATTTTTCGTCTTTCGGCTCAATTGTATACCAAGATACAATTTACTCACAAAAAAATACCACATTAATTTATGTGCTGTTTGAGGATACGAACTCGCGTCTCCAGCGCCAGCCGATCGGCTGGCGCTGGAGACGCGAGTCCTAGGACTGGGGACCTCCTAGACCTAGGCCGTGCCTTATACCACCAGGCTCTCGGTTCACTTGATAATAATGGCGAAAATATGAATAGCATTACTCCTTTCATCGAAGAAATTTTCTAGACCTTAAGGTTTAAATTTCAACTTCCACCATATGTGATAATAATAACTGCTCAATAGACTAAAAGATAAGGTTGAAATTAGTATAGATTTCTCGTTTAGTTCAATAGATTACGCTTGATACATCTTGTTGCACTACCGTCATGTTTTACTTCAAAAACTTATCTGCTGTATGAGCTGCGGCTATAGTATTATAATATCTGTGACAGCGCGATAAGGTTGCAATTAGAATACTTCTTTGCCTTATCTACTAAACTGTGATTGAAGGTAACTTTATAATTCGTGGTAATTTGCATTGGTGTTAATCCTCCTCGTAATATTATTCAATTTATTAAGTTTTGATCAGTTTTTTAAAAGTAAATTGAAGATTTAAGAGTAAATTGAAAGTATGGTTCGATTAACAACATTTTTGAAAGCTAAAATTATTGTTCTCTGGGAGCAAGAACAAAGCATAAAGAAAATAGCACGAGATATGGGCATAACGGTAAGAGTTACGATAATAATATATTATATACCTATTTATTGCTTAATCATTCTACATTTTCATTAACAAGTTAGTACACATGTTAGTAAATGTAATGTTTTGCCGGGGTACCGCAGGGGTCCGTACTGTCACCAACTCTCTTTCTTCTGCATATCAATGATATGCTTTCCCTCGGGAACATTCATTGCTATGCAGATGACAGTACATTGCACGGGAGTTACTCGGTTCGTCCGACGGCGGGGCGATCTGTGATAGAGGAGGAGAGACGACATCTCGTGGGTGATCTCGACCGAAGCCTCGACAGTATCTCCCAATGGGGTGCCGAGAACTTGGTCGAGTTCAATGCCCACAAAACAGGCGTGTGCATTTACAGCGAAAAAATCCCCTTTCCTTCCCCTACCCACTCTTCAGAATGCAATATTACCAATGAAGGACAATCTAGACATCCTTGGCATAGACGTTCGTCGAGAGCTCAATAACACAAAATACATTGAGAGATGTATTGGGCTAGCTTCGCGGAAACTAGGAATACTGAACAAGGTAAAGCGATTCTTTACACCGCACCAGAGGTGTCTGCTGTACAAAACGCAGATTAGACCCTGCGTTGAATACTGCTCTCACCTCTGGGACGGCTCCGCGAAGTATTTGCTGGACGCACTCGACGCTATGCAGCGACGCGCTGTTCGCATTATAGACTGTCCGGAGGTAACGGGAAGCCTTGAGCCGCTAGCCCAGCGCCGAACAATTGCTTCCTTGGCCGCGTTCTACCGTATTTACCACGGTGAGTGTTCTGAAGAGCTCTTCAACCTGATCCCACCCTCTCCCTTCCGATCCCGAACAACGCGTGCCGGGCAGAGATGTCACCCTCATACCGTGGAAACCGTCTTCGCGAGAACCGAGCGTTTTAAACGATCGTTTCTCTGCCGAACGATGGTGGCTTGGAACGCCCTGCCTGCGCACGTGTTTCCTCCTACATATAACCCTGGGCTCTTTAAGCGAAGCGTGAAGAGGCACATTACAGGGTCCTCAAGTTGAGGGCCACTCTCTATAGTATTCCTGTGTACTCTGAGAGTCGCCCTCAATTGCCAGACGTCGCCTCAGCTTACCATCAGGCGAGTGGCGTCAATTTGTCGACCTAAATATAAAAAAAAAAAAAAAAAGTTTTTTGGAATTTCTTTTATTTATTATCATTTTCATTACAGAGAAATACAGTGCGTAGATGGATTCGAAGGTATCAAGCGACGGGTGATATAAAATGTGAACGCCAAGGACCTCGCCCAGTTGCTTACACTCATGAATCAGAGCGGCACCGTGATATTGTGGAAGTTCACTCAGTGGCACCCTTCAAAACTACACGCTCAAGTGCTGAAACTTTTGGAGTGTCGCTGAGTACTGTTCGACGACATCTACACGCTGCGAATATCCATAATTATAAGCCAGCCAGAAAGATTCAACTTACTGACGATCATCGCACCAACCAAGTAAATTTTGCTACTCGTTATTTAAATTTCGACTGGGAAAACGAAATTGTTATATTTACCGACGAAAAATGCTTCAAGTCAGATAGGGATGGCCGAAAAATTTTATGGAGAAGAAGTGGCCAACGGTTCAACCCTAAAAACGTATTAGACTTGAGAACAAGCGGGCGGTTAACATTAGGTAAGTAAATGATTATATTCTTTAACATAAAATAAATTAATAATAACATAAAACTAATACATAAATAAATCTATCTATCTATTTATATATATATATATATATATATATATATATATATAAATATATATATTATATATTTCTAATTATTATTGCTGCTGACATTGATTTACATAATTATTGCAACAGATTTGAAAAGGTTTACTATTTTAGGTTACTGGGGATGGATGTCTTCAATGGGCCCAGGCGAGCTAGTGGAAATAGGTGGCCGCATGAACAGTGAGCGATACCTTGAAGTGTTGAATGACGTAATGCTGCCTTCAGTGCGGGTCGCATATCCAGAAGGACAAATTTACCTGGTTCAGGATAACTCTTCAGTGCATCGGTCCCGAATTGTGCAAGACTGGCTAAATGCACAAGAAGATTTAACGGTGTTTGAGGGGCTGGCTAAAAGCCCGGATCTTAACCCTATAGAAAACTTATGGGGTCAGATGGTTTAAACTGGGACTCAAGTGAAATAAAGTCAAAAAAAAAATTGGATGAAGAGGTAAACAGAACTTGGGAACTAATGCGAAATAGTGCCGCATGTTTTAATATGGTGTCGGGGATGAAAAGTCGTCTTCAAGAAGTGATAGACAGTGAGGGCCATCCTCTCCGTTATTAATGCAGTTTATCGATTCTTACCCAGGACAAATCTTTGTGTGCTGAACACGATTATTTGTTATGTGTCAATCAAAGAATCAAAGAATCAAGAATCAATTTCATTTATTCAGTTTAGGCACATAAAGAGCACATATGAATGTCAAAATTTTACAATTTTGTCAAGTTATATTATTACAATACTAAATTAAGTAAGTACATAAATAACCATTAGAAAATGATTCTTTCGCTGGTTCGGTAAGTTGGTTCTCCTGAGAAGAGACCAGCAAGAAACTCAGGTAGATTATCCATTTTTTAATATGGTTTTGTTTACATTGTTACAATTAGTTTATATTGTATTATACGAGTGGCCAACAACAGAAGATTAGGGTGACCATGCATTTTTATCATTAAGATATTCGTCTACATTATAGTAGCCTTTCATCATCAAACATTTTTTAACTACTATTTTAAACTTATTAAGAGGCATGTCAACCAAATCCTGAGGAATTTTATTATAAATTTTTATACATTTGCCAACAAACGAATTACCAACTTTATGAAGTCAAATTTTTGTCATTGCCAGTTTATTTTTATTTCTTGTATTAAAATTATGGTTATCGGAAATTTTTTTGAAGAGATCTATGTTCTTCCGTACATATAAGATGTTGTCGTAAACATATTGAGAAGCAACTGTTAAAATATTAATTTCTTTAAATAATTCTTTCAGCGAGTTACGGGGTCGAGTCTATAGATTGCTCGTATAGCTCGTTTCTGTAATATGAATATTGTCTCAATATCGGCAGCTGAGCCCCACAGCAGCAGACCATATGACATAACGCTATGAAAGTAGCTAAAATAAACTAATCGTGCCGTTTTTTCGTCAGTTAGTGACCCTATCTTTCTAACCGCATAGGCAGCTGAGCTAAGTCTTCCTGCCAAGGCTGTGATATGAGGACCTCATTGTAGTTTACTATCTAGAGTTATCCCACGAAAAACTGTGGTATTGTCTATTTGAACTAATTCATTATTCATAGTAATATGAGTATCCACCTGTCTAACATTGGGCGTAGTAAATTTTACACATTTTGTTTTCTTCGCATTGAGCAGCAAGTTGTTACTTGTGAACCAATGCAATATTTCCAAAAGGGTATTATTTACATCGTCAAGTGCTACTTTTTGTCTATCACTTTTAAAAATTAATGATGTGTCATCAGCAAATAATTCTATCTCACAAAGATTTTTAGTGAAATAAGGAAGATCGTTTACGTATATTAAGAATAAAAGGGGTCCTAATATCGAGCCCTGGGGTACTCCCATGACTAATGAGGCGCCAGAAGAGTCGGTGCCATTAATGTTTACTTTTTGTACTCTACCAGTGAGGTAAGACTCGAGTAAGCCAAGTGAGCTGTTCGAAACACCATAATAACCTAATTTTAGTAGCAAAGTCTCATGATCAACACAATCAAAAGCTTTTGATAGATCACAAAATATACCAATGGCATCCTGCTTTTCCTCCCAAGCATCAAATATATGTTTCACAAGTGCAACTCCTGCATCCGTTGTGTTCCTGCCTTTAGTGAAACCAAACTGTTTGTTATGAAGTAACTTATTGTCTGTAAAATGTGAAAGCAATTGATTAAATATAATTTTTTCAAAATTTTTACTGAGGGTTGGGAGTATGGAAATAGGTCGAAAATTTGAAGGATCACTTTTGTCTCCTGCTTTAAATAAAGGAATGATTTTACTGTACTTCATAAGATTAGGAAACTGATTTTCATCTATACATTTATTGAATATGAATGCAAGGTGAGGCGCTATAGCGGGCACTATTAATTTTATTATTTTAGTTGAAATGCCCCAAAGATCCTCGGTATTTTTTATATTTAGTTGTTTAAAAGTTTTAAGTATAGTGACAGAGTCAATATACTGAAAATCAAAGTTAATTCTACATTTATCAACACTAGATTTAAGAAGAGAATTGGCTACGTTTTATGACGAAGTTAACTTATTTGTAGTGGTGATTGGAACATTTGTGAAAAAAGATTCAAATGCATTGGCCACTTCAGAATCAGTTTTAATATGTTTATCATCTATTTTTAACTCGAAGGATCGATCACGTGACTTTGCTTTACAAGTTTCTTTGTTAATAACATTCCATATTGCCTTCGTTTTATTATCAGATTTTTCAATTTTAGCCCGTATATAATTAGATTTAGCTGTTGAACATACTTTTTTGAATAGTTTGGAGTACTTTTTAATCTGTTCAATTACTTGTGGCTCATTAGTAGATGCCTTTGTCTCCTATAATTCATATAATTTCCTTCTACTTTTATAGATTCCAGGCGTAGCCCAATCACTAAATTTAATTTTGAATTGATTTACATTTATTGTTTTTAGTGAAAATGTTATCACATTCGTATTTGATTACTCCGAACAAATCTCCGTAATGATCATTCGGGTTTTTATCATTATTCAACTCCAAAAGAGGTACTTTATTCTTAATGTTTTCTTTAAATTTTTCTAATCTATAAGTTGTGATTGG
Source organism: Nudaria mundana (assembly GCA_963556515.1). NCBI lineage: Eukaryota > Metazoa > Arthropoda > Insecta > Lepidoptera > Erebidae > Nudaria > Nudaria mundana. Next base: position 21,348,212 of record OY748292.1, on the reverse strand, counting down.
TCTACAAACAATATTTTTTGATAATGGAACATGTTGGAACTTAAATCTAGCTAACTGACCTGCATGATCTGAATTTATAAAATGTATAATACATTTTATAAATTCAGTTGTAGATTTCTCATCTACATCGCCGTTAGAAAAAAATATTATCTATGCAGGTAACTGATGTGGCTGTGGTGCGAGTTGGTTCACAAAAAAGATTTTGTTAGTTAAAAGATTTTAAAGGTTGAGGAACCTTAGCGCGTTCTGAGAGCTTTCTAAAATATTAATATTAAAATCGCCACAAACAACTATAGTTTTCTTACATTTACATACCTTTTTTAAGGCTTCCTCCATAATGGACTCAAACAGGTAGTAATCTCCAGAAGGAGGTCTATAGACGCTAATAATAATATATTGTTCTAGCTCTGCACATGATAGTTCAATATTTCGCTCACTTGTGGGTGCTACTACGTCTTTTCGGTCTTTTGATATTAATTTGTCATTAATTAAAATGAGAGACCCACCTCTTATAGCGGAATCTCTAGTAAACGCACTAATAATTTTATAATTATCAATATTAACTAAGAGTTCATGTTTTTTTAACCAGTGTTCAGTTAAACAAAGTACATGGATACGTTTTTCATTTAAAAATAATTCTATTTCTAACTGTTTGCCAGAAAAGCCTTCAATATTTTGATGAATAATATTCATGAACATAAGACTTTTCCTTTGTCCTTAAATTTAATTTGCTAGGGATTTCATCTATTGTCCTACAACTAAGTTTAAATTATTGTCACCCTTTTTTGGAACAGATTCCAAGGTCACAAGACAAACATTGTCACTTTTCTGCTCAATAAAAGCAGATTGTTTAGCCAAGTTTTTGGCTGAATAACTAATAAAATATGATAGCGAAGATGCTTTCTGTCTCCTAAAATATCTATTCAAATAGAATTTATCTTCCGTCAATAACAATTTATTTTCTAAATACATGTTAATGTCAATCAGATGGAATTTATTTGGATTATGAATTGTCAATGTATGTATTGTTTGATTTAGCTTATATCTAAGATTATTTTCGGCCTGTGACAAGCCACGGCTATAAGGAAGTGTGAATAAAATAATGTTTTTAACATCTAATAAGCTCAGTAATTGTAAACAATTTACAATTGCATTTCTGTCTGCATTTCCCCTATCTCCCACCAAAATTAAAAGTGTACAGTTGCTGTTTAAATTACAATTTTTAATTTTTTTATAATGTTACAGTAAGTTAATCCCGGCATACAATAGTTAGTAACATTTTGTTCTAAATATAAACTAAGTAACTGGCCCATTGATTTCCCTAATTCATCACAAAACATCACTATTTCAGATTTAATCATATTTTGTTTGGTGAAGGAACTACTGGGTTTCTTGTTTGACTCAAGTGAAGGGCTTATGTTTGAAGTCAGCGAAGACTTACAGACCAGCTCAGGACTAATTAAATAGTTGTTTGATGTCAATGTGGAATTTGGACTCATAAGATCCTTCATGGCCAGAATGTATTTCTGATACTCACTTTTAACATTACAATACCTGTCAGTCATTATGTCTAGTGATTTTTTTAAATTATTAATTTCTGATTCTAACTTTAAAATATTGTTATTATGATCAGAGATATTATTTTCAATTAATAATGAATACATGTCAAGTTCATCGCCTAGTTGCCTTCTCTCATTAATTTATTTGACTTTTTTGTATTTACTTTTTTGTCTTTTAATAAGTTTTTGTGTTTTTCTTATGTATTTATTAATTTTCACATATTTCTTAATTTTGTTTCTACTGAACTCAACTATGCCCATCTTGTGATTGGAACAATGAGCTGTTAAGGTATCATCCTTTATTAAATCTATAGTAATTGTGGGTTCTAAGCTGGGTTCAGTAGCAACAAGGCTGGGCACACTACCAACTAACTCCTCAAACAGGTTATGGGTATGGGATACTATGGTGTCACGTTTCTCAGCCACAAGGTGGGAAATGAGGTGGTGGGCTTCGTGCAGTTCCTGTTCCAAGACTGACATGCGCTTGAGACCCTGTTCATACTCGTCACTACACTCTCTGAACCCAGTCACAATATTTTGTAATCTGTCCCGCTCATCTAACACTAACCTATTCTCTGTGTGCATCTCAGCCATCTGCTTTTTTATGAAGTCGTATTTATTTAGGCTATCTAATAGTTCCTTTTCATTTTCATTTTTTTTTATTTATTTTATAATTTTTGTACATACACACAAAAAAAAATAACAGAAACAGAAGTACAAAAGAATAAAGTGAGCATAGTACAAGGGCACTACTTATTCCTAAAGGAATCTCTTCCAGCAGGCCTGAGAAGTAAGAGTGAAAAGGCTAAGTGTGTGCAGTGCAAGTAAATAAATAAACCTACATAAACTATGGGTGCTATAATATATACATAGATAAATATATACTGAGCTATATATACAAAACTTACATAAACTACCATATATAGCTAGGGTAAGGAGGACAGATAATGTGTTTTGACTTTACTTTTAAAGAGAGGAAGAGTTTTACAGCTTTGTATATCAGGGGGTAGTGAGTTCCACAGCCTGACCGCATGAACGGTAAAGGAATAGGAGTAGAAATCGGTTTTGTGCGAGGGAAAGTTTAGGCGGTACATGAGGTGAGATCTACAAGGAGTACCGGGAGTGTTCATGTAGGAGAACCGCTCCCGCAGGTAGGAAGGATAAGCCGGATTATGTAGGATATTATAAAGGAGATATAATATCCGAGTGTCTCTCCGAAGACGGATTGGGACCAACTTGAGTTCCTTGCGAAATTGCGAAACATGATCATACTTACGTAGATTAAAAACAAAACGGATACATATATTTTGCAAGCGCTCAAGCTTATTTAAAAACTCCTCAGTAGCATCCAAATAGCAAGCATCCGCGTTGTCCAAAATAGGCTGAATTAGAGTCTGAGCAAGTGAGACCTTGATATCTAGGGGCAAAAAGCTCTGGAGGCATTTGAGCGTGTGGAAAGTGTAGTGCACCTTTTTGCTGACCTCGCCAACATGTGTCTCCCAGGATAAAGTGCTGTCCATTACCACGCCCAGATTTTTTGCAGTATTAGCGTACACGATTGGAGCACCATCCAGCAAGATAGGGGGAAGACCATTTCCATCCAGACCACCCCTCATCTGCCTGCTTCCAATGATCAGGCCCTGAGATTTAGTGGGATTTATTAAAAGACCGAAAGATTTTGCCCAGTTGCTAATGGCATTCAAGTCGTGATTAACGGCAGCAATAGCCGTTCTGTATTCATTCAGCGCAAAATGACGATACAGCTGCAAGTCGTCCGCATATAGATGGAAGTTAGAAGAGATTACTCGAACGACAGAGTTGATGAAAATGGAGAAAAGCAAAGGAAAAAGAACGCCACCTTGAGGTACACCGGCAATGAGGTCTCGCCAGTCTGAACGTAAGTCATCAAGGCGGACACACTGCGAGCGCCCGCGAAGGTATGAATCAAACCAGGCCACAGATTCCGTGGAAAAGTTAAGTGACTTAAGAATACCGATCAGGATATCGAAGTCCACGGAGTTGAACGTACTACTGAAATCCAGTAGCAATAATACAGTAAGAGATTTGTTCTCCATGGCCCAACGAATATCATCGGTAACCTTTAGAAGTGCTGTCACAGTGCTGTGACCTGGCCGAAACCCAGATTGAAGGGGACAGAGAAGATCATGTTGCGTTAGATGTCTAGATAATTGGCGATGCACTAGATGCTCAAGGACTTTGGATAAGAAAGGAAGGATGGAAATAGGGCGAAATTGGGACAAGAGTGTTGGATTTTGGGACTTGGGTAGTGGAATAATATGCGCTTGTTTCCAGGCGCGGGGGAAACAACCTGAGCACAGTGAGGAATTAAATATATGGGTGAGGATGGGGAGTATGGCAGGAAGTATGGGAGAGAACATTTTTGTACATAACTCATCGTTACCTACAGCAGTAGAGGTGATCGACAGGAGCGACTTTTTTACATCGCTCTCGTCGACCGCAGCTACCTAAACGAAGGGGACACTGGTACCGGCAGAAGCGAGAGATCGTGCAAAGTACTAGACTATACACCGGGGTCGAGAATGAGAGGGGGAAGTGAGAAATGTGCATTAAGAGCGGATAAGTCAATGTCATGGCTGTTTAAGTTAGGTGACTTGCCGATACCATTGGACTTGAGAAATTTCCAGAGTTTGGAGGAATTACGGGTGTCAAGAGACTTGTGAAAGTGGCGACGTTTGGCATCACGACACAGACGACCGCATCGATTTCGCAATACCTTGAACTGAATGAAATTTACCTCTGTCGGGTGACGCTTGTACCTACGTTTGGCCTTGTCTCGACAAGCCATGTCTGCCTTGATCTCATCGGTGATCCACGAGGCCGGTGAGTGTTTCACTTTTATTCTACGTTTCGGCGCGTGCCGGTCGAAGAGAGCAGTAACTGTAGTGTTCAGGATGGTAACTTTCTGATCAACACTATCACTCTCATACACAGACGTCCAATCGATGTCCTTCGCGTCACGCTGCAATGCCCCCAGGTCCATACCCCCGTAATTCCGTGTCACCGAGAATACGGGCCTACGCTTAGGAGGACGGATAGAAAAAGATAAATAGAGAAGGTCGTGATAGGAGTAGCTAGCCGTTAGTTGCCCATGTGTGGCCACAAGGTCGGGCGAGGAGGTAATCAAGTCTAAAAGAGAGGGGATGCAGTTAGGAAAATGATGTGTAGCAGAGAGAGGTAGAATGTGAAGGTTTACAGAAGACAAAAGTGACTGAAGAGAATGGGTGCGGTGATCATCCTTAATCAGGCAGGTATTAAAATCGCCCATTAGAACCACGCGGCTGTAATCGGGACAAAGGTCATTCAGCAGAGCCTCAAGTGAGTCAAAGTAATTAATTCTGAGATCCGGACTGTAAAACACACCGAGTCATAATTTAGCAAAATGAATAGTGATCTCAAGAAAAAGATGCTCTGCCGAACCAATAGCATCCGGAGGGGAGGCACTGATAACTCTATAAGGAATATCGTCACGTAGATAAATCGCCACACCTCCGCATCCCTTGCCAACCCTGTCTTTGCGAATAAGCACAAATCCAGGAATAGCAAAGAGCGAGGAGGGCAGTGACGGTTTCAAGAAAGATTCAGAAATCAAGAGGGCATCGACACGATTGTTGCTAAAGGTTGCCAGAAGATCAGACAAATGATGAGAGACACTCTGGGCATTAATATGTACGATATTTAGATTTTTAGGAAACTCGGTAAACAGATAGGATAACCGGTCATGTAAAGTCAAGGCTATAGAATGGTCACTGTCAGTGCTGACAAAGCTTACGTTAGATGGAGAGCAAGAATAAAAGCTGTCCTCATCAGAGGACTCGTAATCCATTATATGTACATAATATATAAATAACTAGCTGATGAGTATAGATATAATAATAAAACTATAACTAAAGAAGTAGATAAGATAAATAAAGGTACATAAATTATATAATACTTGTACTAATTAAACAAATAACTAAACGTCGAACACTCCCACTCGCAGCTATTGGAAAAGATTAAACAAAATACAGACTATGAGAAAAAGAGAACATTGGAAGTAATACAAAAATTACCGCAACCACACCGCAAATTCAAGAGTACGGCGGAACGTAAACGCCAGCATCATGTGAGTGACAAGCTAGGATGGCATATTGAAAACTTGGCAGTATGTCACAAAAACCTTAGCCTGGCCAAAGAAACTAATTTTGAAACAATAACATTGGAATATGTCATTTTACTGTAAAGTAATGCCAAGACTGTCAAGATTGTCACAACAAACGTCCGACGTCAGTCAGTAACAATAGCAAACAAAGTTCCATCGTGATTGAAATGAATAACTATTTTTTTAATAAATATTTTTTTCATTTTTTTTTTTTGTTGATAGATCATCCGCCATTTTCACATCACATTCACATTTTTCATTTTTTTACGTTTTTATTTGTTGTTTTATATACTTGATTTACGAAGACTGGACATTGGCAAATTGCTATAAGCAGAGGGCATAAAAAAGAATTGAATTGAATTAACTGGACATTGGTAAATTGCTACAAGCAGAGGCCATAAAAAAGAGAAGAAGAAGAAATGAATAACAATTCATCGATTAACTATTCTATACCTACCGACAATAAAGTAATACATTTAATACTGGGTTACACATAACTCATCTCCTCATCAGTCATCTCTTTCCCTATGCAACTACTCGGACTACCTCGGTGGCACAATGGTACTATGTACGGACTGCCACACTCGAGGTCTTGGGTTCGATTCCCGGGTCTGGTGGATAATGTATAATTCTCTTTAGAATTTTACCCAGATAATTATCCCAGAGTCTGGAACTTGTGCCCGGTAAATGGCAATGGGCTCGCCCCCTATTACATGGGACCTAACATAGCTGGCGAGATGTGGGTGTGTTTGCACACCTCTGCCTACCCCTTCGGGGAAAAAGGCGTGATGCTATGTTTATGTTATGTTCCCTATGCAACTGTTTAATCAACGTTTTGGATACCTCTAATTCCTTCAATGTCAGGTCAAGTTTTCTCAAGATATCTTCTTGTTTAGCCTCATCACGGCGAGCAGAATACATGCTACGTGTGACTGGCATTACGATATTATAAATTTATACTGACTTGATACTAAAAAGCTAGGTACCTGATGAATACACTAAGTACACAAATAAATACGTAAGTAATGTCAAACAGAATCTGATTGAATACACTACAACTTCAAAAACTAACAGGTACGATAATAAGTAGTTATTTATTAGTACAATTACCTGTATAAAAATCACTCAAATCACATTAAATCCGAGTTGATAAAGTTTCACTTTTATAATTTTCAAACAGTCATTGACTTTTAGCCGGTAAAACAAAATACGCAAATATCACTAATTTCTTTTACACTGGTTTTTACCTAGATACACTTTGATAATGGTAAGATTGTGTTTTGTGATGAATTTTAGCCCTAATTATCGAAAATATTAATAATAAATTAAAATAAATACAAGACGAAATGCGAACAGATTTTTTTTTTTGTGTCTGGGTGTAATTAATCTAAAAAAAAATATTTAAAATAAGTATTATATCCGTTGTCTAGTATCCATATCACATTAAGGTGCTTATTTTAGGCTAAATGACGCTGTGTATAAAGTGTCCTAACATTCATAATAATAATATTATATTATTAATACCTAATCCCATTACAAGTTTTTGTTTACAAGTTTAGTAATCTTCTAATATGTTAACGATGCACCATCTGACCTCACATATTTTTCTAATGTTGTGTTAAAAGGGTTACCTACTTATCAGAAACGGTGATCAAAGAGGAAGATGTACATTGCTATACTGTTATAGTTTATTATGTTGGTTCTTTCTTTGTGATTCACAGGAACAAATAACATTTCATTTTTCAACCATTCTTTTATATTCAAAGATTATACAGAGTATAAAAAATTAATGTTTGCAACTTTAAATAAATAAGTAAATAAATATTGTAGTTATGTTTCTAGAATTATCTAATATTAAGTAAACATTTTATACTTCACTTAGGGTATTGTATTTTGTCAATAAATTTAGGTCAGGTAAAATTTAAAAATAAGTAACCCCAATTTAACTCAGATAGAAAAACTGTATACTCAACCAGGAATGGAAAGAGGAAAGAAAGAAACCTAGACATGTAATTCGAGAAATAAATTAATATAGTTTATGCAATAAGCCTATCTTTTCTTACAAACCTCATACCTACTATAAAATTTGATTCCTTAAATATTAATTAACAAAAAGTGCTTAAGAAAATAAAAAAATAATTATATGAATAAAAAAAGAACTTGTGTCCGAGGATTTGAACCTCGGTTGCTAGACCTACATGCCATAATACACAATGATTCAAAAAACTTTAATGCTTTCATGTCATTATCAAGGGGGGTTCCTTTTCTCTGAAGCTTACTGTACTATACTTGAAATTTTGAAAGTTTAATAAGTACTTTACTGAGATCGTAACTTGAAAATTTGGACTTTCTAACTCTATCCAGACCGAATCTATAAGGATACAAAAATACGACTAAACGCTTCGAGAACAGGTTGTACCTTGCGCTTCGCTCTCTCTTGCTTTGGCCGGGCCACTGCCTTGACCCTAAATAGAATAAGACAAATAAAATTGTAGTTTTAAATAAGTACAAAAATAAAATAATAAAAAAATATTGTATTAAAGGCCAGTTTCAGGATTGGTGGGACCCCTCCGTGCCTCGGAGAGCTAGCGTGCTCTAGCCGTCGGTCCCGGTTGTTACACAAACATCTATGGCAGTCTTCCGACTGATCTAACTATAGAACTTCGATATTGCCCATAGGTTGTGGAGATGTCCACGTTATGTGATGTCACGCCAGTCGCTCCACGGAAAATATCAAAGTTCAGCCTCATCGCAGTTAGACTGAGAAACCCGACTCTGACTGAGTTGGGAGAAGGAAGGTTGGGAAAAGGAAGGAGTTGGTAAAACAATTTACTGAATGGAATAGAAAAAAACAAGTTGTTTCTTTTTCTATTCCGTGTATTACTGGCTGTTTTATATGATTCATCAAAATATGCTCAGCGATTGAGGAAAACTGTTGCTTTGTTTATGTTTCTTATGACTATGAGATGAATACTTAGTCATGAATATTACTAATACATTTTTAATTACAGGAAAATTCTCAACTTATTTGTAACTAGAAGAAGTAGGTAAATATATTGGATAGAATCAGGCGTTACCTGGCGAAAGTCCATGACAAAGCAATGGTAAGTAAGATGTTCAAACTTTTTTTTAAATAATAGCATTATTTTCGCTAAAAATAGAAGACATTAAAACGTCGACATATGTTTCACCTCTAAACGAGGCATCTCAAGACTGTCTCAGAGAGAACAGCCTGTTTGGTAGGTAAGTATACCTGAATATAACAGTTTTTTTAGTTAGCGGCACTACCAAACCAATTATTGGGGCAAAGAGTAACCGATGGATCGTTGGCAAGCTTGGTGAAACTAGAGTCACCCAAAGAGCAAGGGCTACTATCTAAAAGCGCTGTATGTGTGACCAAATAGTATAGATTTTATGACAAGGGAGTGAAATAATAAAGTGATATATTATTGTCGAAGGCGCTATTTTGAATCCCGAGCGAAGCGAAGGATTCTAGAGTAGAATCCCGTACGTAGCGAGGGTTTCTAAAGTAGAATCGTAAGTGTAGCGAGGGATTCAAAGTACGTCGCCTGAGAAAAAGTAATTTTACTCTCGAGATTTCAATATTGCTTTTCATCGCCTTCTATGAAAAAAAGAAATGTACTAGCAATGAACAAAAGTTGGCGCGTTTTGTTTTTTTTTCGATTGGATTACTATGAAAGTGTCAATTCCAACATCATTATTGCCCGCTAAAAAGTCTCTGAACAAAAAAAAGGGGTGAGGTGCTGGTGAGGTTGTGTGCTTGGTGGAATACAGGGATGTAAGGTTAGGGTCGGCGCTCACTGCCGGCATGGCACGGCAGATTGTGCTGCGGCATCCCGCGGCGTTCCCTTTCATGCCATGGCATGGTAGGTTGTGCTTCGGCATGCCTGCATGCATCTCTTGCCACGCTCAATCAGTGTGAGAGAAAAAAACGCGCGCGCGCCAGTACGTTTTCTCCCTCCTTTGCCCTTGCGCACCGACCGGACTGCGCCCCATTAACCGAAATGACCGCTGCACAAGTTACAACCTTATTTCAACTAGATTAGCAATCATAATTCCTCGACACAAAGTGACCCATACGTCTCGCGAGATGCAATGGCTTGCCGCAGCATCCCGTGACATGCCGGGACGCGTCGCGTCATGCCGCAGCGCGTCGCATCATGCCACAGTATCCCGCGGCACGTCGCGGCATAGTGGTATCGAAATAAAGTAACATGAACTCTAAACTCATTGAAATAAGATTCAATATAACTTGATTAGTAGTAAAATCCTTTGCCATGCCATGCCGTGCCGTGCCGGCAGTGAGCGCCGCACCGGCCCTTTGGCGTTAACCTCTGTTAACGCCTAACCTTTTTATGATAGTAACATGGATGGAATCAACTTTGCTATAACACCTTATTGAGTACAAATGAAAAAATAAGGTAAAAATAAAGCGAATTGTGGGCGTGTTAGCCGCAGCTTCCTAATCTGTCCAAACGCGAATGGCTGAAATGAAAGTAAACTTCTGGATCGATTTGGGTGAAATTTAGCATGTATTTCTTATGATGAATTCCTGAATGGTTTGGAAACACTGGCGTAACTGTGGCGGATACGAATTTCGTTGGAGTATTTGTATCATGACATGACTGTGGTCTAGTCGTAACAGTTCTGCTATAGATTAATTTGTGTTTAATTGTTAGAACTTAATAAACTAACTTATAGGTAAGTAACTGGCGGTCGCCTGCGACTTCGTCTGCATGATAGTTTGGATTTTTTCCCGTTCCCGTCGCTTGTAATTATTGTTCCCGTCGCGTCACCCGTAATAACATCTAGCTTCGCAAATAATTATTTTAGAACGAAATTCATTATAATAAAATATAAAAGATAGATATATGTTACTGTGGACTTTTTTTAGTACATTTAAAGAGGAACAATTCCTTGAAACATTATATTACCATAACCTTAACCGTTTGGCCAGCGCACGCAACGGAAGTTCTTAAAAGAAATTATTTTTCCCCGTTTTTGAAACATATTTCACTGCTGCTCTGCCCCTATTTATTGTAGCGTGATGTTATATAGCCTATAGCATTCCTAGATAAATGCACTTCTTAACAAAGAAATAAAAATTCCTGAGATTAGCGCGTTCAAACAAACAAACAAACTCTTCTGCTTAATAATATTAGTATAGATATATTGTTTATATTTTTATTAAAATTAAAAAACAAATACAACAGCATTTATTTATTTGGACAACCAGTAGTTATTACATTACCACTTATAAACTATAGAAACAACCATAATATTATGTTTAATGCACAACATTTTAAGGTGTCGCATCATGCATCTTATAACAGAATAAAGAAAAACCTTAAGTAGCACTGTTTATACAGACATAATTAGTGTTGTAAATAAAAAAAAAGACATTTAATAAAAATAAAAGTAACATTTCCAGGTAAGCGCTAACAAACAAGCCAAAAGCACACAAAGATTAGATACCAGTTACTGAATAGGTATGTATTTCGTGTCGAAAAAAAATAAATAAAAATAAAACAGAAAATCTATGATCGTTTGGATTACTTTACAATCTGGGCTACTCAACTCATTATCCTCTGAGGTAACGGTTAGCATTGACTTATATTATTATTTTAATTAAATAGTTACTTAATGCCAATAACTCCACATGCAACCCTATTCCCTGTGTTGCCATCTACCTTCGAAGCCGGATGCTCAGTCTTGCCGTGATCGTCTTTCCTCGATGACAACACGATCGCCCTTCCTACAACACCTTGTGGGCCCCATAATTTGACCAAACGGTCTTGAATCTTGACGATAGCTTTATGGGACTTGTCGAATTCGATGTTTCCAAGGTCACCGACATGACGGTGTTCATCTTCTGGATGCCCGTGGTCATGCTACGAATAGAAATAAAGAGTTACTTACTAATAATATATACAACATAAACTCACATGCAAAACATTACAATGCAGCTACATTCTGCTACATGTTAGTAATTTTATGTGCTGGATAAGTAGTTTCTTTTTTTTTTTTTTTTTTTTTTTTTATATTTGGTTCACCAAATTGACGCCGCCCGCCTGGTGGTAAGTCGTGACGACGTCTAGCGATTGTGGGCCACTCTCACAGCACTCATTACTATTGAGAGTGGCCCTCAGCTTGACGACCTACTGATGTGCCTCTTCACGCTCCGCTTAAAGAACCCAGGATTATATGTGGGAGGAAACACGTGCACAGGCAGGGCGTTCCAGGCCACTATCGTTCGGCAGAGAAATGAACGTTTAAAACGTTCGGTTCTCGCGAACATGCTATCCACTGTGTGGGGGTGCCATCTCTGCCCGGCACGAGTCGTTCGGGATCGGAAGGAAGAGGGTGGGATCAGATTGAAGAGCTCTTCAGAACACTCGCCGTGGTAAATACGGTAGAATGCGGCCAAGGAAGCTATTTTTCGGCGCTAAACTAGCGGCTCAAGGCTTCCCGTTACCTCCGGACAATCTATAATACGGATAGCCCGTCGCTGCATAGCGTCGAGAGCGTCCAGCAGATACTTCGCGGAGCCGTCCCAGAGGTGAGAGCAGTATTCGACGCAGGGTCTAATCTGCGTCTTGTACAGCAGACACCTCTGGTCCGGTGTAAAGAATCTCTTTACCTTATTCAGTATTCCTAGTTTCCGCGAAGCTAGCCCTATACATCTTTCGATGTAGTTTTTATTATTGAGCTCTCGACGAACGTCTATGCCAAGGATATCAAGGTTGTCCTTCATTGGTAATAATGCATTCTGAAGAGAGGGTAGGGGAAGGAAAGGGGATTTCTTCGCAGTAAATGCACACGCCTGTGTTTTGCGGGCATTGAACTCGACCAGGTTCTCGGTACCCCATTGAGAGATACTGTCGAGGTTACGGTCGAGATCAGCCACGAGTCGTCGTCTCTCCTCCTCAATCTCAGATCGCCCCGCCGTCGGACGAACCAAGTAACTCCCGTGCAGTGTGCTGTCATCTGCATAGCAATGTTCCCGAGGGATAGCATATCATTGATATGCAGAAGAAAGAGAGTTGGTGATAGTACGGACCCCTGCGGTACCCCGGCATTCACTTGCAAGAAGCGAGAAGCCTGGCCATCGCAGAGGACCCGCACTCGGCGCTCGTTTAAAAAGCTGGCAATCCAGCTGCACAGTTGAGGAGGTAGACCATATGCCGGAAGCTTGGAAAGGAGCGAAGCATGCCAGACCCTATCGAAGGCTTTGGCGATGTCCAGGCTAATAGCCAAGGACTCGCCGTGCCTTTCCATAACCCCACCCCAGACATGCGTTACGAATGCCAGAAGATCACCCGTTGATCGCTTTGGCCTGAAGCCGTATTGTCGATCATTGATTAGTGAGTGATCCTCTAGGAATTGCAAGAGCTGCTTATTTATAAGGAGCTCAAGCACCTTGCAAATGACTGAGGTGACAGCTATGGGTCGATAGTTGCCTGGATCGGACCGATCCCCTTTCTTGGGGATCGGTTGTACGTTCGCCTCCTTCCAGACCTCCGGCACGAGCCCTGAAGAGTATGACAGGCGGTACAGACGCGTTAATACTGGAGACAACTCAGCTGCACATTTTCGTAGCACCACCGCCGGAATGCCGTCAGGGCCACTGGTTTTCCGCGTGTCGAGTGACCGCAGCACTGCCCGTACATCACTATTGCCTGATAACAATATCAGGCATTGTGTGGCCACAGTTGGCGATGGCGGGGGGCTGCAGGCCACGGTCGTCGACCCGGGAATTAGCCGCAAAGAGGTCTGCGAGCATATCCGCTTTCTCTTGGGTCTTCTCTTGCCAGTGTTCCATCTGGGTAACGCAGCGGTGGCAGCGAGGGCTGACAAAAGTTAGATTGTGCAATCTAACTTGGCTAAAAAGGCTTTGGCCAGTTGCCAGAATCCACGGCTGCCCGTGGGATGGGAAGTGAGCTCCTGACCAAGCCGCGCGACGCGCTGGGCATCCGCTCTCTTAAAGGCCCTCTTACTCGACTTTGTGGCCTGGTTGTACGCTGCTTTGAGGTGGCCCACGTTTGGGTCGCGCACAGCCCGGGCCCTGATCCAGGCGCGATATGCCGACTGGTTTTGTCGAACAGCTTTGGCACAATCTCGCCCGAACCAGGGACGGGCTCTGCGGATACTGGCGACATCAGTGAAAGGGATGTAATAATCCATCCCTAAACTGATCTCGCCAGCAATAGCAGAAGCACTATCCGAAGGAGCCTTTCCTACAAAGCAGCGCTGGCTCTAGGGGACGGACGCATAATAATCGCGTAGACCGTCCCAATCCGCTGACGAGTAGTGCCATAGTCGTCGTGACGTTTGTACAGGACGTGCAGGAGGTGACACCTTCATGACAGCGTGAACAACACAGTGGTCGGAACTACCCAGTGGGGCTCCTACCGAAACACTGTACTGGGCTGGGCGACTCGTCAGCAGTAGATCCAGCAGAGCGGGCGCGTGATCTGACCTGTCTGGTATCCGGGTGATCCCGCATACCATCTGGGTCAGACCGTGGGAGAGAGCGAACGCATGGGCGGCTCTACCCGCATGATCAGTCTTGAGGGACCCCAGCCATTCAATGTGATGGCCATTGAAGTCCCCCAGAAATACTAGGTCAGCGTTCGGGAACCGCACCTGCGCTTCATCAGCCGTCTCGCTGAGGTACTGGAAGAGCTTTGTTGTCTCAGAATCCCCTGTGTGGGATCGGTAGACGCACACGTAGATCTGGCTCATAGAGCCATGGTCTACGTGCAGCCAAAGGACGGAATTGGAGGGGTTCTCTAGGCAGCGCAACCGGCGGCAGCAAACATCCGCCCTAACGAACACGCACACCCCGGCTTTGTCTCGAAATTGTTCCTCGATGACATAGCCGGGGTAACACAGGTAAGACTTGTCGTCAGGGCGGCGTATTTGTGTCTCCGTGAGGAACATCACAGCGGGCCGTGCCGTCTCAAGGTGGTGGTGGACGGTATCGAGGTTAGCATGGAGTCCACGGACGTTAGTGAACTCCACCTCGAAATGTGAAGTTGTGGGGTTTCCTAGGGCCGCTGTGTAACGTTTATTTCTTTTTTGTTGCACTGCCATTGTAGATTTTGAAGAAGAAGCGTGAAGACAGGGCGACATTTGGTGCAGCAGTAAGTGACAAAGCGTAGGGGCTAGCTTTGTCTAGAACCGTGTGGTTAGGTCGGAGCCGACTCGCCGGACGGAAGGGCTCCCAAACCCCCCTGATGCTCCTGGGGTGGTTGGCCCCAGGCGGGCCCAATGACTGTGTTGCGGGCGGCCGCGGCAACGCCGTTGCTAAGGGTCTCCCTGGCCGGCGAATCGACCCACACCACCCACACTAGACTCCGTTTCGCCCCCACTGGTCCCATACCTGCTGCACCATACATCGCCCCGGGCCCGGCGGTGCAGCTGCTGAACCCCTAACGCAACCCAGCCTGGGCTGGATTACTTGGGGGGCTTTAGCACAGCTGCACGGTGGTACCCCCCCGGACCAACACTGTTGTACCACCTGGTACCCACGTAGGGGCCGAAGCCACTCCATAGGTACCGTAAATTAACGAGCCTCGTCCGTTTATCAGCAGGTGCGCCACTAGCAGGTGAGGTCGCTGGGGCCCTAAAGATGTTGGTAGAGCCCCTTTGCACCCAAAAGGTAATCCCGCTTTTTCTTCTTATTTTTAACTGCGTACCGTCCAACGCCTGGACTTCCTTGATGCGCCTTCGGAAAGATAACCAAAAGGGCGCTGACTGAAAGAATAGCCCGTCTGGAAGGCCATCGGGAACAATAAAAATGGAACAGTAAATTATCGTGTCTGTCAAATAATTACGTACATATATTGGGCTACCTAATAGGGTTATTAGGTAGCCCAATGTATGTACACAGACAAAATACCTTCTAGTGTCACTAGAGACGCCCGCAGCAATGGACATGGGAGCGGCAGCGATCTCGCGGAACAATAAATAAATAAAAAATACATCTATTGGGAATTTTATGGAAATGACAGTCGTGAAATAGCTGTACCTAATATGAGTCTGCGTAGTACCTATGAGATGGGACATATGGACCATTGTTATAGTACCAACCAATAGTTAGTACTATTAAGTACTTACATACTATTCTCTATTCTGTGTATCTCTATTCTGTGGTACATCTGTGGTATAAGAAGGTACTTACTCCATGAGGATTGAAATGTCCTAAAGTGTTGTCACAGCCATTGGAAACATCTCCACTTTGGTGAATATTCAGGCCGTAGTGTCCATGAGGCATGCCAATTATAGTTCCAGTGATGAGCATCGTATCTTTGTCTTCCATTGTAAATGTCAAATCACCAAAAACTAGTGCACTACCAAACTTACCCATAATGTGGGCAATACCCGTTTCATTCTGAAAAGCAATTGATCAAAATTTTGATTGAAAAAAATTTCCTCATGTTTCCTCTTTCTCGTTTCTCGACGAGCCGGCAAGTATACTCAATGTGTATGGAAACGGTGATAGGCTTGCATCAAACCTAGTACGTCGGTGACACCAACAATATGACTGCCGAAATGTGGGTGTAATGAACGCCCCTATCGATAGTCTGTGAGTGGTAAAACAGTATAGCTAATTAAAAAGAATGGGTAAAATTAACCAACCTCTTCTTCGTGGGTATCTGTATGGGTATGACAGTCAGCCATAAAGGCTCCAATTGCTAATATTACCAAGAACTTGATCATCTTTAAAATTGACTGGTACTTCAACTCTGTAAAATTTCAAATAATTATCTCCAAATTATCGGGATAACAGCACAATCGAGGTCGAGATTTAAAATATTACCACTACAAAATCCAGCCAAGAACATGAGAACCTTGTAGTAAGTCACCCTGAAGTATTGTTTTTTGTATATTTAATTTTGTTTACGAATAATTATTATAGCTACTTATGAAGATTCTAAACACAAAAGTCAAGCA
Source organism: Nudaria mundana (assembly GCA_963556515.1). Classification (NCBI taxonomy): domain Eukaryota; kingdom Metazoa; phylum Arthropoda; class Insecta; order Lepidoptera; family Erebidae; genus Nudaria; species Nudaria mundana. The sequence continues at coordinate 21,331,493 of OY748292.1, read as the reverse complement.
TTTTAACCGTAATTTAAATATAATATACTGCCACGAGACCTTAATAAAATATTTTATTCGAAATCTCGAAAACCGTTAACTTTCGGTCAAACATTGGGGGGGTTAAATTTGCTGCATTTACCCTCCCTTAAATAATTCTCTTACTAATTCAAATATAAAACATCAGTAGTCCTATCACCAAGGAAGGCCATCTAAATGTATAAGACCCCGAAGTCACGGGCGTCTGATCGTTAATTTATATTTATACACCAAAAGAACTGCGTAACTGCGATGCAACGCTAATAAATATAAATAATAACACTAACACCAACAAGTTAGAGCAAAATATTCGCGAAAACAATTAAAAAAACGCTGGAGATTTCAAGATTTATAAAAGGTACTATAATATGTTTTTTTGGACTACTAGCGTCATCCCGCAGCTTGCATCTTTACCTGTAGGTATACTTTGTATTAAATAGAGTCACTTCCGCGGTCTGTCCGGCCCTTTAAAACTACGTAACAGATTTTTATGCGGTTATCACCAATCGATAGAGTGGTTCTCGAGAATGGTTTTAGTATACAATTTGTCAAGCGGTCGAAGCCGCAGGCGTCTGCTGTAGAATATAAGTTTCTGTTTGTAAAATAGCTTATCTAAATATATAATACGCCATTCGCTGGCGTATTATATATATAGATATGCTATTTTACACTATTTTCCTCAAAATCTTCTATTTCTGTACATTTTCTTCTCTGCTGTCTTCTTTTTGAAGCAGCTCTTCTATTGTACTGTCTTGCAGATAATTTCCCCTTCGGCTTCAAGCACCCACTAAGCAGACCCACCGGTGGGTCTCAAAATACTGACATGTCTCCAAAAGCCCACTAGTGGGTCCACTGAGATTTTATTGTCTTCGAAGACCCACTACTGAAAATAGCGTATAACCCTTCTTAAATTAGTACTGGTCGGATGAGAATAATTGAAAATCATATAATTATACTGTTTGTCATTGTCATGTTGTATTCGTAAAACATCTATATATATAATACGCCAGTGAAGCCGCTTCTCCTCCTAAACTAAGAGTCACACAGTCAAGTGTGGCACACCGTTGGAAAGGTCGTGGTCTCAAGTGGTAAGATTAGAAATTTGACAAAAAGTAAAAAAATAATAATTATTACTTGCGCAGTTTGCGCTAAGGTTTGCTAGTTATAGCTATTCACTAAAAGCATTATGAAAGTTTAAGTATTTAAGTACCTATCTACTGACAAATAACATCAACATTTATCTGTGTCTGTGTCATTTAACTTTGAAATGAGGTCTTTGAAGTCATCGGAAAATTTAATACTGGAGATGCCTATGCACTACACGCGTTTCGCTGACAAATCTTTTACTGTCCAAGCAGTCCGCCTCTGGAACGCTTCTTCCGCTACATGTAAGGCGTGGACAAACACTTGGATCGTTCAAACTTTTGACTAAAGAATATTATCTTATTATCTGTAGTTAGAACTGTCATTAAAACTGTACTTATTTTATATATTGTATTCATATTTTTGTATTTAAGAATTATAAGTAGGATACTATGTAATTATTTTATTCATCGGATTTTTCGCAAACTATAATTCTTTCTCTCATCTTTGTTTTTTTCTCCCCACCTTTCTTTTATCTATTACTTAAGTTATTCATATATTGTACACTACCCAAATTGTATTGTATATATCTCTCTCCATCCAAAGGTTGCCTGGAAGAGATCGCTTATTAGCGATAAAGCCGCCCTTTGTACATTAGTTTTAAAGCATGTATGTTATACGTTACTATTTATTGCTTGTGTACGATGTACAGTCAGCTTCAGAGAAAAGGAACCCCCCTTGATAATGACATGAAAGCATTAAAGTTTTTTGAATCATTGTGTATATGGCATGTTGGTCTAGTGGTTATGACCGCTGCTTTGTGGACACGGCAACCGAGGTTCAAATCCTCGGACACAAGTTCTTTTTTATTCATATAATTATTTTTTTATTTTCTTAAGCACTTTTTGTTAATTAATATTTAAGGAATCAAATTTTATAGTAGGTATGAGGTTTGTAAGAAAAGATAGGCTTATTGCATAAACAATATTAATTTATTTCTCGAATTACATTTCTAGGTTTTTTTCTTTCCTCTTTCCATTCCTGGTTGATATACAGTTTTTCTATCTGAGTTAAATTGGGGTTACTTATTTTTAAATTTTACCTGACCTAAATTTATTGACAAAATACAATACCCTAAGTGAAGTATAAAATGTATACTTAATATTAGATAATTCTAGAAACATAACTACAATATTTATTTAAAGTTGCAAACATTAATTTTTTACACTCTGTATAATCTTTGAATATAAAAGAATGGTTGAAAAATGAAATGTTATTTGTTCCTGTGAATCACAAAGAAAGAACCAACATGCTAAACTATAACAGTATAGCAATATACATCTTCCTCTTTGATCACATTTTCTGATAAGTAGGTAACCCTTTTAACACATTAGAAAAATATGTGAGGTCAGATGGTGCATCGTTAACACATTAGAAGATTACTAAACTTGTAAACAAAAACTTGTAATGGGATTAGGTATTAATAATATAATATTATTATTATGAATGTTAGGACACTTTATACACAGCGTCATCTAGCCTAAAATAAGCACCTTAATGTGATATGGATACTAGACAACGGATATAATACTTATTTAAAATATTTTTTTTAGATTAATTACACCCAGACACATAACAAATAATCGTGTTCAGCACACAAAGATTTGTCCTGAGTAAGAATCGATAAACTGCATTAATAACGGAGAGGATGGCCCTCAATGTCTATCACTTCTTGAAGACGACTTTTCATCCCCTACACCATATTAAAACATGCGGCACTATTTCGCATTAGTTCCCAAGTTCTGTTTACCTCTTCATCCAATTTTTTTTGACTTTATTTCACTTGAGTCCCAGTTTATAACCATCTGACCCCATAAGTTTTCTATAGGGTTACGATCCGCGCTTTTAGCCAGCCCCTCAAACACCGTTATATCTTCTTGTGCATTTAGCCCGTCTTGCACAATTCGGGACCGATGCACTGAAGAGTTATCCTGAACCAGGTAAATTTGGCCTTCTGGATATGCGACCCGCACTGAAGGCAGCATTACGTCATTCAACACTTCAAGGTATCGCTCACTGTTCATGCGGCCACCTATTTCCACTAGCTCGCCTGGGCCCATTGAAGACATCCATCCCCAGTAACCTAAAATAATAAACCTTTTCAAATCTGTTGCAATATGTAAATCAATGTCAGCAGCAATCATAATTAGAAATATAATATATATATATATATATATTTATATATTTTTTTTTTTTTTGTTTCTTTTTTTTTTTATATTTGGTTCGCCAAATTGACGCCGCCCGCCTGGTGGTAAGTCGTGACGACGTCTAGCGATTTTGGGCCACTCTCACAGCACATATTACTATTGAGAGTGGCCCTCAACTTGACGACCTACTGATGTGCCTCTTCACGTTCCGCTTAAAGAACCCAGGATTATATGTGGGAGGAAACACGTGCACAGGCAGGGCGTTCCAGGCCACTATCGTTCGGCAGAGAAACGAACGTTTAAAACGTTCGGTTCTCGCGAACATGCTATCCACTGTGTGGGGGTGGCATCTCTGCCCGGCACGAGTCGTTCGGGATCGGAAGGAAGAGGGTGGGATCAGATTGAAGAGCTCTTCAGAACACTCGCCGTGGTAAATACGGTAGAATGCGGTCAAGGAAGCTATTGTTCGGCGCTGAACTAGCGGCTCAAGGCTTCCCGTTACCTCCGAACAATCTATAATACGGATAGCCCGTCGCTGCATAGCGTCGAGAGCGTCCAGCAGATACTTCGCGGAGCCGCCCCAGAGGTGAGAGCAGTATTCGACGCAGGGTCTAATCTGCGTCTTGTACAGCAGACACCTCTGGTCCGGTGTAAAGAATATCTTTACCTTATTCAGTATTCCTAGTTTCCGCGAAGCTAGCCCTATACATCTTTCGATGTAGTTTTTATTATTGAGCTCTCGACGAACGTCTATGCCAAGGATATCAAGGTTGTTCTTCATTGGTAATAATGCATTCTGAAGAGAGGGTAGGGGAAGGAAAGGGGATTTCTTCGCAGTAAATGCACACGCCTGTGTTTTGCGGGCATTGAACTCGACCAGGTTCTCGGTACCCCATTGAGAGATACTGTCGAGGTTACGGTCGAGATCAGCCACGAGTCGTCGTCTCTCCTCCTCAATCTCAGATCGCCCCGCCGTCGGACGAACCGAGTAACTCCCGTGCAGTGTGCTGTCATCTGCATAGCAATGAATGTTCCCGAGGGATAGCATATCATTGATATGCGGAAGAAAGAGAGTTGGTGATAGTACGGACCCCTGCGGTACCCCGGCATTCACTTGCAAGAAGCGAGAATCCTGGCCATCGCAGAGGACCCGCACTCGGCGCTCGTTTAAAAAGCTGGCAATCCAGCTGCACAGTTGAGGAGGTAGATCATATGCCGGAAGCTTGGAAAGGCGCGAAGCATGCCAGACCCTATCGAAAGCTTTGGCGATGTCCAGGCTAATAGCCAAGGACTCGCCGTGCCTTTCCATAGCCCCACCCCAGACATGCGTTACGAATGCCAGAAGATCACCCGTTGATCGCTTTGGCCTGAAGCCGTATTGTCGATCATTAATTAGCGAGTGATCCTCTAGGAATTGCATGAGCTGCTTATTTATAAGGAGCTCAAGCACCTTGCAAATGACTGAGGTGACAGCTATGGGTCGATAGTTGCCTGGATCGGACCGATCCCCTTTCTTGGGGATCGGTTGTACGTTCGCCTCCTTCCAGACCTCCGGCACGAGCCCTGAAGAGTATGACAGGCAAAAAAAATATATTGATATATGTATGTATTAGTTTTATTTTATTATTAATTTATTTTATGTTAAGAATATAATCATTTACTTACCTAATGTTAACCGCCCGCTTGTTCTCAAGTCTAATACGTTTTTAGGGTTGAACCGTTGGCCACTTCTTCTCCATAAAATTTTTCGGCCATCCCTATCTGACTTGAAGCATTTTTCGTCGGTAAATATAACAATTTCGTTTTCCCAGTCGAAATTTAAATAACGAGTAGCAAAATTTACTCGGTTGGTGCGATGATCGTCAGTAAGTTGAATCTTTCTGGCTGGCGTTCCCATTTTATATCACCCGTCGCTTGATACCTTCGAATCCATCTACGCACTGTATTTTTCTGTAATGAAAATGATAATAAATAAAAGAAATTCCAAAAAACTAACTTGTAAATGAAAATGTAGCATGATTAAGCAATAAATAGGTATATAATATATTTTTATCGTAACTCTTACCGTTATGCCCATATCTCGTGCTATTTTCTTTATGCTTTGTATGTTCCCAGATAACAATAATTTTAGCATTCAAAAATGTTGTTAATCGAACCATACTTTCAATTCACTCAAAAAACTGATCAAAAACTTAATAAATTGAATAATGTTACGAGGAGGATTAACACCAATGCAAATTACCACGAATTATAAAGTTACCTTCAATCACAGTTTAGTAAATAAGGCAAAGAAGTATTCTAATTGCAACCTTATCGCGCTGTCACAGATATTATAATACTATAGCCGCAGCTCATACAGCAGATAAGTTTTTGAAGTAAAACATGACGGTAGTGCAACAAGCTGTATCAAGCGTAATCTATTGTACTAAACGAGAAATCTATATTAATTTCCACCTTATCTTTTAGTCTATTGAGCAGTTATTATTATCACATATGGTGGAAGTTGAAATTTAAACCGTAAGGTCTAGAAAATTACACCGTAATCAACTTTGTTCGATAAAAGGAGTAATGCTATTCACATTTTCGCCATTATTATCAAGTGAACCGATAGCCTAGTGGTATAAGGCACGGCCTAGGTGATCGGCTGGCGCTGGAGATGCGAGTTCGTATCCTCAAACAGCACATAAATTAATGTGGTATTTTTTTGTGACTAAATTGTATCTTGGTATACAATTGAGCCGAAAGACGAAAAATATCAGAAAATTACAAATTAATATGAAGATGCAGAAAAAAGGCAGATGAAGCTGCTCGCTCGTTCGCAGCTCAGCGAACGATCGCATCACGTGACGTCATTCGTGAGTCATGTGACGCGGCGATATTCAGTATATTAAGTAAACATTTTATACTTCACTTAGGGTATAGTATTTTGTCAATAAATTTAGGTCAGGTAAAATTTAAAAATAAGTAACCCCAATTTAACTCAGATAGAAAAACTGTATACTGAGTATACAGTTTTTCTATCTGAGTTAAATTGGGGTTACTTTTCTTTCCTCTTTCCATTCCTGGTTGACCAGGAATGGAAAGAGGAAAGAAAAGAACCTAGAAATGTAATTCGAGAAATAAATTAATATTGTTTATGCAATAAGCCTATCTTTTCTTACAAACCTCATACCTACTATAAAATTTGATTCCTTAAATATTAATTAACAAAAAGTGCTTAAGAAAATAAAAAAATAATTATATGAATAAAAAAAGAACTTGTGTCCGAGGATTTGAATCTCGGTTGCCGTGTCCACAAAGCAGCGGTCATAACCACTAGACCAACATGCCATATACACAATGATTCAAAAAACTTTAATGCTTTCATGTCATTATCAAGGGGGGTTCCTTTTCTCTGAAGCTGACTGTACAATAAAGAGTATATATATTTTCAGTAGTAGTAACTTAAGCTACTTTTTGTCCCGGGAATTGGGAACTAGAAAACTATTCCATGGAATCTAAGATAAGATAAGATAAACAGGTACTCTTTATTGTACAATGTACAAAAAGGCAAAGGGCGACCTCATCGCTCAGAAGCGAATATCATTCTAAAACACAGCACAAATTAAGTAATTTTAAGTACAAAATATAGTAGATATTTGTTTGAATTTACCTGTTAGCTCTTAACGAATATTTACTGACTTTTCAAAGCGCAGACTGTGTTTCAGTGCTCATTCTAATCTGTTATATATACTAAACCAGAGATTGTCAATATGTAGTTGTCAAACAGAAGATCCAGTCAGTTCAAAATTTAAATTAGAGGGATGAAAGTCATTTATTGCTTTGATGCTCTATCTGTCTGACATCAACCAAATCTGTTTAAGGGTTCAAGTGCTACGTAGGTCACACTATAAATTTGCGTAACTTAAAAAAACAACATGTTAAAACCAAAATATAATGTTTATTGCTTTTCAAAATACTGTCCTTTACATTTTAAACATTTTTTCATGCGATCGAACCATTTTTTAAAACAGGAGGACCACAGATCTGAAGGCAACATGCCAAATTATGACGGACGAGGCTCTGACAAAAAGCCCTAAAGTGCACAAAAACGGCACTAACACTGACACGTTTAGGTACTTTATTTTTGTATACATCTATTGATCACCATCCACTAAGCCTCTCTAAGTTCTTATTTTATTTCTATTATATTAATTATACACATTTATTATTGTGTATGATATTTATTTGTATGGTGTATCAAACCATTCTCTTTTAGTAATATATATACTGAATGGAGTCAGGCGTTACCTGGCGAAAGTCCATTATAAAATAATGGTAAATATGAAGTTTAATTTTTCAAATAATAGCATAAATTTCGCTTAAAAAGGACATTACAACTGTCGACATATGTTTCACCTCTCCACGAGGCATTATCAAGGCTGTCTCAAAGAGAACAGCCAGCCTTTTTGAGCAAAATTTATGCTATTATTTGAAAAATTAAACATCATATTTACCATTGTTTTAGTAATATATATGTTTATTTTTATGTATTTATCTAGTAACATTGTATGTCTATGTTAGGCATTATTATTTATAATTTGTATTTTCTCCTCTCTAAGTAATGTAACGTGGTGTTTGCTTCTCTTCTCTCTCATGTAAAATCTATCCTATATTACTCTGGATCTGCTGGAAGACAAGTCATCCATTGAATTAAGCACGCCTTTGTGCATATTGTTCTTAAATTACCGATGTATGATGTATTTTTATGTGTACAAAAAGGAATAAATGAAATGAAATGAAAAAAATTAGAAACTTTTCCCAATGCATATGGGGTCGGCTTTCCAGTCCAGACCAGGGGCCCAGCTTCTATATATGTGTTCCGTGAAGCGACTGCCATCGACCTTCACAACCCACTGGCTATATCAAAGTACTGTAGCAATCGGATTTTTAGGGCTCCAAATACCAGTAACGCTGATGACTGCCATTGATATTCGTATAACGGCTGATGGCTTAACGTGCTCTCCGAGGCACGGAGGGGTTGCAGTTTAAATCTCAAATGAAACTACTGATAACTATCTGTAATGTGGCATATACAACTTAAACAAGGATACATTTGGTAGGTACACATGGGTTTTACCTAATTATTAACCTGTTAAACCTGTAATAATAGTTAGACAAATTTGGTGGGAAGCCGTTATAAATCGGCCGTAGTTGATTTTATGTTTCGGCGGGTCGATTCGAGTTTTATGTGGTGTTATTATAAACACCTTGAGATCTTTTATCAAATTATTTACGTTATTAGATAGCATAGGTCCTTGTTCTTTGAAATTCATTTGAATTTTCTTGAAATTCATTTGAATTCTTGAAATTTAGCCAACAACGTGGTTTCCAAATTTTGGACTAAAATATAATAAATAATTTGTTTGCATTATTATTCATTTTTTGGGGCTTTATCATCAAATATATATCAATAAACCTATTGCCGTTTACAGAATCGTAAAATATGGTTTGGTTGTAGTTATTCCTATTTTCTACTTACTTTTTTAAATTGGAAGCTACTACTTCCCAATTGACTCCATTTCAATTTGGCCCCATTCTGACAATTATTTGGTCCCATTTCGGTAATTTCAAGTCGGTTTTTGAGTCACTATTCACGTGTTTTTAGGCGACAAGTGTAAATCGATCTCCTCCGAAACGGCTCGACTGATTTTGACCAAATTTGGCATGCTGGTAGACATCATATCCAGGAGTGCATATCTCTGAAATCATGAAAATAGAGCTGACCACGGAGGAATTCATGAAAATGTCCTGGACATCACCGAAAAACCAGATGATTAAATGATTGCCATGGACGTCAACAATGAAAATAGTTTTTTTTTTCTTTCGATTAATTAATTTACGTCTTCGATTCTGATTCTGATATGTAATAAAAACATTTGCTTCGCTCAACAGAAGTTCTGCCGTATCGTAGTTAGACTGGAAAGCTGACCCCAATTGAGTTGGGAAAAGGCTCGGTGGATGATGATGATTGTAAATAAATGTTACAAAGTTGTATATATAGTATAAGTTGGAGAGTGGCAAAAACGAATGAAACTTGTACCTTTGTAGTTATTGTTCCTCAGATTTTGTTTTAATTTATTCTGGCACGCCAACTTGGGGGAGGAATTTGTGCCTTTTAAATACCAACTGGCTATAAAAACATACAGTTGAATTGAGAATCTCCTCCTTTTTTAAAATCGGTTGAAATACACGTCAAACATAGACACATAAAATAATATTACAAGTAATATTTTTTGACATTTAACTATAAATTGACCCCGCGCGGGCCCGATCGGAGCACTTTTCTATGGACCAGCGCGTGCGCCCGCATAACGTAGTTCAGGCCCTAAAATGTAACATGAAAATTTAGTCAAGTAGTCGGCAAGCGGTGCCGAGCCGGAATCTAATCCGTTGTCCTTTCCAGAACTACCTTGGGGCTTAGTATAAGCCATATTTTGGAGAAAAGTACACCAGTTGCTGAGCGACCAGACGCTGCGCCGGCGCTCCTGTGGCCATCTACCCGGAGCGACTCGTCAGCGAATACAATTAATTGGAGGACACCAACGGATCTTGCCGGCCGACCGCCGTCGCCTGTGGACCCCAAGTTAAGTGCACCGGGCACTTCCGCAAACAGTATTGTGATCTTATTCTTTCGATACACACATAGATAATTTGCATTATATACCCTAGGTTCCCTGCTAATAAAGAAACGTTAATTGTGGTACGTTGTTTAATTTATCTTATTGTATGTAATGTATCTTATATAATATTGATACGGCTCCTGCCCTAGCAGGAGCCGTATCAATATTATATAAGATAATATTGAAAGATAATATTGATAATATTGTAAGACAATATTGTCAGTAAAAATATATATATATTATAGTAATCTTCCCTGCATCATGCAAAAGCTTTATGTCTGTCGTTTATAAATCTTTTTTATTATAACGTCATTGAATTTCAATTTATTCTCTCTGCTACTGCCACAATCGCGGACGTCTAAATATATTTTTTCAATAATCACCACTGGGGACAAATGGGAATAATTTTTTCATCTCATGCTCTAAAAGTGGGTCATTACTTACCTAATATGCGGGTTGAAAGTGATACATTTTGGCCCTAGGGCGGAAAAGTAAAAAAAAACATCAGCATATCTTGAGGCGATGCCATAACACGTATACAGCCAAAGTTCGATAGTCAATACAACATTCTGGTTTTTGAATGATCATAAACAAAAAAAGAGTTGGGTTACAATAAAATAAAACGTAAATAGCACAAACAATAATTATTTGGACAATTGTACCTTAAAATACTGAGTATTTTAATCAGAATTTGAGACTCCAACCAAACCTGACTAATTCGTCCACCGTAACGCGTCAAATCATAAAAAAATACTCTATAGTGCATCCTAAAATATGTGCGTAAAAAAATAACTGAAGTATTAAAAAAAACTGAAGACCATTTTGGATGGAAAAATATAACTAATAACAAGGCGGTATGACCAAAAGACTTGCCTGCCCTGGAAAAAGTGCGAATGAAAAACAAAAATTAAAAAAAAGGCGGGAAGTACAATACTTGATACGTGATCAATATCTATTGTTATATTTGACTTTTTTTTCCTTTCCTCGTATTCGAAATGAAAAGTAGAGTGTTTAACTCGGGTGAAAACACCCATTTCTGCCTCATGCTTTCTTCCCTTGGTTAACAATCTACTATTTTTGGTAATTTTTTTTCGTCCCCGCCGGGGACAATCAAGGCGGGGACAAATGGGAATAACTCGAAATACCTCGCCACTGGAAATACCCTCTGCGTGTGAAGCAGAGAAAGGCTACTTTTTTTCCGGAAAAAAACAATTGTTGGACTTTCTCACACAACGTCATCTAGCCCAAATTAAGCTATAAGCTTGTGTTATGGGATCTAGACGACTGATAAACTTATATATTTCTAAATACATACTTATTATATATAGAAAATACCCAAACTCCGAAACAAACATTAGTGGATCACGCAAATATTTGATTCTACCCAGGGAATCGAACCCGAGACTCCGGAGTCGAAAGTCGATTCACTACCGACCACGCCACCGAAGCAATTTAGATTAGATATGAATAATCATTCTGTAATAAGACCCTAAATTCGTACAGCCAGAACGACCAGGGATGCATAAATCTCTGCAGTCCATTTTGCATTTTTTTTGTTACACTGAAACCTCCTGCTTCCCGTATGGTCCAATTTAACTTTGGTCCCATTCCAGTAAGTTGAAGTAGGTTTTTATGTATTTATTTATTTATAATTCACTAGCTTATCGCCGCAGCTCCACCCGCGTGATTTAGTTTACACGTTCCCGATTCCCGTGGGAACACATTAAAGGGATAAAAAGTAGCCTATATTACTCAGGGTGAATGTAGCTTTCCAACATTGAAAGAATTTTTGAAATCGGCATAGTAGTTTTTGAGCTTATTCATTACAAACATACACAAAAAATATAAATCTTTCCTCAAACATACACACAAAAATACATATCTTTCCTCTTTATAATAGTAGTATAGATCATTGCAAACATGGGTTACATCAGGTGTTACAGCAGTAATTTATAGATTCACCATATTTTACCATAATATTAAATTTCTGAATACCTAATCTTACCATATCAGTAAATCATAAAATGTTACAAAGTTCAAAATACAAGTAAATCAAGATGTCATCTTATTAAATCAATTTCGGAATATTACAATAAAATAATTATCATCATAGCATATTAATCATGTTATCATCTAAATAATTATTATTATTATGAAATGTCCAAAATAAATATTGATTACAAAATTGTCATGTTACATTTTAGGGCCTGAACTACGTTATGCGGGCGCACTCGCTGGTCCATAAAAGTGCTCCGATCGGGCCCGCGCGGGGTCAATTTATAGTTAAATGTCGAAAAATATTACAAAAAATATTACTTGTAATATTATTTTATGTGTCGATGTTTGACGTGTATTTCAACCGATTTTAAAGAGATTCTCAATGCAACTGTATGTTTTTATAGCCAGTTGGTATTTAAAAGGCACAAATTCCTCCCCCAAGTTGGCGTGCCAGAATAAATTAAAACAAAATCTGAGGAAAAATAACCACAAAGGTACAAGTTTCATTCGTTTTTGCCACTCTCCAACTTATACTAAACAACTTTGTAACATTTATTTACAATCATCATCATCCACCGAGCCTTTTCCCAACTCAATTGGGGTCAGCTTTCCAGTCTAACTACGATACGGCAGAACTTCGATATTTTCCGTGAAGCGACTGCCATCTGACCTTCAACAACCCATGGGCGATATCGAAGTTCTGTAGTTAGACCGCTCGGATTTTTGATTTAGGACTCCAACTACCCCTAACGACTGCCATATATGTTTGTATGACAACCGGGACCGACAGCTTAACGTGCTCTTCGAGGCACGGAGGGGTCTCAGTGTCTTAAGAAATGGTCACCCATCCTAAGACCGGCCTGAGTCGATGTTGCTTAACCTTTGCAATGTGTTAACATTGTCGGTTACTACTAGACCACGAGCCCCTCATTTATTTACAATATGAATTACATAATTATATGCTAAAAATATTTACATTACAAAATATCGTTTAAAAAATCCTCCGCTGGAAGATTCCCAGAATGCTGGCTGTATTGCCACGTTGGATGGCAATACTTATGCTTTGGGCCAGAAAATAGCAACAACTATACAACTTGTATTGAGTAACGATCGGTTCCTTTGTGTATTATGAATGAAACATTATTGATTACAGGCCAGCGGTGTACTCCTCGCGGTGTGGGTATCGAAACACCTGAATAATAGCGAACAGATGTACAAGCACACGGTTAGGTACTTTATTTTTACGCGCAATTACGCGCAATATAACCGCAATTAGTTCAAATATTTAATGGCTTGTGTTTAAATTACGAGTATGTACCTATGTTGCCAATAAATGCATTTGTAGTGAATACTTGTAATTTATTTCTAAAATAGTAGATTTGTCAACTAAACATCATCAAATAATATTAAAACGCTTACTTAATATGATGACTTTCTCATACTGTACTGACCCATATGAATTGTCTCTCATCTGTATAATCATGCCTATGTCCCCGAGAGGGTATGTAGAAGAGAATTACACACCCATTTTTAGGGTTCCGTGGTAAAAGTCTCGGAACCCTTATAGTTTCATCATGTCCGTCAGTCCTAGGCTAACGTCCAAACGGTTGGTGTTAATGAAACTTTATATGGATATGTACTCGTATATTTATTACGCTGGCAAAGTGCTCTAAAATAAAATTCTGAAAGATATTTTTTTTGGAGTAGATACCTCTTCTACACTTGTGGGGATGAATTTTTTCTCGCCTCTACTCCATCTTGTGGTACCCCATCTAATGATATCTCATTAGATAAGTCTTGTAAAAGCATTGAGAGGTTGCTGAGATAATTTTTTGATTTAAGTATCCGTTTGCGAGATATTTAGCTTTTGAACATCATGTTTTTGCGCGAATAAAAACCCCCACCCCTCTAAAATCTAAACGGCTAGCGTGAAGAACCTGAAAAAAATCATGATAGTAGTCTATGTAATATACTTTGAAGGAAAACTACGACGGATAGTATAACTTTGTTAGTTCGGGAGTTATAATGTATGGATCTTATGCATGGCGCGACACATATTTAGTCGGTTTTGAAATTTCCTTGTCACCATTGGTTCTCGTCATCTTGGTCATTGTCATCTCAATAAGCTGAAGTCGCCCTGGCTGTGCTACACCTGCTGTGACAAATAGCTTTTGTTTCTTGTCCTGCACCTGGAGCTAGTTAGGAATAACTAGTTCTTCTGTGCGAGACCATCAACTAATCATTACCTTGACATTGGCGAAATCATCGATGAACATCGATGGAGCCACGTTTTTAAAAGAAGAAGAATAAATAGCTTTCAGATTACAGTATCCTTATTTTCCTACTTTAACATAATTATTACAATTAGTACACGGGCCGTAAAAAAGAAAATAATGTCCCGAGTCGAACTATACATTATACATAGGCATACATAGATATAAACAAATTTCATATTAAAATTTAAACCTTGATACAACGGAATAGTGTTCACTTTTGTTTGCACTACTTTTGTTTGTATTTAAAATCATTGGGGGGGGGTCTCTGTTTTACCACCTTTTTTTTAAGAGACGATATAATAATAAAGTGTTATTTAAATCAAAAAATCGTAATAGATAGCAACCTCGCAATATTTTTAAAAGGCCTAACTATTGATCCCCCACACAATGGAGTAGACACAAGAAAATAAAATGACATTTTTAGTACTCTGTCAAAGTAGTAAACACTCACCGTTTAGGAGGAAAACCGAGGACAGACGGACAGACATGACGAAACCATAGGGGTCCGAAACTTGAACTACGGAACTATAATTAGTGTGGCCAATTTAAAAAGAGTACCTACGTAATAAACAACTTTTTTTTTTATTTTGTCTAGATATATCTTTTTAATTTTTTATTTTCAAAGAATATGCTGAATGGTTTTTTTGGCAGCTTTCACAGATAAGCTAGCATTTGTTGCATCAATCGGCAGGAAAATTTTAGGGGCATAATAAGCTATACAACACGGGCGAATCTGCAGGCATCAACTAGTAAGTAATATTATAGTGAATTATAATTGCAACTATCAATATCGACATTTATGTGCACATTTAATTCAAGAAAGTAACATCACGTAACATCGAACAATCGAAAAGCAACCTTCCGCTATTCAAACCCCGATTCATCATTGAAGCGTATTTCATAAGTGAAAAATAGAAACAAAGAATTGAAGACGGCCACCACATATAATTGTGGGTACGTGGACATATGGATTCCCACGTTCTAGATATTGCTACGAGTTTACAAGTGAAGCGATGAGCGGAGCGTAAAGTAGATGTTCTTGCTTATGCACAACACACAACACACAACAATATATACTATACACAACATTCGCATAATAACGTCATGGAAGGGTACATGCCTTTGGTTCTTAATCATGGTGGAACCACAATTCACCCTCACGTAGTAAATTGACAATACTTATTTAAACTTTTACTTATCAAACTACGTTACGGTAGGCGCTTTGCTATAGATGAAAATGTGTGTGTTTAAATTAATACTAATCGGTAACAACAATTAATATTTATTAGACGGTGAGCAATATGGTTTCACTAGGGGGTCGATCTACTGGAAATATCTTCTGCGTGTGCACCAGAGACGCCCAGCAACAGACGTAAAAGCGGCCGCGGCCTTGGGCCGCGGAGTAAAAAAAGAGAAGTTTGATCTACGTCCGACGCAGGCATTACAACTTTGGATCACATTTTCAAATGCTTTTGGATTATTCTGCGATCTCTCTAAAGCTTTTGATCGCGTCGATCATAATAGTCACTTAAGAAAGCTCATGCACTTAAGCATTGAAGACAGAGTGCTGAATCTTGTTACTTCTTAGCTGACTGATAAAATTAATGGGGAAGTAAAGTGAGTTTTGGAAACAGTATAAATAGCGTATCTACATTTTATAAAATTAACAACAATAGCTTCTGAGCGAATTAATATTGCATGAAGACAAAAATCAATAACATACTAAGCGGAAACTTCTTATGACACAATCGTTAAACGCTTCGCTTATTACATTGTCTACGAGTGTAAGCGGTAGTCGTCAATTGCATTGATCGATATCATAGCCGTAAAGCCTTCACTTCCTGTGTCCACCTTATACTAACCGGACATAAGCATCAATTGTTCTGTAAATATTAGCAATATTTCAAGATGAAGTCCCGGAGCATTCGGTGCATGAAGTTCTTTTTGACTTTGTTCAATATTATTTGTATTGTAAGTATACTTACAACCTATTGTCAGTTTTGTAATTGTATCGATCTGTTCGTTATTAATGGCCTTGTCCATCGAAATTAATATAACACGGTTCTTTGTTGCATTTTATCGATTTTATAAGCAGGCAAGTTTCAAAAGCAAATAGAATTGTGTATTGCTAATATCAGTTAATTACTTTAATTTATGTTCATCTATACATAACTAAGTATCGTGGATTAATCTCTTCACATAGGTAAGTAGTTTAATTTGACCTTTTTGTTTCAAAAAGTGGTTTTATTATTTCAAGTTCTAAGGAGGAGTAATAATTTAAATTCTTATTAATTTTGATGCAGTTCCCAACACAGTAAGCCAAGAATCGTGAGAAACTTTGAAAAATAAATGTAATGTTAATAGGTATAATGAATTTCTTATTTTATTTATTTATTTATTCATCACTGCAAATATGGGTTACATAATGATGTTATAGGTTAGTACATAGGTATAGTTTCGCCGTATTTCACCATATTAGGCATGCAATAATGTATGTCTCTATGTCGCGGTCAAATGTATAAAAAAATACAAATCAAAATAACTTATTTTGTTAAAAGTTTGAAACTACACGGTCATTATTATACTTTAAATTTAGACACTCCTTTAGGGCTGCCTTGTATCCATCTCAACAGTCAAGTGCACACTGAACACATCACAGCTTAGGCATTTTGTAATACTGCAATGTTTTATCCGACAAGAAATCATTTAATGTATAGTAGCATTTGCTTACTAGCAAGTCGCGGAGTTGTTTTTTAAATAGTTTTAGTGCTGGAATATTTTTTATACACTCCGGGATATTATTGTAAATTCGTGGGGCTAGGGAAAATGTACATATTTAGTTAGTTTCAATTGTATTGTTTTATAATTTATTGTATTCATTATCTCTGTAATATACATATTAAATATCAAAAAAAAATTAACGCTTACCCAGTGAACTTTGAATCCCTTTAACTTCAAAATAATAATTTTGTCAATTGAACTTCTCTTTATTATTACTACTTAAGCATACTTATTACGAATTTTATATTCTGAACCCTGTATGATAGTTAACCTACCAATAGTTTGAAACAGAATGAACTCACAACGTACTGGACCGATTTAAAAAATTCTTGCATTAATAGATGCTACATTGAGCCTGAGAGTGATCTGTATTACAAGAAATAAAAACAAAATTTCGCTGAAACAAACCGTTTTTATAACTTAGTTATAAAGAAGGAATTATAAGTTAACATTGATTATGTTTTAATACGTGCCCTGTAATTTCAGCTGTTTGGTTTATTACTAGTAACGATCTGTCTGATAAACATGCGTGATAAAAACAACAAGCCGGGTATTCCCCCAGTGGGGTCCCGTGGAGTTCTAGCGGGGCTTTTAGCCTTAGGACTGACTATAGTTGTTACGTCGGTGATCGGATGCGTAGCGGCTTTGAGAGGAAACGTGAAGATGTTGTATACGGTAAGTAGGTACTTAATTAAACGTTAAAAACATAAATGTGATATAAGAGCCAAGTTCAATATTAAGAATATACGAGTATATGTCGCTGCCGACTACGCCGACAAAAGGATTGAGAAGAATATGGGGCCAAGTTACAGAATATTTTATACTTAGTATAAATAAAAAGGTAGGTTCCCCTATGTCCATTGCCGAGCGCCTCAGGTGAGCACTCGGAAACTTAATAGGTACATTTTTTTTAAGTCCGCTCAAGCGCGGCTGCTCTTATGTCCATTGCCGGACGTCTCTGGTATGCACCAGATATTTCTAGTGTTAATAGGTACCTAAATCTTAAACTTTCAACAGACAAAGCTATTTACAAAATGTAATTATTTCACTTGGGATGTATGTAAGTGAATATAAAAGTAAAAGTAATAATATAAAAGAAAATAGAAGTAAAAGTAAGTGAGTAGTTATTATTGATTATTATTTTAGTGGATTATTATTTTAGTGGATTATTATTTTAGTGGATTATTATTTTAGTGGATTATTATTTTGAGATTTCATATTGATTTATTATTTTGAATTAGGCATTATGGGTTTATTGAATAAATTTATTTTTTGAGTCATTATTTTGTGAGATTGTTTAAAGTACGTAATTTATTATAATATATTAATATCACTACACTGTCGCATTGGGATAAGTACCTGTAATGACTGATGTATGTATGAAATTAAATAAATAAATAAAAATCCAACTTTGCTAGGCTAGTTTCTTCTTGGCCCCAAAGATGTTGACATTAACTTACGTAGAATTTTCATGTAACATCAAATTATGCGTTTTCAGCATGCCGCTTTTTATATAATTCTGGTATCGGTGGAATTATTGGTGGGAGTAAGTGCGGCTGTGGTGAGTGCTTGGATGGGTGGCAGTAGCGAGCTTCGTGTGCAATTCTATAAGAATACCACAACTACAGACGATGAATCCGTAAATTATCATACGTTTTGGGATAATCTGCAGTCAGAGGTCAGTGTTGTTCAAAATTTGTATAGTAGGTTGACCTTTGAGGTAGGTCCTATTGGTCCGACACATTGATCGAAATTCGACCATCACTATTCTTCTATCTTTTTAGGGTTCCGTAGTAAAAATCTCGGAAGCTCATCATGTCCGTCCGTCCTCGCTTTTCCTCCCAAACGGTCAGTGCTAGAAACATGAAACTTTGCATGGCACGCATGCATGCTACGGCAACAAAGTGCTAAAGTAAAATTCTGAAAAATATTTTTTTTTGGGCTACCTCCCCTACACGTAAAGTGGGGATTATATTTTTGTTGCGTTTAATCCATCGTGTTTTAAAAACATGGAGATGTTGCTAAGATTATTTTTTGATATAAGTATCCGTTTGCGAGATATTTACGAGTAGATTTGAAGAGAATGTTTTCGCGAAAACAGGGCGTCCTCTCCCCCTAAAATATAAACACGGCTTTCGTGAAGAACCTGAAAAAATTCGTGATGGCAGTCCATTTAATGAACATTGAAGGAAAACTGTAACGGATGTTATAACTCGGTTGGTTTAGGAGTTATAGAGGCTTTTTTGGGTAACTACGGAACCCTATCTTATGCGTGGTTTGACACGCATTTGGCCGGTTTGTTTTTAATATTAGCTTTCCGCACTCCGCACTACTGTATATAAAGCATAACTGCGCGAAATTTAATAGGTAGGTACTCCTCCGTCTGCGCAATTTCCGTAAAAATGCTAGACAAAGTTTACGCTTGATTTTTTTATGGATGTACTTCCTTTACCTACTTATTAGCGTAAAAAAGAAAGATTGGTATTTTTATAGGTTTTTAAACTAATAAGCTCAAGAATTATTGGGCCGATTTCAAAGGATACTATTATATTTTTATATTCCCGTGTTTTTATTTAATGTTCGCCATAGATAATTAGGTACCTACTAAATCGTGTATAACTATTACTAGAACCAATGCTGTGGCGTTGATGGACCACAAGATTACGCTATTCTACGTCAAGATATTCCAACATCATGCTGCGCCCGCGCCTACCCCCTCCGTGATGGCAACGCAAGACGTCATTTACACGCCACCTGCCTTAGTGAACGCACGTATTACACTCGCGGGTGCGAAGAAGTATTGCGATACAAGAAGGCGTTGAAAGGAAATGTTTTTATTGCAACTGGGTTTGTGATTTCTATTTTCGAGGTAAGTGTTATTATTGCCTAAAAGCTTAAGTAATTCACTTCACCGATAATGATACAATCAAACGTATCCTTGTATGACTTCTTTGATTTTTATTGACCTGTAGTTCTCAAAAATGTTCACCATTTGACCAGTAATATCTATGTACCTATTTGAAGCCCTAATTATCTTTCTCTAACCGCAGTCTACGAAAAACCATCTAGTTATTACCTTATTTTTAATTATCATCCTTATTTTTAAATATTCGTAATTCTGTTTTAGCTCTTAAGCGTATTTCTGAGCTGTTGGATGGCAAGGACCATACGCTCTGAACGTAGGAAGCTTCAAGCGAATCTACAAGCGCACTTTGAAACTTAATACGAACCAAGAAACACAATTGTAATGGAGACTTTGCTACAGAATACTTAAATTATAATTACATTTCGGGGATTTTATTATAAGTCATTTTCTAAGCTGTGGCAACATCGCTTTTTGCTAGATATTTCACGTTTATGTATAACCTTCTTACTAATTTAAATTGAAAAAACTGTGGTCAGGATAAAGCCATATTATGTACATTATAAGTGTTGGTTAACAATACCTCTATTTTACAATAATAGGTAGGTATGTCTTATGATTTCGAGTTCGCAATTAAATTTTGTAGCCTCAATGTAATACTAAACTATCGTAGTTTCTACATTGTTCTAACGTTAACTGATAGTTACCACTGTAGTTAATTTTAACAGTTTGTCCGTGACGAGAAACCTACAAAACTTCAAAGAGTTGAGGATATGTATGTAAGGCACCTCTGCCAATTTCTTTAGGGAGGACGTAATTTTATATTATACTAGTGGTCGCCCGCGACTTCGTCCGCGTGGTAATTTGGACTTTTTCCCGTTCCCGTCGCGCCGCGTCATATTTTGAACAGTTCACACAATATCTTTATAAATTGTAGCCTATGTGTTATTCTGATGTATAAGCTATATTATTGTAAAGTTTCATTAAAATCAATTCAGTAGTTTTTACGTGAAAGAGTAACAAACATCCATCTATCCATACATACATACTCACAAACTTTCGCGTTTATAATATTAGTAGGATGTAGTACTAGCAAACAACCGCGGTTTCGCCCGTTTGAAATCGCATCAATATCTGTTGCGTAGTTCTAAAGATCGAAGCGGAGGGACGGTAGCGACTTTCTTTTATAGTATGTCTGCTGATTTAAATCTTACTGCTCTTCTTAATGTTTCAAATAATTCAAAAATTAATATAAGGTTTTAATAACATATTATAATCTTGTTAAAGCACATAACTATAACACATAACTATAACTTTTGACCCCATAGGGCTAGGTTTAATTTTCGATTTTTTGGCTTGCCTCCAGATCGAGGGCTATCGATAGAGGGGTCAACCATCATTGGAGCATAAGCAGTTCTCGAGATCTAAGGGGGGACAAAAATTACATTCCCCATTATAGTACGGTGCCTTGCGCGGTGCTTCGCGCCGCACCACGCCATAGGTTTTGGGCCTATAACTTTTGACCCCTTAGGGCTAGGTCAAATTTTCGATATTTTGGCTTGCCTCCAGATCGAGGGCTAAATATAGAGGGGTCAATCATCATTGGAGCATAAGCCGTTCTCGAGAGCTAAAGGGGGACAAAAATACATTCACCATTTCTATATATAGATATCACGGTTCACACCGTAGCTTATTTGTACTTGATTTTTATCATTGACATTCTAAAAATTCATTAGTAAATTCACTTTTTAGTATAATGTCAGTCAACGTAGCTATAACTGTGATATGATAGTAGATAGTATTAAACCAGCTTTGGCTGTCAATAAGCTGTATGGGACCATAACATTAAGTAATTTGAGATTATAATTAATTTATAAGATACGACACGATTGAAACAATTTATAAAGGTACGTCACGACGTTTCAATTAGATTACACAAATTTAAATGTGCTTCAAGCTGTAATCCTCATTTTTGTAATCTCAACAAAAACGAATTTTGACAACGCGACAAAATTGTCATGAAATAGTCATAAATAGTCGTACGTGTAAAAAAAAAGGTGTTGGATTAGTTCATTCAGTTTATGTACGCGAGTGCATTTTTAAGTAGTCTAAGCAGTGTACCTATCTTTAAAATTTCAAATTATAAATGTTTGTTTTTTTTGTTTAATTATAACTGCTGGGATGAATATATATTAAGCGGAATATTTCACAATAATATCATATGAAGTTACCAATTTAATACTCCATACAAATTTATTTATTTATTTATTTATTTAATCTTTATGCACAAGAATATGTACAAAGGCGGACTTAATGTCAAAGGCATTCTCTACCAGCCAACCTTAGGGTGATGCAGAGAATCGACTGAGTAGGTGCATATAAGGTACACTTGACTATAGAATCTAAAAGACTTACTTACATAAATATATACCCAAATAAACTACACATAACATTAAATTAAATAAATCTAACTACTTTGCAATATTCCGCCACATGCAAATTACCCAACTCTCGTATTTATTCATGCACAAGTCCGCCCTCCAAACCCACTTAGGCCGAAAGAATAGAGAAATAATTTTAAAATAGAATAAATATGAGACACGTGTTTCGCCCCCAACCAGGGGCATCATCAGGAGATGTCGATGGCTCGGCGCACGGCGACCGAATGAGCCACAACTCGTAAACCGCACCTATTTATATCCTAGGTTTCATCTCATCAATCCATCATCTCTGTAACCTTTTAAGGACTATTTCTGAGATTTGGCATGTCGCAACTATTTCATGACTATTTTTTGGAACCTAAACCAATTCGATAGGCTTTGCCGTTTGCTTGCACCAGAGATGAGGATTACAGCTTGACGTTCAAGCCATAATCCTCACTAACTTATAGCTATAACGCCGAAACTATAATACGACATTTTTTTTTACATGTGTGACTATTTATAACTATTTCATGACTATTGTTTAGCGTTGTCAAAATTCGTTTTCATTGATATTTCAAATATGACGATTACAGCTTGAAACACACAAATTTAATGTCTCTGGGTATATGTTTGATGTCCAGTTTACATTATCAAAATTATGAGTATGAACTCACACTATGTACTATCAGAAGTTCATATTTTACTAATAGTTTTATTCATTGTAGATATTTCTAACTTAGATGTTGTTGGTAGAGCCTTTTAGCACAAATACAGGTTAAAATACAAACCGCGTTGCAAATGATTGTGATCTTCAAACTAAGAAAGGTTTCTATAAGTAGTAGGTACTTAGAACCTTACTGAACTATCGGATCCGTTATAGTTTTCTTTGAAAGTTCGTTACATGGACTACCATAACAAATATTTAAATTTTCTTTGAGACAGCCCTTTAGATATTCGAGAGGGGGGACGCTCTGTTTTACTCAAAAAATCAGCAATAAAGTTAAATATCTCGCAAACGAATACCTAAATCAAAAAATCATGTAAGTAACCTCATTATGTTTTTAGACGACCTATCTAATAATACCCCATAGTCCGGGGTAGACGCAAGAAAAAAAAACAAATTTTGATTACGTGTAGGAGAGGTACCCCAAAAAAATATATTTTTCCTAATTTTCTTTTAGCACTTTGTCAAAGTATTAAATACACATATCCATGCAAAGTTTCATGTTTCTAGCAATTGCCGCTTAGGAGGAAAGCCGAGGAACGACTGACGGACGGACAGACATGACGAAACTATTAGGGTTCCGAAACTTGAACTACGGAACCCAAAAAAAGCCTATATCGTGGCCCAAGTTGAGCTTTACGTTGAAAATCGCACTTAAAATCCGGTCAGTATAGGTACTTAGTTTAGGAGATTAGCGTGAAATGTGTTATATTACTCTTTTTATATAGCCCACACAAATTTTCTGATGTTTTCATGTTGATATTATTAAATGTAGACAAACGATTAGGGTAAGGTTTAGAAGGAACTTACTAAAATATACTTCTTATGTTGCAGCATTTCGTAAAATCAGCGAACAATATTATTAGACATTTACAATTGTAAATACACACTATTGTCTAAGTAAAACTATAATTATAAATTACTAACTAGCCCGGCGAACTTCGTACCGCCTTTTAAACCATCCCTTAGTGTGTACAAAGACCAAAATCAGTCCAAAAGGTTCACCCTTTTTCTAGTTTTAGCGAGACAAACAACGGCGATTCATTTTTATATAGATGTGATGTGAAGGTGTGGCGTGTACTTAATTAACGAACCACAGACGTCATATGTAAGAAACGTCCAGATAATACGAGGAGGCGGTTCTAGACCCTTCGCCTTCGACAACCTTCTAAAGGTGCGTCCAAATATTGCGCGGCGTGCCGCGCTATAGTTGGATGGATGCCGCGCGCGGCAGCTGCGAGCGCGCAAACATTGCTCAGTATCGTTCGTCGGTAATCGTGTCTGGATGTGTTTGCGCTTCACAAAAATGGACAATGAAACATCAATTAGACTAATTGAATTATATGGCTCATTTAATTTTAAAGGAGTTGTAGAATCCTCAACATAAAGAATATTTTAATAAAAATAAACGCGAAGACCTTTGGGACGAAATAGCCCTAATAGCCGCGGCGTGTCTCGCATATTGCCGCGCAAACATTCGTCGGATTGTCCTAACTAGAGCGCGGCAGAATTGTGTCCTGGCCATACCGCGTGTTGCTGCCGCGCTCTTGCCGCGCAATATTTGGACGCACCTTAACAGTTTCCAGTGCGCGCGCGCCGTAGGACACATCTCCTTATAATTTAACTAGCCAATTAGGTATAAGCAATAAATATTACTTGTTGTTGAAGTTCTCAAAACAGTTGCCTTCCACTGCCAAATCTTGTAGGCTCTTATTTGTACTTACTTAGTATTATTTATATTATATTTGTAACATTTTCCATCACAAGTTCATGATCAATGAGCACCTATCTGAATTTCAAATCCGCTTCACCTCTAATTAATGGAAGAAAAAATCCTAATAGCATTAAGACTGCCTTTAGGTTCACTGGAAGTAAACGCTTAAGTATAATAATATTAAGTCAGCCGCTGTAGCGATTCATGCCTAAATTCTCTAAATTATTTCGCTTCAGAGCATAATGACCAAAAAGCAAAATGAGCACTACAATCAAAATGTTCAATATGCAAAATGTTCAGAACGCAAAATGTTCAATATGCAAAATGTGCAAAACGCAAAATGTGCACCACAAGCAAAATGTGCAGAACGCAAAAAGAGCATCAAAGGCTTTAATCACATTGGCGTGTTTATTTCCCCAATGTTAAAGAAGCACTATTAGGATCACTCCTAATAATCTAACCTTAAAAAATCTTTTGTTGCCCGTGGTCCACCTCGTAGTCCACCCAGGTGAACCACGGGATTTTTTTTTACCCGTGGTTCACCTGGTGTACCACGGCAAAATTTTTGTTCCCCGTAGTTCACCTGGTTGCGCCACGGGAAATAATTTTTACCCGTGGTCCACCTGATACTTAGCGCTCTCTCATAGCTTTAGAAAAACTACGCTAATAATTCCTTTGTTGCCTGGTAGAACCACGGGAATTTTTTTTCTTCCCATAGTACTACCAAGCAGTCTAGTAACTATGGGAAGAAAAAAATTCCCGTGGTAGGTACTACTTCAATGTTTTGGTTTTATAACCCTTTAAAATATTATTATTTTATGACTTTATATTATGGTCAGTCTCTCTAATCTTGAAGGCTCTTATGTTGTTATGTATTCCTGGTACATTTGAGGTTTGTGTCTTTATAATGGACAATCATTTTCATCTGTACTCGGCGCACCTGTTGACACATTTCTTTATTTTGCATCGGGACAAAAAAAATGTGTCATGCGCTTAGTAGGGCAGTATGGATATATCGTACCAGAGCCGCTGGGGTCCCTTAACTCTCTATTATAAGATACACAAACAACAAAAGTACTAGGAGTACAGAACTACAAAAGAGCACTCGCCAACTCTTATCTCACTCAGTTTGGTTTATTCAAAATGTGTTCGAAGAAGTTTTACTCAGAAACCGTTCACCTTTGATCGTGCTTAAAAAAATTCACATAGATTATTCTGTTTTATGCTTTGATGAGGTAGACAGAGCTGTTTATTGTACCCATATTTCTTTGTCACATTATGGTGAGGCCATCTTTTATTATAAATGACACGAACCTCGAATAAAATTTTAGGACAACAGAACTACATAAGCACTCTCGAAATCGGATCAAAATCTCATTCAAATCTCGATCCGTTTAGTTTATTTAAATGTGTCAACAGGTGCACCGAGTACAGATGAAAATTATTGTCCATTATAAAAGACACAAAGCTCAAATGTACCAGGAATACATAACACCATTTAATAATTTTGCGTTACAAAATTAATATATGATTTAAAAAAATTTATGCTTTTTTGGTCATAAGTAGATCCATAATTTTATTTTATAATTATCTGTAACGGGTAAAAAAAAATCCCGTGGTTCACCTGGGTAAACTACGAGGTGGACCAAAGGGCAACAAAGGTAAAAAAATAAATCAAGAGAATAAAATTGAAAGGCAAAAGAAACATTCCATTAAGTAGGCTATATTAAAAACACTTTATTTGGAAAATATTGTTTTAACTCTCTATGGATTGACTCATAATAACGAATCAACTTAACTTAAAACTTTTGATTAAACTTAATTAACTTAACTTAACTTACTTGGCCTAACGCGGGTCTAGAATTTACATCACGAGTCTAGTATAAATCATTTGAAGTAAAAATTCAGACGTTGTAATTTCATTATTGACTAGCTTAGCGGCGCGTCGAGCGGTGCGGTCCGCGAAGCGGGCCGCCAGAAACACAAACATACGGCAATGTTTGGAGCGTTCAAGGAGAAGCGTCTTTGCAAGCGTTTGTTTGAGTTGTAGCTGCCCAAGCTACGAGCGGCGCCGCGTCAGACGCGGCAAATGTAGCGACAGGCGACGCCGCGGAGCACGCGGCGGGTAAACCAGCGAGTTTCGCAATGGGAGAACACGGCGGATGAAGCGGCGGGTGACGCCGCAAAGGACGCGCCATGGAAGGGTGGGAGAGGTGCGGGATATGCAGTGGGAATGACATTCGTGTAAATCCATGAAATACCTCATAACCCTTTGTTCTTCCTGACTGGTAAAGAGTTGCATATTCTCCAAATTGTTCGCGTTCGTCTGCTGTGAACCTGGGTTCCGCTCTAGCGGCAAATAAAATACTTTTTAAGTTAAAATTATCTTCAAGCAAACTATATCAATGATGTCGTCCACGATTACAAACAATACACACGTTTGCTCTTTGTAACTAGTCGAACAAGACTGGAAGGACGGCGGCAATAAGTTGCAAGAGTCGCACCGGGTGTCGAGTGTCGCACTGAACGACGCCGCATACAAAGCTGCGTCTCACGCGGCGGGCGCAGCGCAGTGCGAAGCCACGCCGCTCGCGTCGCTCGACGCCCCGCGTTTCCTTAAACGAGCTCCTGTTCTATATGTTTGAGTTTGCGCGTGACACGAAGCGGGCCGCTTCGCGCGCCGCCTCACTATAAACGGTTAAATCGCTCGACGTGCCGCGGCAGGCCACGCCACACGTGAAGACGCCCCGCGTCTCCTAAAACGAACCCTAAGTATCTATTGTACATTTTGCGTTCTGCACATTTTGCTTGTGGTGCACATTTTGCGTTTTGCACATTTTGCATATTGAACATTTTGCGTTTTGCACATTTTGCGTTCTGAACATTTTGCATATTGAACATTTTGATTGTAGTGCTCATTTTGCTTTTTGGTCATTAAGCTCTGAAGCGAATTATTTTAGGTGTTATGTTGTAATTTGAAACTTTAAATTTGCAAATTTGTTCTTTGTTTTTTTTATGTAGATTTTTCAAAAATACAGGAAACTAAGTCTACAATTATATAATTGTAACCTTCATATAATTATAAAATTATATGAAGGTTCTGTAAAATTGGTTATGTATATTATGAGTGTTTGTTTCTAAATAAATTATTAAAAAAAAAGAAATTAAATAAATTATATTTGTGTATTATATTATATTATTGAGCGAAGCGAGCCGAATGCGAGCGGAGCTCCCATGGAGCAGGTTAAATCTAAAATGTTCGGATGTTCGTTTCTCAGCTACCTCTGATTTCAATTAAGGTCGTGACGAAGCTCAAATACTCAATTTAAATACAAAAAAAAAAAACGCTTCGCTCAATACGAAACCGCGCACTGTTTACAGCAGCGTAGCTTTGCCTAGTATCTTATATTATACCTTTAGTAATATTCATTAGATTCAATTATGTATCTACTGTATAATCGCTTTAATATTATAATAATGATCTTATGTCTCTTAGAAAGCATTGGCTGTACTGTATTATAGAGCCATGGTATGCGTTGTTTTCTGGAATATTTTATATGTTTATTGAGAAATGTAGAGTTGTGTGTCGCATTTCTTAATGTACTCGTATCTTATATCTAAGTATAGGTAATTTTATCACCATAAGGCACGAGGATGGCTTGTTTTTATAATAATTTTAAGTTACAATTGTAAGAATATCACTTAGCACTTATAATCTTGGAAAATTATGAGGATAGTTTCGAAATAAATATGGCAAAAATGTTTTATGCATGTTTGTACTTTACTTAACCAACCTGAGACCCTCGGACTGCCAGACATAAGTCGTGATTTAAAAGATGAAAATTTCTCAGAGCATGTGCCCTACACATGGTAAGAACCATCTGTGAGTATGGAGTATCGGTAGTGGTTTTCCAGTGATATTCAGGTTGCAAAGGTCGCAGGGTCAGGGGCGTGCAAGCGGTCTGGGATTTGGTGACGTGATTTACATTGTTATTCCAAAGAAAATATCAAAATCTGAAGCTTAATAAAATTATGTAAGGTGCTATTTTACCCAGCTTTGCTACCTGATATCTCCGGAAGTAACCACATTCGACACTTCATACTTACTGACCGTTCTCACCTGTGTTGGGAACATCTCTGAGAAATTTCTAGCCTTTATAACGTGAGGTATATCTGTCAGTCATGGTCTCCAATTCTATTAAAAGGAGAGTGCAATCACGTACTTAGTTGTAATTTTATTAAAGAAAAAAATTGAAACATTTCAGATGTATTCAAAATTGTTCGTTTTCTAATAAATTAATAATTATCACATTTACTTATAGGTTGTTTAATTTGTCGAAATGTCCTGTTTTACCTATAATACCTTTCCTATTAACTCTATCGTGATGTTATATAGCTTATGTTACTCGTTTTAATTTAGCTTTATACATATTACCGGAAGAAATTTTAAAATAGGTGCAAATTTGCAAATTTGTTCTTTGTTTTTTTTATGTAGATTTTTCAAAAATACAGGAAACTAAGTCTACAATTATATAATTGTAACCTTCATATAATTATAAAATTATATGAAGGTTCTGTAAAATTGGTTATGTATATTATGAGTGTTTGTTTCTAAATAAATTATTAAAAAAAAAGAAATTAAATAAATTATATTTGTGTATTATATTATATTATTGAGCGAAGCGAGCCGAATGCGAGCGGAGCTCCCATGGAGCAGGTTAAATCTAAAATGTTCGGATGTTCGTTTCTCAGCTACCTCTGATTTCAATTAAGGTCGTGACGAAGCTCAAATACTCAATTTAAATACAAAAAAAAAAAACGCTTCGCTCAATACGAAACCGCGCACTGTTTACAGCAGCGTAGCTTTGCCTAGTATCTTATATTATACCTTTAGTAATATTCATTAGATTCAATTATGTATCTACTGTATAATCGCTTTAATATTATAATAATGATCTTATGTCTCTTAGAAAGCATTGGCTGTACTGTATTATAGAGCCATGGTATGCGTTGTTTTCTGGAATATTTTATATGTTTATTGAGAAATGTAGAGTTGTGTGTCGCATTTCTTAATGTACTCGTATCTTATATCTAAGTATAGGTAATTTTATCACCATAAGGCACGAGGATGGCTTGTTTTTATAATAATTTTAAGTTACAATTGTAAGAATATCACTTAGCACTTATAATCTTGGAAAATTATGAGGATAGTTTCGAAATAAATATGGCAAAAATGTTTTATGCATGTTTGTACTTTACTTAACCAACCTGAGACCCTCGGACTGCCAGACATAAGTCGTGATTTAAAAGATGAAAATTTCTCAGAGCATGTGCCCTACACATGGTAAGAACCATCTGTGAGTATGGAGTATCGGTAGTGGTTTTCCAGTGATATTCAGGTTGCAAAGGTCGCAGGGTCAGGGGCGTGCAAGCGGTCTGGGATTTGGTGACGTGATTTACATTGTTATTCCAAAGAAAATATCAAAATCTGAAGCTTAATAAAATTATGTAAGGTGCTATTTTACCCAGCTTTGCTACCTGATATCTCCGGAAGTAACCACATTCGACACTTCATACTTACTGACCGTTCTCACCTGTGTTGGGAACATCTCTGAGAAATTTCTAGCCTTTATAACGTGAGGTATATCTGTCAGTCATGGTCTCCAATTCTATTAAAAGGAGAGTGCAATCACGTACTTAGTTGTAATTTTATTAAAGAAAAAAATTGAAACATTTCAGATGTATTCAAAATTGTTCGTTTTCTAATAAATTAATAATTATCACATTTACTTATAGGTTGTTTAATTTGTCGAAATGTCCTGTTTTACCTATAATACCTTTCCTATTAACTCTATCGTGATGTTATATAGCTTATGTTACTCGTTTTAATTTAGCTTTATACATATTACCGGAAGAAATTTTAAAATAGGTGCAATAGTTTCTGACGAGTCACGTTGTCCCGTACAAACTTTGTCCCCCCTTTTACACGCCTTTAGGAGTAGAATTTTGGAAAATCCTTTCTTATCGGAAGTATACGCCATATAAAAAACACGCCTTCCAAGTTTTAGGTTTCTACGATAAGCGGTTTGGGCTGAACGTTAAATCATCAATCGATATCAATTACAGTTAACTATATAATATAACATGCTTTGTCATGAATGATTGACTGCTGAGCCTAAACCGCTGATCGTAGAAACCTAAAACTTGGAGGGAGTGTTCATTATATGACGTATACTTCTGAAACTTTCTTTTAAATAGTTGTAGGACTCAGTAAAATAAAGCTACTTACGAAAAATTAGATTGCTATTAATCAATATTTTTCAATGTTCTACGGCCCACGTACTATATCTGGTCTGTCTGCCAGTCTGTTGGTTCCGGCTAACCTCTGCAACGACTAGAACGATTTTAACGGAACTTTCACAGATAGCTGATATTATAAGGGGTATTATTATATTATAACTGTAGAGATAAGACAAGCCGAGACATCACAAAAATTGAAATCTTTGGTTAGGGAGCCTTGGAACTTTTATAAACTGCAACATTATTATGTACTTGTATACGTCCTTCAAATTCTATCCATCCAAAGGTTGCCTGGTAGAAATTGCTTTATGCAATTAGGCCGCCCATGCATTGTACTGCTCATATATGTAAGCTCTGTGTATGTAGATATATTAATAATGTATTGGCGTACAATAAATCGTATATAAATAAATAAATAAATATAGGCGGCTACTTTTAATCCCGTGGGAATTAGAAAACGAGAATTCATGAGGACAAAGCCGCAGGCGTTATACATATCCAGGCAGATATATAAAAATGCAGAATAAGGACGGGGATCCAAATAAAACTTCTGATATCTTGGGAACACAGATTTTATTTTAAGAAAATCTATTAAACTTTAACATTTATCGAAACATCAATAAACTTTACAATGAATAATATTATTACTTATTACTATATTAGGGTTGGAATTAAATAGCAGACAAACTTAAATTATATCGATAGAATGCACTAGGTATGTTTGTACCAAAATCCACCAAAATGGCGTGACCCATTTTTATGATTTTTCGTGTATAACATTTAGTCTGCCTGAGAATAGGTCGCGTAAATTAAATATGTATTTATGTTACCGGCCATTCATTGTATAGAATACCTGTGTTATACACTGGATGGATTATACAGATTGCCTGCAGCTTTAAGCTTAAAACACACTGGTCCTTCATATACGACGTATGCCACGTGACGTGGGAAACAACGACACACTGGTCCTACGTCTTACGACGTCTGACATTTACATTTTCTACTCTCTATGACACTTTAAACGTGTGTGACAGCGTCGTACGCGTGGGATAGCATGGGAACACGCGAGTCTGGCGCTGGTGAATGACCAGTGTGTTCGTTACCAAATTGTATAGGCCAGATCCTGTTCGGATGTCATAATGCGTGGTATACGTCGCATGTGAAGGATGAGTTTTCCCGTCCGTTTAAACTTATGAAATTATATTATGAAAAAAATTTTGGTGGAAAAATATACATTTTTTTACTTATTATAGTTATTTTGTTAATAACATAATGACTAGTTAAGAAATATCAGTACTTGTGAATACATAACTTAGAGCATTTAATAAATCCATTTAGGTACTGTAATAGGCATTATAATTACTTATAACTGTTATTTAAATTACTATCTGTTTATTATTAGCACGCATTCATCAAACACACTACCTATAGGTATATAAGTAAGAAAAATGTTATATGCCTCGGTGGCTCAGTGGTATGAGTATGCGACTGCCGCCCCTGAGGTCCCAGGTTCGATTCCGGGTCAATTCGAATTATTTGTGTGATCCACAAATGTTTGTTTCGGAGTTTGGGTATTTTCTATGTATGTATTTAGAAATATATAAGTATGTTTATCAGTTGTCTAGATCCCATAACACAAGCTTATATTAGCTTAATTTGGGCTAGATGACTTTGTGTGAGAATGTCGAAAAATATTTAATTTATTTACTTATATTTCTGATAAAAAAAGGCTTTAAACATGTATACAGGTTTACTAAACACCTATATGTATCACATTTTTTACAAAACTTTATAGTAATACCAAAAAAGACATTTAATGTTTTGGATTGAAACTGTAGAACTTCTTAACACCTCGGTTGAGCAGAGGCAGAATGGAAGCATTGTACGATATTAATGTACTGCGCCGCGTAGTAATATCGTGTATAGACGGGCCAATGTCGATTTATAAATTTGTGTATGGAAATATATAATTAAAAAAATTGCAAACTTGTAAAACAAATGTTGCTATAAGTAACCTTCAGAAACAACACCTTAAAGGTCTGGGATACTTATAAAATAATCCTGTATATAGGGCGGAATATCGGTCTAATAACCTTCATTCAGTTATTTTTACAAGAGGTTTAGTATTTATTATAATGTTATGGAATATATTATTTATTTTTAAATTAGAAAGTAGATTATCACATTCAATTGCATTGCCATCTCAAATCTTATTTACTTATACTTATACTTAAGTATATACTTAAGTAGGTGTCTATATCTATTATATTTTGTGCAACTTTAAGCTAAATACTTTGGTTTTGTGACAAAACTAAAAATATAACATTGTTAAAATATTATAACCGTAACAATATTATAATCGTAACAATTTTCGTGGTCTATCGTGGAATTTCAGGCGGGGTTTGGACCCATGTAGTTCCAAAACATGAGCCAAGACTGAGAGACTGACAAGATTTACCCAAGACCCTGGACCTATGACGATAGATCTTTAATGACGACTTCTGGACACACGTGTCACACATAGATGTGCCGGACGACATTGACAGTTTTTGCAAACTCAATGTAAATTTGATTTTGTAAAAATGTATGTCGTCTGGCTGAATACGAACCAGTGTGTCTAGTACCAGTTCCTTACGTAAATTTCCTCTAAATACGTTTACGTATTCCTCCATATATTTCACACAGTTCCCTGAAGTTACCACAAGGGGCGCTGGTGTGACACACAGCTTTCATTCCACTATTTTCATTACATGTCACGTTAAATTACATACTTGTATGATAGATAAGAAATAAAAGAACATGGATAAAAGGTATACCTTGTTGATAGTTGGTCGAGGCTCTGGCAAAAATACTTCAAGCAAACGGTTTGTGGCGCATATTACGTGGGCACAAAGTGACTGGCCAAATGTAAGCGTAAAGAACGTGTGGCGTGTAGGCAAGCAACTGAACGAGGCACCTCTGACGGCATACGAAACGTCTAGATCATGCGAGAAGGCGTTTCTAGTCCCTTCGACAAGCGTCATACATACCCTTATAATATCCCCGCCTTGTCAGAGGAGCCTCGTTCAGTTGCTTGTCTACACGCCACAAACATCTCTATCTAGCCCTTCGGAAATTAGGACGTGATTTTGGGACTGTTTATGTTTTTTATATTATAGATGGTAATTTGTATTAAAAGCGTCTTTACCTGTGGTTGGAATGGAGTACGAAATAGAAAAAAATCTAGATCTCCGGAGCTATAAAAATCGGTGCATAACACAGCTTAAGCTATTCGATACTGTTTTCAAGTGAAAGAACTGCTAGGAGGTAATCACCCAGTTGAACCGACTGATTCGTGCTAAAATCTACTTGGCTCTACCACCATTTCTCGAAAAGAACTCACAAAAACAGAAAAACTACATCTACCTATATTTCCGAAAATTTCTACAATACAAAACCTACAACACAAGGTTCTTACTTAAAAAATAAATTAGTTAACTTACAATAACTTAATTTAACATCATAATGTGCAGAGATATGTTTACTTTTGTTGCTTAATTAAACTGATTCTTGAACAAATTAAGCTGATTCGCGGCTTTTTCCTTGTGTTTTTATTGCGTGAGCTAACCAGAGCGCAAATACTATTCCAGCAGCCTGAAAGTATACAAAAAATAACAATTAGTAAGTATTATATTACCAGCGCAGTTCATCCCGGCTTCGGAAGTGTGGTAATTATTTTATAGTTATAAAAATAGCTAACGTAGCAGTGTAGAAATGAAGAGCGGACTCTACACTTCAGGCCATCGAGATCTACTGATCTAACCCCATGGGACTACTTCGTATGGGGTTATATTAAGGAAGTTGTTTACGTTACTTCTACCAATAAGTATATATGCACTGAGTTTCCCGTATTAACATTATTGCCCGTCCACAAAACTTTCAAACTTCCATTGGTATAAAATCGTTTCTTATGGATTTCATATTTTAATAAAAACAGGTCCATAATTTATGATAATTGTATATATTTTATGGTATTAGAATATAATGGTGCTAAAGGTGCCTTAATCAACATCTCCGAGGCCCAAGTCTACTGCTCACCTGTTGATCGATACAGATGAGGCTCTGGCTATATCTAACGTGCACATAAACGGCAATAATTTTTTTTTGACTGTACTTATGATATTTTTGACATACTTAACATTATTATGATTTTAATTCAATGTTAGTCTGAGTTTTAATTATATTTTGTGGTTTTAAACCACTAACTATTCGCCTACCGTAAGGCGGAATGTGGTTGTGCTGAATTCTACCATGTTGACTTTAATATGTATTACGGTTACCCATAATTGCAAATATATGATTATGAATTATGAATTAATAGGTTCGACCCGTATTATATCGGTCCACCAAAGCGATTGACGAAATGTTGACGTATTAAATGTCTACATAAATACAAAATGACGTCTCTATCCTCGAAGGGGTAGGCGTAAGACACGCCTCTCTCCATCTACCACTCTACCCCTTCGCTCATCAATAGACGGTGAGCCTATTGACATTTCCGCGCAATCTGTGTATTTATCAGACCCTCGTACGTCTGTCAGCAAATGCACCGCAATCAGCTGAGGATGACTTTAGTCCCAGAAATGTTAGCTTAATCTTAGTACCCATAGCGTGTTCATAGCACTCACGGTTTGCAATTTAACATTCAAAGTAGGCGAACGAGGGCATCTAGATTGTACCCCATATTCAATAAAATAAGGAACATAAATCTGACCCAGCTAGGTCAGATCTTAGATAGAAAGTGTTATTTAGCAATGGCGTGACCTGTGTGACGTCGGGGCGAGAATGAAATTACTAAGGTGTGCAAAGTCATAATTATATACTTAAATTCCGTATTTCTAAAAAAAAAACAATTTGGCAAACACCTTCGGAGATATAAGCTGGATATCTATGTACTTCACCACTTATTTTGGCCAAAACTGCCATTAACGGGTAATAACGGGTATTTTGGTAAAAAACGAGTATTTCTATGTTATGTTATGTCTTTATTACACCATGGATCACAAAAACCATTGCAAAAAGAAATGTTAAAATATGAGTTTCTTAAAAAAAATACCACTGAATTTATAATAGATGACTAGATTCCTCAAAAGATTATAGTAATCGGTCTTTCTTTTTAAATTTGAGTAAGAGGTCGATCGAGCAATATCGTTGGTATAATAATTAAGTAGGTACCCACCACTTGCAAGATTTGGGTAACCTAGTTAGTGACTTCGAAAAATAGTGATTATCCGTGGTAGCATGCACACTATAAAATAACTAATAACAAGTTTAATTCATTTTGGGTTAAACTATGAATAAATTACGGAAAGATGTTAATGGTACGGTAAATTTATTATATTTTTAATCAAGTACATTGCCCTCCTTCGTTGTGAGTAAACATATAACTGAAATGAGTTATACATATATAGAATCTCATGAAATCTTGTTCATTCACTTTTGAATTTATCGCAAAAAAATGTTCAGGAGAGCTTTGTAAGTCTTTGTTTTATAACAGGTAGGTATGCACCTCATTGATTTGGAACAGCTATAAACTTATTTTTAATGGCAGCGAGTTAAAATAGATAATAACACACCGATTACACACGACGTCAAGTCGGCCGAGTAGTGTAAAGAAGTTCGGGCCCTTTGACTCGGGCGCAAAAACCGACAACAAATGGAAGTCGCCCTAGGCGAGGTAAAGTTTGACGAGGTAAGCCGAAGTGCATCTCTACACTATCGTATTCGTCTAACTTCGTTCAACTTCGCGGCATTAGATTTATCTTCTAAAAACTAAAATTTAACTTGAATTTAGAACTACCTACGTACTTTATTGTTGTTTTGTTTTGATTTCGGTGTGTAACTCTATTGAGCTGTGAAATTATAATTATCTGTCGTGCCTGCGACCTAAACAGCTTTACCCTCATCCAAATGTAAATTAATCATAAAAAGGGCCGTTAATAACATCTCTATTTACTTCCAATTCGATGGATATTCGACGATAGCCGAATAAGTCGAAGAGTCGAGGAAACGATACGAAGGACATTAAGAAAATAGAAGCACTTTACTAGAATATTTAAGTACGGAAATTCTTGTAAGCAATCCTCTGCATCATTTTTGACTATAGTTTGTTCGCGATAAGAATGCAGTGAGTCATCCTTGTCCTTCGACCTAGCCCCGCCCCCTAACCAATCAAATCTTTTTAAATTACAAGTTCAAGTTCATAGTGTCCAGTTGAAGACATTGCTTCGAACACAACGGTTGTGTCCTGTCATTTCCACTGAGAATACACCGTATGCACTGATGATTCACTGCATTCTTATCGCGAACGAACTATAGACGTTCCTAGAATGCTGTTTGCGTTTCTATGTTAAATCGGTTCAGAAAATTAGACTTAGCCAGTAGTTTTCTTGGTTCCACATAGGAGCCACGCCTTTTGCCGTTACCGATCAATAAACAAAGGCGATAGATAATAACTATTCTATAATCCGAGCCCAAATTCCAATAGCTAGGACCGATGCTACATAGGTAGGTATAATCTCAGAAGTCCAAGCATAATAGGCTACTAATCTTGCGCAGAAGACGCGGGCGTCCACTAGTAGTAATCCAAACTTTGATAGCATTTAATTTTATATGTTTCACACCCCACATTACACAGAACAAACCATTGTGATCATCACACAAAGTTTTGTCCTGGGTGAGATTCAAACCCCCGACCCGAAAAAAGTATAAAAGCTAGGGTTCATTACCTCAAGGAAACAGAACAGTATCCCACACACGATAACAGTCATGCCGGCACTGTGGACAGTACTCAAGACCTTAGATTCACAGCCATCTTTGTAGTACTTCTCTGAAGACAGGCAGTCGGAGCGCTTGATCTCAGCTGAACGATCGGTACCGTCATCAGGGCAGCAGCTGAACGAAGGGTTGATGCGAGGCTCCGAGGCTGCGTAGTTATCGGGTCCAGTGATACCACAGCATTCCAACTGGATACAAGTTAGTTTTTTAAATACGCACAACAGTGGTAGATCCTTACTTTTTCCAGTATGATTGGGACAACACAGCCAGGGTCGACTTGAGTCAATAACTAATGATATCGCAGAAAATTTTAGAAAATTTGTTAATTGGGTCACGTCGGCCAATTTTGTCTGCGGTTTCATTGGTAGGATAAGCTATTCTACTTCAGTCGAAACTGCCATGCTCATCAGAACATCTATTACTAAGCTGTGTTTGAGAGCTTCATTTTTTTATTGTTTCTCTCATTTTTTTATACCCTTCCCTACCCTAGTTGACCGAGGGGGCGTAGGGAGCCTAGCGTATACTTACATTTCGAGACTGGATAATTTTGCTTGCGTCTCTCTGTATACATTTGTGTTCTTTTTTTTTTTTTTTTTTTTAATATATTTAGGTCGACAAATTGACGCCACTCGCCTGATGGTAAGCTGAGGCGACGTCTGGCAATTGAGGGCGACTCTCACAGTACACAGGAATACTATAGAGAGTGGCCCTCAACTTGACGACCCTGTAATGTGCCTCTTCACGCTTCGTTTAAAGAGCCCAGGGTTATATGTTGGAGGAAACACGTGCGCAGGCAGGGCGTTCCAAGCCACCATCGTTCGGCAGAGAAACAATCGTTTAAAACGCTCGGTTCTCGCGAAGACGGTTTCCACGGTATGAGGGTGACATCTCTGCCCGGCACGCGTTGTTCGGGATCGGAAGGGAGAGGGTGGGATCAGGTTGAAGAGCTCTTCAGAACACTCACCGTGGTAAATACGGTAGAACGCGGCCAAGGAAGCAATTGTTCGGCGCTGGGCTAGCGGCTCAAGGCTTCCCGTTACCTCCGGACAGTCTATAATGCGAACAGCGCGTCACTGCATAGCGTCGAGTGCGTCCAGCAAATACTTCGCGGAGCCGTCCCAGAGGTGAGAGCAGTATTCAACGCAGGGTCTAATCTGCGTTTTGTACAGCAGACACCTCTGGTGCGGTGTAAAGAATCGCTTTACCTTGTTCAGTATTCCTAGTTTCCGCGAAGCTAGCCCAATACATCTCTCAATGTATTTTGTGTTATTGAGCTCTCGACGAACGTCTATGCCAAGGATGTCTAGATTGTCCTTCATTGGTAATATTGCATTCTGAAGAGTGGGTAGGGGAAGGAAAGGGGATTTTTTCGCTGTAAATGCACACGCCTGTGTTTTGTGGGCATTGAACTCGACCAAGTTCTCGGCACCCCATTGGGAGATACTGTCGAGGTTTCGGTCGAGATCACCCACGAGATGTCGTCTCTCCTCCTCTATCACAGATCGCCCCGCCGTCGGACGAACCGAGTAACTCCCGTGCAATGTACTGTCATCTGCATAGCAATGAATGTTCCCGAGGGAAAGCATATCATTGATATGCAGAAGAAAGAGAGTTGGTGACAGTACGGACCCCTGCGGTACCCCACGGCATTCACTTGCAAAAAGCGAGAAGCCTGGCCATCGCAGAGGACCCGCACTCGGCCCTCGTTTAAAAAACTGGCAATCCAGCTGCAC
Organism: Nudaria mundana; assembly: GCA_963556515.1. Lineage (NCBI taxonomy): Eukaryota > Metazoa > Arthropoda > Insecta > Lepidoptera > Erebidae > Nudaria > Nudaria mundana. The sequence goes on along the minus strand of OY748292.1, from coordinate 21,291,895 downwards.
AGTTGAGGAGGTAGACCATATGCCGGAAGCTTGGAAAGGAGCGAAGCATGCCAGACCCTATCGAAAGCTTTGGCGATGTCCAGGCTAATACCCAAGGACTCGCCGAACTTTTCCATAGCCTCACCCCATACATGCGTGACGAATGCCAGGAGGTCACCCGTTGATCGTTTTGGCCTGAAGCCATATTGCCGATCATTGATTAGCGAGTGATCCTCCAGGTATCGCATGAGCTGCTTATTAATAAGAAGCTCGAGCACCTTGCAAATGACTGAGGTGACAGCTATGGGTCGATAGTTGCCTGGATCGGATCGATCCCCTTTCTTGGGGATCGGTTGTCCGTTCGCCTACTTCCAGGCCTCCGGCACGAGGCCTGTAGTGTATGACAGGCGGTACAGACGCGTTAATACTGGAGACAACTCAGCAGCACATTTTCGTAGCACCACCGCCGGAATGCCGTCAGGGCCACTGGCTTTCCGCGTGTCGAGTGACCGCAGCACTGCCCGTACATCACATTGCCTGATAACAATATCAGGCTTAGTGTGGCCACAGTTGGCGATGGCGGGGGGCTGCAGGCCACGGTCATCGACCCGGGAATTAGCCGCAAATAGGTCTGCGAGCATGTCCGCCTTCTCTTGGGCTTTGTGAGCCAGTGATCCATCAGGAAAACGCAGTGGTGGCAGCGAGGGTTGACTGTACGGCTTTGGCCAGTTGCCAGTATCCACGGCTGCCCGTGGGATGGGATGTGAGCTCCTGACCAAGCCGCGCGACGCGCTGGGCATCCGCTCTCTTGAAGGCCCTCTTGCTGAACCTAGTGGCCCGATTGTACGCTGCTTTGAGGCGGTTCACGTTCGGGTCACGTGCCGCCCGAGCCCTGACCCAGGCGCGATATGCCGACTGTTTTTTCTGGACAGCCTCGGCACATTCACGCCCGAACCAGGGGCGAGCTTTGCGGATGCTGGCGACATCAGTGAAAGGGATATAATATTCTATTCCTAGACTGATCTCGCCAGCAATGGCAGCAGCGCTATCCGAAGGCGCCTTCCCTACAAAGCAGCGCTGGCTCCACGGGACGGACGCAAAGTAATCGCGGAGACCTTCCCAGTCTGCCGACGAGTAGTGCCATAGTCGTCGAGTCATTTGTTCAGCACGAGCTGGCGGTGGCACTGTGCACATGCACATGTGCCCAGTGGGGCGCGTACCGACACACTGTACTCGGCTGGGCGACTCGTCAGCAGTAGATCCAGCAAGGCGGGCGTGTGGTCTGACCTGTCAGGTATCCGGGTGATCCCCCGTACCATCTGGGTCAGCCCGTGGGAGAGATCGAATGCATGGGCGGTTCGTCCCGCATGATCGGTCCTAAGGGACCCCAGCCACTCAACGTGATGACCGTTAAAGTCCCCCAGGAAAACCAGGTCAGCGTTCGGGAACCGCACCTGCGCATCGTCAGCCATCTCGCTGAGGTATTCGAAAAGCCTTGTTGTCCCAGTGTCCCCTGTGTGGGAGCGGTAGACGCACACGTAGATCTGGCTCATGGAGCCATGATCCACGTGCAGCCAAAGGACGGAGTAGGAGGGGTTCTCCAGACAGCGCAACCGGCGGCAGCAAACATCCGCCCTAACGAACACGCACACCCCGGCTTTATCGCGGAATTGTTCCTCAATGATATAGCCCGGGTAACAGAGGTACGACGTGTCGTCAGGGCGGCGTATCTGTGTTTCCGTTAGGAACATCACAGAAGGCCGTGCCGACTCCAGGTGATGGTGGACGGTATCGAGGTTTGCATGGAGTCCGCGGATATTCGCGAACTGCACCTCAAACGAAGTCAACTTTGTGGGGTTTCTAGGGGCCGCTGTGTACCGTCTATTCTCTTGTTGCACTGTCATTGTGAAATATGGGGAAGCGTGAAGGCAGGGCGATATTTGGTGCGGCAGTAAGTGACAAAGTGCAGAGGCTAGCTTCGTCTAGAACCGTGTGGTTAGGTCGGAGCCGACCCGCCGGACGGAAGGGCTCCCAAACCCCCCTGATGCAAGGCCGCCGCTACCCCACACCGGTTACCACCCGGAGCGGCGACCCCACAACAGGATTATGCGCAACATGTGGGGCAGCCTACTGGGGTGGTTGGTCCCAGGCGGGCCCCATGACTATGTTGCGGGCGGCCGCGGCAACGCCGTTGCTAAGGGTCTCCCTGGCCGGCGAATCGACCCACACCACCCACACTAGACTCCGCTTCGCCCCCACTGGACCCCTGCCTGCCGCACCACAACACACACCGCCCCGGGCCCGGCAGTGCAGCTGCTGAACCCCTAACGCAACCCAGCCTGGGCTGGGTTACTTGGGGGGCTTTAGCACAGCTGCACGGTGGTACCCCCCCGGACCAACACTGTTGTACCACCTGTTATCCACGTAGGGGCCAAAGCCACCACATGGGTACCGTAATATACGAACCTCGTCCGTTAATCAGCAGGTGCGCCACTAGCAGGTGAGGTCGCTGGGGCCCGATAGATGTAAGAAGGGCCCTTTGCACTCTAGCTAGCATTGGCCACATTTTTTCTACTATCTCCACGGAACTTGGCACTAGTGTTCCTCGATTTAATATATTTCTTCATTGTGATGTTTTTGATTAGGAGGGAAACAGGGAAAAGCCCAAATAGTGCTTTAATATTCGCGTGGTCTACTTTGCGACAATTGGGCGACCACTAGTTTCATAAGCTCCAACTCTACTTACGGTAGACTGAATGCGGTCCCAAAATTCCTTGTAAGTATCATCTTCATCCTTAGTAGATTTGTTCTTGATGAAGGAAGAACGCAGTTGGGTCTTTAATGACCCTTCGATCTGAGGACGTAAAGCAGCTGCCGCGATACCCACAGACAACTCCAGAAGTATGATTATGATAAGACACCCGGCGAACTGTAAGCAAATACCAAAACCTAAATAAAGAATAGGAACTAAATAAATATTTAAGCAGAACAAGAATTAGATTACTGATTGAAACACCTAGTTTTATTTACTGGCCGCCAGCTACGGCCTCGGAAGGTTAAATAACCCCAGGATGCCAGCTAAATTTTGCCGCCTATGCGGCCTTGTCAAGGGTTTTTTTATTATTTCCGCGGCCCAAGGCCTCGGCCGCTCTAACGTCCGTTGCCGGGCGTCTCTGGTTATGTCAAGGGGGTTGATAATTTTATACTTAGCTATTGTAGACCATTTATTCATAACGTCTATCTAAAACAATCTAATTATGTCACGTCTCTTTTCAAACAATGGAGCATTTAATGTAGTAATCGATCTGATTACATCATCATTGGTGAGTAGCCCAATTACTTTTTAGGTCTATATCGAAATGGGCGAACTACGCATGAATAGCGAATGTCTTCGGGAGTGCTTGCAGATGTCGGCGGAGGTACCTACTAGCATTATTTTCTTCAGCCTAACACGTAAAGTGGGACGAACAAAACGTAGACAAAGATAATGTCTGCGTCTAACACGTATTTACGATTGTTCGGACCTATTCTTACAAAAAAATCAAGTAGTCCTATTGATCTATGTGTTTACTTACAATATATAGAAGTTTAGGGCTCTCCTTCCAAGCTCCGAAGCATCCAAAAGCTGCTATAATAATAATGAGTACGCCAATGATGATCAGAACGATATCAGTTTCGTGGCCAGTCGGTTCCATGCCCGCAAACCCTTTGATCATTCCCATATCCACGCATGCTGCTGCTATGATCACGATGCCGCATATCTGTGAAAGAACATGTAGGGTATAAGTTATTGAAGACAGATTGTCCATTGCCATTTAGCTGGGCAATGCTGCCAGCATCATGGGCACATTTGCACCAGGAACGATGCAGGACGTATATATTGATTTATGACTTTTTTATTTATGGCAGATTAATTGTTTATTTTTGTATATTTATTGAAGTTGTCTATTGTTATGGGAGTAATTAGAAATAAGAGACAATTTGGATTGAAAATGGAGAACCATATTAAAGTCTCAAAGTCCAATATATTTAATTTTAGGTGTACCTTATAGTAGAGCCTGTGAGAAAAGAACTAGGCAATATAAACCCACGATCACTCTTTTATCTAATCTTAAAACTTTCACACATATACGCCTTGATAATTTTGTTTCTTGCTGTTGGAATTTAGGTTTACAGGCAAAATGTGGATGTGTAATGCAGCCTGCCTACTCCCTCTGGTAGATTATTGACGGAATCATTATGACAGTTCATAACTACAATAAATGGTTCAAGCATAAGAAAGCTATAGCATTGTACAATATACTAAACCTACGCCTAAATTCAAATAAGGCAAATCATAAAAGTACTTTTTGTCGATTCTATCTCTACACCCACTATGCAATAATACATGTAGGCGTCAATTAGTAGTATCTGATTGCTATTGATATAGGTACGGCCATTCAAAACGACTTTATCGTCTATTTGGTATATAGTGATCATGTTTGTACCACCGGTTATCAAGCAAGTAAAAACTTTCTCCGCTACACGATTATTGGGTGCGTATTTTTTTTACTGACTATGTTAAGATACTCCTAGGTATACAGATAACCTGTGTGGTGTAGTGGTTAGTGACACTGCCTAAAGCTACTACTGGACTCGGAAGTCGCGGTTTCGAACCCCGTGAACATAAGTTTATCTCATGAACCGTGATAGTTAGAAAGTTGTAATTTTCACAGAAGATGTATTTCTGTTGCCTCTATAACAACAAATACTAAAGATCAGAATATAATAAATATTTAAGGGGGCTCCCATACAACAAACGTGATTTTATTGCCGTTTTGTCACGGAACCCTTTTTGCTCGAGTCCGACTCTCTCTTGACCGGTGTTTTTATTAAACTTCCTCGGGTACTCATTCCTAATTCTATCCATTCTTGTACACACATCCATTGTAACATTCGCATCTCAATTCAATTCAAATACACTTTATTGTACCTACACAACATGAAGAACATACATAAAGAAGATATCACTCAAAGAAGAGTACCAATGGCGGCTTTATGACTAAAAGCGATCTCTCTCAGACAACCTATAGATGGATAGCGAGTTAAAGAAATTAAAAGGGTGTACAACTATCTGTGGATAGCATGCAAGGCCTGGAACGCCCTGCTTGTGCACGTGTTTCCTCCCACTATAATCCTGGGTTCTTTAAGCGGAGCGTGAAGAGGCACATCAGTAGGTCGTCAAGTTGATGGCCACTCTCTATAGTATTGTGTGCTGTTAGAGTGGCCCACAATCGCTAGACGTCGTCACGACTTACCACCAGGCGGACGGCGTCAATTTCGAAAGACTAAATAGAATCAGAAAATAAACTAAATGATTATTAATACTGATTCAATAAAATTATTAAGAAAGAAATTATAAATAGATCACAAAAACTGATGTCATCGGCGGGATTCGAACCCACGGCCTTTCCCTAACAGGGGGACTGCTCTGCCAACTGAGCTACGATGACCACTACCGAGACATTGAATTTCTGCTTCATATCATATTCATAATTTCTACATCGCGCTATTAAGGTTAGCGTATTCAACTAATACTGCATCTCCGTGTTGAATTGTCCATAAGAACCTTGAAAATATATTGTGTGGTCTTATCTAATAACATCTGGCGTCCTGAACACAGCGTCCGAGTAAATTGCTCTAATTGTTACACCATCGCCATGATACGTCCACATGACATCAGTGTCGTTATTCTATTTTCATAATGTACCGTCAACATGTTAAACTGTTGTCCACTTTGAAATATTCTCGGAATAGGTGCATAGGTACATCCTCACATCTCGGAATTAGATGTTGGGACTGTTGAGATAGAACCTCTGTACAGGCTGTTAGAATTCAGTTTGAATTACAGAATGGTTATGGATTTTATACAGTGGTTATATACTTGCTCCGTATAACGTAGGACCAGAGACAGACAGAGATATATAATGCACCTCTGCCCACCCCTTTCAGGGGTAAAGGTGATGAAATACTATGTAAATACATACATAACTACATTTGTCATCACGTCTGGCTCTTACGGCACTGGTTGGTTGTAACCCTACATAAAATCCTTGCACAAATACCTACTGGAAAATATAGACCTAAATTACCTATAAACTAATCGTTGTATTGTTAGTGTATCCATTTACATTCAATATTCGTGTAAATTGTTTTTGGTATTGTTATAACTAGTGTTATTAACTTATTAATTACACTGTATTGTTAAAATTCGGAACTCCCACTCGCACAAAAACCTTCGAGGTTTAAGCAAGTGGATGTTATGCATGCAGACTATACTATTATGTAATGTTTTGGTTAATACACAAAATAAATAACTAAAAATGCCGTAGTCCACCATTAAAATTTATTAATCAGTTCGTGTGAAGTCTACAAACGACATACTACATATTTCCACAATTAGAATTGAGTGAAATATCGACCGTTGTCATTTTTACTATGTCCTCATTCCGTGACCCGGTTCTTCGGTCATGTAACCTTATATTTTACCTGTACCTTCATTATGGTTATAATAAATAATGTAATTTAGTTGCTGATTTAAACAGGGTAGAAAATTAAATGCGGTAGTGTGAAGTTCGCCGAGACAGCAGTGCCCACCAGCCGTTTAGGAGTTCCAAGTTCTTAGAGGTCCAAACTACCAGCATACTATTACCAGCAAACAGTGCACCGACGAAGCACTGAGTAAACAAGAAGTTGATGATACTCGGCATTAGATTGGCCTTCGACGAGTATAATTATGAGACGACCAACAAAGTGACTATGAAATGTGATTAAACCCTTATTTCTATTCAAAGACGTGATTTTTTGTATGGGTGTGTGTGTTCTTCTTCTCTTGTCAATGGACAACACAACAATCCTGTAGTATTGTAGTGCAGACTTGATATATAGCCTATTGTTTTGAATCCCAAACGCCCAGGACTTTAATTATTGGCTGTGCCATAGCGGCTGGCACGTAAGACTTTGTTGCCTTTCGTCAACATTTTATCAAAAGGCAACGGGATTCCATTTTTTTTTCAAAATTACAATATTGCTGCTACTTTTTATTAAATTCATTCGGCCATTTTGGACATAACCCATGATAATGTGTCCGGTGACGGCAATAGGCTTACCCCCTATTACGTGGGACTAGAAATACTGTCAAGTTGTGGGTGTGTAATGCACGTCTGCCTACCGTTTCGGGGATATAGCCAAGGTTTAACCAAGAGTAAGTGGCTACATCTAGTTCTAACCGGCTAAAACTAGGTGCAGCCGCACTTCGGGTATTAGCCGTAACATATATATATAATTCTACTGTACGTGTGTATGTCACTGAACTACTCCTAAACGGCTGGACCGATGTTAATGAAATTTTTTGTGTGTGTTCAAGGGGATTCAAGAATGGTTTAGATTCACAATTTGTTTTTTTTTGCAGCACAACGTCTGTCGGGTCCGCTAGTATTAGGTATATAAAGGAAAGAAATTTTATTGTTTTTTTTTTTGTATTGAATGGTTCCAAAGTTACGACCGATTAGAAAAATTCTTTCACCTCTCTACATTGATAGCGAGTGACATAGGCTTTATAACATCACGCTACAAGCGATAGGAGCGTAGTAGTACGTACTTTACTGCTTCGGTGGCGTGGTCGGTAGTGCATCGGCTTTCGACTCCAGAGTCCCGGGTTCGATTCCCGGGTCGAATCAAGTATTTGTGTGATCCACAAATGTTTGTATGGGAGTTTGGGTGTTTTATATCATGTTTGTATTTAGAAATTTATAATTATGTTTATGAGTTGTCTAGATCCCATAGCACAAGCTTATGACTTAGTTTGGGCTAGATGACGATGCGTGAGAACGTCCAAAAATATTTATTTATTTATTTATTTTATTAGTAGTGATGAAAATTTCTCTGTAGTCGCAAAAAATCCTTCATATTCAGAGCGTGCACAGACTATAACGTGATATCTCGGGAGTTCGAAGGTAGTTCTCTGAGCGTGAAAAGATGGCTGAGTAATGCATTCTCTGATGTGTTGGGGGTGTAAGGGAATAATCTAGGTACCTATTTTTCGTTTATTAAGTTTTTATTGTGGTAGTGGTGTGTTGCATCGCACTGATTGCTGTGTACTTACTTACTTTTTGATTATTGGTGAGAACTTGTAATTGGCCATGTAGTAATGTATTTTTAGTTCATAAGATGGTTAGCTGTAAGTTCCTCGACATTGATAAAACTAGGTATGCAATGCATGCTGCTGTTGCAAGAAACTGAGCGAAGTGTTAAATTTTCGAACGACAACGATTTATGATTATTTATCTGTGATTATTCCTCGATGGTATGTCCGACTTTAATTTTTTTTTGTTCTAAACCACCCTCACGCCACACGTTATCACTGTGGTAAGTTTGAAGGAGATCGGTTCAGGCGTTTAGGAGGAGTATGCGGACAAACGAAATACATGAGTCGCCAAATAATGTTGCATGTTAAACGCGAGCTTCCGCTAGTTTGGTATAAAGAGCTGTTCTGACTCATGCAGACGATCATATTATATTACCTCATTTGCACGTGTTTATTGCTGTTTTAACAACTAAATTACATGCACAAATGCATTTAGCATGAAGTCATTTATCTTACGTCATCTCTCAAGAAGACTCAAGAAGTCAAGACTCTCGAAGTATCAGTGTAAGTTTGCCCGGACTGCTTTGTTATTGCTATTGTATATTCTGAACCCCTTACATCAGCCTCACAATATTAATGACGAAGTATTTGCCGGTTAGTTTTGGTGAGGCGCTCGTTCACGTAGAAGCGGACAGAGGGCCCAGCCGCAACGATGTCCTGCGTGGTAGCGCCTCGTCGCACGCGCGCGCTCCTCAGCATCTCGTCGCGCAGGTCTCGGCGCGCCAATCGCACCACCAGGGGGCGCGTGCGTAGTGCTCCACCATCTACTCCCTCAGGAATACCAAATAGTCGTGGTTATCGCTCGTCTTGATTATTTTTCTAGTCTCCAATTCCCACCTGAATTCCAGGGATAATATAGCCTAAGTAACTCCTTATGAAATAGCTGCTATCTGCTAGTGAAAGACTCATTAAAATCGGACATTATATCATTACATCTTCCAGAAATTTTATGGAGCAAACATGTTACCTACCTTTTTACCCTAGAGGTTCCCGTGAGAATTGGGAATCAGCTTGTAGGTACTAAAGGCAGGCCTATGTCACTCGCCTAACAACCGCAAAACATATGTGACGTCAGCGACAACTTGAAGTTGTAAATAAGAAAGGGTTGTCTCTTGTTTATGACACGGCATTGACCAAAGAGTTGATATTGAGGCATTAACGTCATAATTATTGGTAAAATTATGCTGGTATATATTTTACTTTGCTGACAACCCTAACGTTCGAATTGTGTTCTGTGTAATCAAAAGAATGTTCTTTATTTAACGTCGGAGTGCAAGTTCTGTATGGAAGTACTATTCTGTAGGTACCTTATTTGAGGCTCCGTAGTGTCGTTTTGTTGTTTAGATCAACATACACATCGTAGTTAATAAAGCACGTCACGTATCGTTATAGCGAGTTTACTATTCGCGTTACACGCTACTGGTTTCCGATCTAGTCTAGAGTCGAACTCCGGAACGTACCTCTGAATTTAAAATTAGATACCTACCTACCAAAGTCACGGTCAAAACCGTGACATTTGCCAGTTGTTTATTTGACACGGAATTTTAGTTTTAAGCAATGGTTTATGTATTCTATTCTGATAGGTGAGGGGCTCGTGATCTAGTGGTAACCGACAATATTAATACATTGCAAAGGTTAAGCAACATCTAGTCGGGCCGGTCTTAGGATGGGGGTGACCATTTCTTAAGACACTGAGACCCCTCCGTGCCTCGGAGAGCACGTTAAGCCGTCCGTCGGTCCCGATTGTCATACGAACATCTATGGCAGTCGTTAGGGGTAGATGGAACCTTTAAAAATCCGACCGGTCTAACTACAGAACTTCGATATCGCCTATGGGTTGTGAAGGTCAGATGGCAGTCGCTTCACGGAAAATATCGAAGTTCAGCCGAATCACAGTTGAGTAGAGTAGACTGGAAAGCCGACCCCAACTAAGTTGAGAAAAGGCTCGGTGAATAATGGCTCTTATTAATATTTAGACTTCTACGTACTAATCTCAGACTAAAAGAATAACATAGACGGAACGAATAGAACTAGCGAGTGAAGCCGCCAAAAGGGATACTATATAGCAATGGGATACCATTTCGCTCGCCACTCCTTTGTAAGCAGCGAGTGTGTACGCACGTGCGATCACGGTTGAACAAAATATTATAAATATGCCGTATTGTGTGGTGAAAAGGTGTAAAAACACTTCAATTATTCATAGAAAGAATGCTGGATTATCGTTTCATGAGTAATTAACTATTTCTTATTAGATTTCATAACATTTTTCTAAATATTCTAGTTGCACAAACTAGGAACACAAAACCTCCGCCATATCATACAGAGTTGCCATAATTTTTTCATCATTTCCACAAAATATTTAGCAGTATTTATGGGAATTTATAAAGTATTGAGTAAAAAAAAATCAGTGTCATCAATGTTGACAACCTCGATGTTTCTAATCATCATCATCATCATTCGTGCGTTAGTCCCGAACTCCCGATCACATCTGTGTCCGGGATCTACTTAATACGTGGCTTGGTTATTTCGGCAATCTTGGAATTGACCGCCGTCTGACCTCCGAGCCTGTGTTCTGATCCAATATATTTATGTTACTGTGTCAGTAGTTTAATTTCAGTCTAACACTACGAAGGCCTCAGTCTTAACCTAACGACTATTGATATCTACTTCATGTATAGTCAACGACAAAAGTAGCTTAGCCAATAATTCTTATCTGTTGATCACTAATAGCTGTTAAACCGATCACAAAATCATAAACGAAACACGAAATATATTAACTTTGTCCTTGGGGATTCTAAAATTACTTGTACATTGCTGTGGCACATGCATTGGGATGTAAAAAAGAATAATAAATATTTTTGTGCTAATCAACTTTTGTTGTTGACTGTACTTTGTACTTACACTGGAATGAAGCTTTGTTCATTCCTCTTAAAAAGGATTATTTTAATGATGAGAAATTTTTTGAAAGCTAGTAATTAAAGTGTGTTTACTCAGTGTTTATCACGTTTTTATTTATTTTAACACTTCCCCATTTTAGGCACTTATCATAATAATCATTTGTGTAAATGACAAAATAATTGCAGATAACATTTACTAAAACAAATATTAATTTTCCATATGTCCACTAAATAGAGATTTTTAGGAGATTTTTCATTTGCTGGCAACATTACGCACACGCCGTTAGTGGTATCGGTACACGGAAATCGGAGTCACACGCACACATTGAAAGTGTCATTTGGCTTCACGTGTTTATTCTACATGTTCCGTCTATGTTATTCTTTTAGTCTGAGGTACTAATCTATAAAGTTTGCTTGTAAGGTTGAACGCTTGTTAAATAGGTACCTACGTACTATAGTTACTTTTTCCGGAAAGCACCAGGCAAGAGACTCTCGCTTTTTCCGTGTTTGAAATTATAGGGATTGTAAAAGAACTACTACCCTCCAGCGAAGTCTGCGTTTTTGTGTCAGGATATTATAGGACAACAATCTGACAAAATTTCAGATTGCATCAAAGTCCTTATATGATTAGAATGGTCACTAGGCTCTCGTTCTGTATCACGCGTGTCAGTACTAAGTACACGAAGAAATAGTTGGACACGGAATAAAACGCTAGAGAATGTACGGTGTAACGATCATCTTCAAGCCGAGTTCAGTGTGGACGCTGTTATGTGGCTACACATTAGTCACGTTTTCGATCTTTTCAAAGGATGTTCGCTATTGTCCGCGTGACTAGACTTTTTTTATTTCGGTAAACTGTTTCTGTGGGAATTGTAAACTAGAACACTACGCTAATGGTCCTCAAAGAATCAATCAATCAAAGAATCAATTTCATTTATTCAGTTTAGGCACATAAAGAGCACATATGAATGTCAAAATTTTACAATTTTGTCAAGTAATATTATAAAATTACTAAATTAAGTAAGTACATAAATAACCATTAGAAAATGATTCTTTCGCTGGTTCGGTAAGTTGGTTCTCCTGAGAAGAGACCAGCAAGAAACTCAGGTAGATTATCCATTTTCTTTTTTAATATTGTTTTGTTTACATTGTTACAATTAGTTTATATTGTATTATACGAGTGGCCAACAACAGAAGATTAGGGTGACCATGCATTTTTATCATTAAGATATTCGTCTACATTATAGTAGCCTTTCATTATCAAACATTTTTTAACTACTATTTTAAACTTATTAAGAGGCATGTCAACCAAATCCTGAGGAATTTTATTATAAATTTTTATACATTTGCCTACAAACGAATTACCAACTTTATGAAGTCAAATTTTTGTCATTGCCAGTTTATTTTTATTTCTTGTATTAAAATTATGGTTATCGGAAATTTTTTTGAAGAGATCTATGTTCTTCCGTACATATAAGATGTTGTCGTAAACATATTGAGAAGCAACTGTTAAAATATTAATTTCTTTAAATAGTTCTTTCAGCGAGTCACGGGTTCCGAGTCTATAGATACGAGCTAGGAAGCGAGTCAATAATTTTATCTTGATGAGGACCCTACGCACTACGCACCTATAAAAGGCTTTATAATAATACTCTTTGCGTAGTAAAGTCTCGTCGCCCGCCTGATGGAAACCCGTGGCGACATCTAGCGATTGACGTGACCCAGTGATGTACCTTTTCACGCTCCGCTTGAAGAATCCTGAGTTGTAAGAAGAAAGACAACACGAAAATAGTGTCATGTCGTTATCCCCACTGGATGTGTATTTGGATTGAATGGTCCTTTCTTAATTCGTTATAGAAAAGGCGTTTAATAAGCTCACATAGTAGTGTGGTACGTTTGCCAGTGGTCCACTTAAATTAGCCAAAATCTCAGAATTTTGGGCCCCAGCTAATAAACTTGTAATTGGACTACATAATTGTTGGGTATCCTCGTCTATTAAAATCTATGTCAAAGGTCAAACCTCGTTTTCTATGGGTTATTCACAACTTATATTTATTACAATAGTTTAGTTGATTAAATTCTCTACAATTTGTGTTGTTAAGCTTTTTTATACGTTGAATCGTTTTAAAGATAGAGGGAGGATAGCCACAGAATCGTCTGTCTCCCAGCGTGTAGGTGAAGATGACAGGGGCCCCCGGAGATGTTGAAAGGGCCCCTTCGCCGATAATTAAATGTCGTAATATCCGCACACTATCTTTGAATTCGAATGAGCCTGGAGGTACAATAGCGGGCTGTTAGAAATAATGAGTCACTCATATTTGTGAAGGCGCCTCGGATAAGCGTATATAAATTAATAGGCTGTTTATGACATAGTAGAGTCGCTACGCAATAACTGAGAGGTCAGGGCTGACTAAAATAGTTTATTATTAAATCAAAAATAACTGGATCCCTATGGACTTGACCGGATTGCAGAGATAGTGGGATTTACTGTTCGGATTACATAATGGTTATTTTTAAGGTAAAACGGGAACCTTTTTACTAAGACTCTGCTGTCCGTCCGTCTGTACGTCTGTCACCAGGCTGTATCTCTTGAACCGTGATAGTAAGAAAGTTGATTTTTTTACAGAAGATGTAAATCGTTGCCGCTATAACAACAAATACTAAAGAACAGGATATAATAAATATTTAAGGGGGCTCCCATACAACAAAAGCGATTTTTGCCGTTTTGGTACGGAACCCTTCGTACGACTCACACTTGGCCGGTTTTTAATACATTTTTCATTGCTCAATGTACTTAGCTTGAAATACCTAAGTGAACGATTTTCTTAAATCGGTCCAATACCGAGGCATATTCAATGCAAACAAAGATTCAAATTTCTTTATACTTTTTATTGTATACTTAGTCTTAGATCAAAAATACCTAGATTACCAATCAGTGCTTTAAAAACGGCACCACTTCACCTCGGTCATTGCACACCTGGGCGCTTCAACCGCTCGCCGTACTAAGTTCCTATTCCGCTTGCTGACTCTCGAGGGATGCGACAACGGCGCTGTACATTGATGCGCCGTATTCATTATACATATTTCTTTGTCAACCATCAATGTACAATCTGGTTTATTTTATAGATGGTATTTGTAATAATTACCTATATAGTATTTGAGTGCCAAAATTCCGCGTTGTATTTGTACTAAATCCAATATCTATAGTATTTTTGATCTAAGCTACGTACTTACCTACTTTTGGAAAACTCTGTCAATCAATTTTGATGAAAAACAGCCTAAACAATACAGACAAAATCAAATGTGACCACTCGGAAAGTAGAAGCGTTCAATGAAAAAAAATCGGTATTTTTTTTTTAATTCGGTTAATTCGGTCCAAATATATGAGATAACAAACATAAAAGAAAACATACAGCCGAATTGAGAACCTCCTCCTTTTTGGAAGTCGTTTAAAAATAGTTTTTGATTATTAGTCCATTGAAATGTTACATTTTTTGGGGTTAAGTGTGCAAAAGTCAGAGGACGCTATTTTATTTTTTAGATATCAAGGGAGGGTGGGGTCTAGTATAAAGCTAAATCCATTGTTATGGGTTTTCCGCATCTTGAAAAAGGGTTGCAAATCGTTATCGCGCTCTATCAGCAAACTATTCATCGCACAAAAAAATTGCGCCACATTTTTGTCGCAAATTAAATTCTCTACAACTTTGTCCTACGACTTTTTGTCGTAGAATTAAACATTACAAAGTTACCTACACTACCCCCTTGATATCTAAAAAATAAAATAGCGTCCTCTGACTTTTGCACACCCAAATGTAACATTTCAATGGACTATATGTGTGAAAATCGCTAGACAATGCATCCAGTACTTCCATAGATACGCGTGTACAATGTTAGTACACACAAACGTTGTTTAGTCAATATTCTTCTCTCATCGTTAACTAACTATATAGTTTGAAGGTTGTATCTGTTACGGAATAAAAAGGTGCAGTTTAGATTACGTAAACATGCGTGACAAGTCTTAACAACTAGATAGGTACCTACAGTTTTATTTGAATTACACTAAAGTCGTGCTTACATGTTGTCGAGTGGTAAGTACGAGTGCAACTGATGTTACTAATCACTTAACAGTTAACTTAACACTTAACAGTAATCAAAGTTGATGACCACGCCCACGGCTCTGTCTGCGTAGAAATTGTTCTAACTTAAAACAGTAACCTGTTTTAAGTTAATATTATATTATACCTATATTATACCCTACCAAATATTCAATATTTTATTCATATCAAAATTACAATATAGCTGCTACTTTTTATTAAATTCATTCGGCCATTTTGGATATAACCCCTTATAAATGTGGGGCGGTGACGGAGGCTTCGTTGCGTAATTTAAAAGATCTAAGCGAACAGACAGCCGCAGTGTCTTTATTTTTAACTGAATTCAAAAAAGGACTCTATTTGACTGTATCTTTTGTTTATGTTTGTAGTCAAAACTTTGAACTGGGTATACCGATTGTGAAAATTCCCTTTTCAACCGCCTTCCAAAAAAGGAGGAGCTTCTTAATTCGACTGTATGTTTTTTTGTTTGTTACCTCATATCTTCCGACTGGTTGAACCGATTTTGATTTCTTTTCTTTTAAATGAAAGCTACTACTTCCGAAGTGGTCCCATTTCAATTTGGTCCCATTTCGCTTATTTAAAGTCGATTGTTGTTTACATTTTTGACGTGTATTATTACTCATTGAAAGCTTTTCGTGGCATTTCAATTTGGTCCCATTTCGACAATTTGAAGTTTTGTTAACATTATAAACTATGTAAAGATTATAAAGCTGAATAGTTTATTTGTTTGGTTCAACGCGCTAATCTCATGAACTATTCGTTCAAATACAAAAAATAACATTTAGTGTCGAATAGTCAATTTATGGCTACTTTAAGCCTATTCAGCCGATAGTCAGTCTAGATTCTAAACTAACTATGCGTGACAATTGCATTTCCAAACTACTTATCGGTATTCCTAATCGATATAACATTAATCGATGTGAATGCATTAACACGTACGTAACGAGCTGTTCGCGTGACAGTGTTCCAATCAAACTCGTAGCATAATGATTCGGTAAACAGCCCTTCGGTTACTTCCTATATCGTAATTATAAGAGGACAAACGAAATCCCATCTTTAACCCCGAAGGGATGGACAGAAGCGTTCTGTGTATCCACATTTTGTAAGACACAGTTGGTCCTACGTAATACGGGCCTGTTCCGTTACGAGCACAGCGTTTATTTACGGCACAGATATAAGAATTAAGGATATACTAGTTGTATAGTTACAGTTATATATACGACTATATTCGCAACTCTATCAACAATTCAAAATTAAATTTAAAATTTAAAAAAACCCCGACTCACAACAAAAGTGATGTATAAGTATGACCTTTCATTTAATACCCAACACGGGTATATTTGAACACATTCAATTTTTCATTACCATTTTCACCCCTCATATCTTTGAAATGGCTTAACCGATTTTTATAAAACATAGCTAAGAACACTCTCCCCTAACCCATCTTTCAAACAAAAGAAACAGAATCAAAATCGGTTCATCCGTTTGGGAGCTACGATACCACAAACATACTTACAAACACACACACACGCACACACACACACACACACACACACACACACCCACCCACACACACACACACACACCCACCCACACACACACACACACCCACCCACACACACGTTAAACTTATAACCCCAACAAAGTCGCAGTTATCTGCAAGTCAATGAACACGACATCCATACAGATAAATATAATTTAAGTGTCTCTGTGTTATTTCAAATTAGTTAGCAGCTTTTTAATAAATGCATTTAAAAGTAAAAAAGGTACTAACATTAAAATAACATACACATATCACGCCTATATCCCCGAACGGGTAGGCAGAGGTGCATTATACACCCACAATTTGCCAGTATTCTAGTCCCAAGTAATAGGGGGCAAGCCTATTGCCGTCACCGGGAACATTTATAATGGGTTCCATTATGGTGGTCCAAAATGGCCAAATGAATTTAATAAAAAGTAGCAGCTATATTGCAATTTTGAAAAATATTGAAACCCGTTGCCTTGCGATGAAATGTTGATGAAAGGCAACAAAGTCTTACGTGCGAGCCGCTGTGGCACAGCCAAGTAAAGTCCTGGGCGTCTCGGACTGTTCCTGGACGTCTCGGACTGTTATCCTTACATGTGTGGGAAATGCGAAGAAACACATTTATAATGAGTTCCATTATGGTGGTCCAAAATGGCCGAATGAATTTAATAAAAAGTAGCAACTATATTGTAATTTTGAAAAAAAAAATATTGAATCCTGTTGCCTCGCGATGTAATGTTGATGAAAGGTATCAAAATCTTACGTGCCAGCCGCTATGGCACAGCCAATTTAAAGTCCTGGGCGTCTCGGACATAAAGATAAGCTATTTTAAATTTTTTGTCTGTCTGTTTGTTCCGGATAATCTCTGGCACGGCTGGACATTTTAACGGGACTTTCACTGGCGGATAGCCCATGTAATAAGGTATAATATTGGTTACTTTTATTCCGGCAACGTGTTCGAGAATCAGGAATTATAACTTCGTTCGCGGGAAAAGTTTATACTTAAATAGTATAAACTTTTCCCGCGAACGAAGTTATAAAAATAAGACGCCAAACCCTTTTGCATTTTATATTAGTCTGTTTTATTGTAGGAATTACTTAACTGACGTGTTTATAGAAATAACTAAGTGCTTGATTCATCTTGTACTTGGTCTGTAATTATTGTCCCGTAATGGCGGCTCCATATTATTAATGTCCTGATTTCATAGTAAATTCATGACAAGTTACTCTCTTGACGGCCCACACATTCGTGATTGAAACCTTCCGCATGGACTCTGCAGTAATTGCTGTTGCTATAGTAGGTACTTTTCTTGGTCCCACGTAATACAGGGCGTGCGTCATCTGTCTGTCAATAGGTGCACCACGTGGTCATGATGACTATGCCTAAAATACATTGATATAAAAGGTCATTGACACCGAGGAGCAAACTTGTCAAACAAACTGTGACTGCGCTCATTTTATATTGGTTGTGGAGGTGTCAATGACCTTTTATATCAATTTATTTGGGATTAGGTAAACCCGGAGATGTAGAACAAACTTAAGTAATACTCGAAAGCTATTGATTGACAAACGGTGAGTTAGGAGTGAGTTAGGCCAATTGTGAGAATTTCCAAGTTGTCATAATGACAAGGAATAATTTCCAATGATACAGGATCGCTGATACCCTATATTGGGGTTGGCAGCATTATGAATACTTCATTGATGTCTAACACTAGAGAGCTCTCTCTTTTGAGTGCCTCGGTGGCGCAGTGGTATGAGTATTGTGATTGCCGTCCCTGAGGTCTCAGGTTCGATTCCGGTTCGAATCAAATTATTTATGTGATCCACAAATGTTTGTTGATTTTGGGTATTTTGTATGTATAATATGTATGTATTTAGAAATATATAGGTATGTGAGTTGTGCTCTTTGAGACAGTCTTGATAATGCCTCGTGAGTATAGGGGTCATAGGGGGCCAATTGTCGCTCGCGTGGGGGCCAATTGCCTTGCAGTACTGCGGCACGCGGTGCTTAGTTTGGAGGGCAGCGGGATCCGGAGAAACGGTTTTCCGCTGGCCGCCCGCCGATAGTTGGGAGCCCAATTCTGGACTAGCCATCCGCGAAAGGCTGCTCCGCCATCGCGCGCATAATCCCAGAGTTGCTCCTGTTGGGCCGGTTGGCAACCGGATGAGAGGCCTCAACAGGCAATTCTGGGGGGGTCCGGGCGTCCCCGCGGTCTCCAAGCTAGGTTTCCTCACCGTGCGGCAGTGCTGTAACTTTCGTTGGGGTCCGGTTGGTGCCTCACATAACTGCCACTCTTTGCCTATTTCCTCCCTTGATCTTGAAAATATTATGCAGAAACAATATAAGAAAATGAGGTTTCAGCAGCGGATGCACGGCCTCTCACTGAAAGTGCACCTCACTAACATTCGAGGACTGCACTCCAATCTCGTCCCAGTCCACCACCACCTTGAGGCTGCAAAACCGCATCTGCTCTTGCTTACGGAGACGCAACTCTCAACCCCTGCTGATACTTCCTACCTAAAATACCCAGGCTACACCCTGGAGCACAACTTCCGTTCAAAAGCAGGGGTATGTTTCTATGTGCGTGATGACATCTGCGCCAGGCGTCTCCGTAACTTAGAAGATCCCTCATCTTCTTCAATCTGGGTGCTTGTAGACACCGGCATCGAAAAAATTGTTTATGTGGGTGTATACAGATCGCACAGCGGAGATCAGGAAACAACTAGGCTATTTGACCATCTGAGTGAGGCCGCCGATGTGGCTCAACAGAGGCATCCGACCGCTCAAAAGTTTTTCTGGGGGACTTTAATGCCCACCACGAGCAGTGGCTGTTCCCTTACCAGAAAACAGACCATGCTGGTAGAGAGGCCTACAAGTTTGCTTTGTCTATGAACCTTTCCCAGCTGGTTGACCAGGCAATTCGAATACCTGTCATTGAGAGCCACACGGCCAATTGACTGGACCTTCTGCTGACGACTGAACCAGACCGATATCAAGTGTCAGTATCAGCCCCCCTTGGCAGTTCTGACCACTGTCTGGTTAAGTCCATACTTTTGTGTCCCCCACCTGACTCCAGCCCTAGAGGCACTAGGCGGGTGTGGCGATACAAGTCAGCGGATTGGGATGAGATGCGACATTTCCTTGCATCTTATCATCATCATCTGGCTGCCAGTCTGCTTTTCTTCTGGCGATCCGTCGAGCTGCGCGTCTGCTGTTGCCGGGGTTATCGGTCGAGCGATGGAATACTTTATTCCGTTTTCTGACCGGCCATCTGGGATCAGAGCTCAGGCCTGGTTTGGCTCTGACTGTTTGAAAGCTGAGGCAGACAAACAGTCGGCTTATGAAGCTTGGGTTGATGCCAGAAATCGCAAAGCTCCGGACACGCGTAAAAAGAAGAAAGCCTTTAACAAGGCAGCCAAGTCCTGATGAAGGCGCGCTTAAATCATGTTGGCCGCGTAGGACTCTCGTCTTACCCATCTGGGAGTAAGGAGTTTTGGTCTCTAGCCAAATGTGTTGAGGCGAACTTTTGCCGATCCTCACTCCCTCCTTTGCAGAAACCTTATGGAACACTGGCACACACAGCTGTGGAAAAGGCTAATCTGTTTGCCTCTCTGTTTGCTGAAAATTCACGGCTAGATGCTGGTATTAAAACACCACCTCAGCTACCTCCTAGTGATAGCAAAATGCCTGAAATCCGCATTCATCAAAAGGAGGTTCTCAAAATATTACGCACTCTGGATGTGAATAAAGCCAGTGGTCCCGACGGTATTCCTGCCATTGTTCTGAGGAACTGCGCAGCCGAGTTGTCTCCTATCCTGACACGCCTGTTCCGTATGTCTTTCCGGGCTGGCAAAGTTCCGAAAGCTTGGAAGGTAGCTAACGTACAGCCAGTACCAAAAAAGGGTAGACGTGAAGACCCTGTCAACTACCGCCCAATTGCGATCACCTCCATTCTCTGCAAGGTGATGGAGCGTGTAATAAACAATAGTTTACTGGCATACCTCGAAGACAATGACCTCCTAAGTGATCGGCAATACAGGTTTTGCCAACGCCTTTCTACTGGAGATCTTCTAGTGTATGCCACGCACCTCTGGGGTGAGGCTCTTGAAAGATATGGTGAGGCACTTGCTGTGTCACTTGACATTTCGAAGGCTTTCGACAGGGTCTGGCACGAAGCCCTAATAGCCAAGCTTCCTGCTTACGGAGTTCCGGCTAGTCTTTGTGCTTGGATTTCAGATTTCCTAAGGGAACGATCTATTCGAGTGGTTGTTGACGGCTGCTCGTCTGATCTATTAGCAATTAACGCTGGGGTACCACAGGGATCTGTTCTCTCGGCAACGTTATTCCTGCTACATATAAACGACCTGCTCAGACCCGGTATGTTTGGGTATGCGGACGATAGCACGGTTGCAGAGAGATATTTCTCCAGCGCAAAGGCCAAAAAACCAGAAATCGACGATCTTAGAGTGGCAATGGTTGAACGCACCAATTTAACCCTTCAGGCAGTGTCTGACTGGGGCGATGCTAACTATGTCACATTCAACACCACGAAAACCCAGGCGTGTCTTTTCTCTGCCAAAAAGAGCCCGTTCACCAAGGCTCCCACTTTCCGGGATGTCCCTGTACCTGTGACTCAGCATCTCCAGGTCCTTGGTGTGGACTTATCATCCAACCTTAACTTTGGAAGCTACATTGAATCCAGGGCTAAAACAGCTTCGAAAAAACTAGGCATCCTCTCTAAGGTGCGTAAATATTTTACCTCGAATCAACTGCTGAGTCTTTGCTCAGCACAGGTTCGCTCCTGCATGGAGTACTGCTCGCACCTTTGGGATGGATCCGCCCGCTACCAGCTTGAGGCCCTGGAAGCTAATTGACAGACGCGCCAGAAAACTTATAAGCGATGAGGCGCTCACAGGTAACCGACTTCAGAGCCTCGACCATCGCCGTCTGGTTGCGAGTCTGTGTGTCTTCTACAGGTTACATTTCGGAGAGTGTGCGCAGGAATTGCATGAAATAATTCCACCAGCACCATTCCATCATCGGACATCAAGGCGTGGTCTGAGATTCCATCCGTATGTGGTCGATATACCACCTCTTCGTACCTCTCGATTTGCTTCTTCTTTCATCATGCGAACCGCAAAGGAATGGAATTCCCTTCCAGCGTCAATGTTCCCCTATACATATAATCTTGGGATTCTCAAGGCAAGAGTAAATAGGCATTATTTGAGTTTGCGTGCTTCATCTTAGACCGCATCGTTACTTAACATCAGGTAAGATTGCGGTCAAATGCACTCAAATTTATTCAAAAAAAAAAAAACGTGAAACATAATTATGTCGACGTTTAAAAAATGTCTTCTATTTAGCGAAATCATTGCAATTATTCAAAAATTCAAAATCATATTTCCATTGTTATATATAGGTATGTTTATCAGTCGTCTAGATCCCATACCACAAGCTTATATTAGCTTAATTTGGGCTAGATAACGTTGTGTGAGAATGTCCAAAAATATTTATTTAATTTATTATTTATTTACTAGAGAACTTCGATGTCGCCAATGGGTTTGGATGTCAGAATAGATGGCAGCAGCATCACGGAAAATATCAGAGTGCAACTCATCGCAGGCTGGAATGCCGACCCCAAGTCCGTTGGGAAAAGGCTCAGTGGATGATGACGATGATTGACCAATGAGACAGAATGAGACTGAAATATTTTTGTTTATCTGTTTATGTAGAGGTTACAACTAATTCCCACAACGTATTTATTAAATTTAGTCACTGAAACACAAATAGCGGTAAAGCCAATTTGACAGATCATCGGTAAAGGGAAAAACCGTCTTATTATTTTATATATACATCACTCAGTTTTATATATATATTTATATATTTATGTTTTGTAGTGTTCAGAACTATAGCGATGTGACAGTAAAAATAAAAGTAAATATAAAATTGCTGTTTTATTAAAAGAAATCCTCAAAAAGTGTGGAGTTGTGTGATAGCAATGTGTGTGTGTAAATATTTTTATAATTGTGATTTTATAGTTAAACCTAATTGGTTAAAAACTAAAAAGTGTATTAAAACTGTGATTTGAGAAGTGGAAATTACTCGTGGTAGGCTCACAATATCTTTAAGGTAAGATAAGATAAATAAATATCGCTCTTTATTGTCCTGTACAATCAAGACACTATTAAAGATTTATCACACATTCCCTAAAACTTGTAGTCTGAGACGCCCAGGACTTTAATTGGCTGTGCCACAGCGGCTGGCACGTAAGATTTTGTTGCCTTTCATCAACATTTCATCGCAACGCAACGGGTTCTAATTTTTGTTTTTAAAATTACAGTATTGCTGCTATTATTTATTAAATGCATTCGGCCATTTTGGACTTAACCCATTATAAATGTGCCCGGTGATGGCAATAGGCTTACCCCCTATTACGGGACTAAAAATACTGGCAAATTGTGGGTGAGTAATGCACCTCTGCCTACCCTTTCGGAGATATAGGCGTGATGTGTGTGTGTGTGTGCCCTAAAATTTATGTTTAAAGCGATCTCTCAGCCTTTTGCGGATAGAAAGAGATTTAACAAACATCGGTGGAACCATAGGAACATATCTATCTATCAGATTTAGATAGATAGATATGTTCCTAAGTACATAAATTTAAAAAGGAATCCCTATTTTCCTTGGTCATCGCATCGCCCGTAATTAGAGCGGTATTGACTGATACGAAGTTGTATGAGATGTACTTAGGTATCTCTATTTTATATCTGTTAATGGCTGTACTTACCGATTTGGCTAATTTTGGTCTTGAAATATTTGTACGAGTATTACATTATATACTTAAGAAAAACGGGCCTTTTAGGCGATTATTGAGATATATACATACCTCCTTATTACCCGACGTTTCGACGTTTCGTAAAAGAACCATTTGTCTTAAATATACAAGGAACAGAAAAATTAAATTAAAAAAAACTTAAACAAACTATACTATCTAAAACTTTAAAAGAGGTTTAAAATAAATGTACTTTCATTAAAAATGAAACTAAAGGCAATGCTTGATTTGATTGATTTAAAGTAGAAACAGCAAGCACCACCGGCTTATTGCGTCTTATCAAACACGTCGGATTTAGTCCTATTATACTATTTCCCTATAAAATGTTATTAATTTCGTGTTATATCTAGTTCATTTGAACAACCCTGACAACAGGATATAGTAAACACTTAACTCGTACGTAGTAAGTACCATGGACGTACTCGTATTATAAGAGGTAAGTACCATGTCACATCTCGTCACATTTGGGCCTGGCTGGATTTGAAGTTTGAATAACAGAATACCTTAAAGGCTTTATTGCAGTGGTAGCTCACAGTTGTTTTATTAGTTTGTGTATATAGATACCTATATGTGCAGATTTTTATTAATTATAGGTAAGTAGTATATATTATGTAGGTTTATAGACATAATAATATATGTATATGTATGTAAAGTACTAGCTATGTAAGAAGTAAAGTATTTAAGTTTATTGATTATCATAATATTATGAATAATAATTCCGTTCGGACATATTGAGATTTCAAATATGAGGATTATTGCAGCTTGAAGCACACTATGTTTTGTCCATCTTAACCTTTGTGCACCCACTATAAATTCTCTCTGCATCACCCTAAGCTTGACTGTTAGATAATCTACGGCATTAAGTCCGCCTTTGTACTTAAACTGTGCATAAAGTGTAAATAAATAAATAAATACCTACTAAATTCATTAATATCATCGCTGCATTTTATATTTTTGTGATATAATATTATATATATATATATATATTATAATATTATATTTGCGATTGACCCGTTACTATATGGGTGCCTAATTGTTACAAAAAACCACAAATATATTTAAAAATATAAAAATTAGTGACCCACCGGTATCGAGTACAGTGACCAAGCTACCGGTGGTTAGGGCTCCAGAGATAGGAACTTCCGCACAATGCGGGCCGTATCCAACAGATCCGCCTTCTGCATCAAGCCCTTGACCCAGCTGCCTAACGCGAGCCTCTGTAGGTGGTGGTCGAGGCTCTTGGCTATTAAACCATGAGCAGATACGACTATCGGAACAATAATCGCCGAATCCACATCCCACATGTCGACAATCTCGTGAGCTAAGTCCAAATATTTAATTTGTTTATCTTTTTCTGCTTTCACGAGATTCTCGTCATGCGGCACAGTGATATCGACAATTATTGCAAGGCGTTTTAATCGATCTATTATCACTATATCTGGTTTGTTGGCTATAATAGTCCTATCAGTGATAATAGACCGATCCCAATACAATGTAGCATGGCCATTTTCAAGAACTGGGTCGGGCACATACCTGTAATAAGGTATCTGTAAGTCAACAAGGTGATATTTTAGAGCAAGTTGTTGGTGGATAATCCTGGCTACTTGGTTGTGTCTGTGCAAATACTCACCGTCCGCAAGACGGGAACAACCAGAGATAATATGTCTTAAAGATTCTCCGGGACGATGACATGCCTGACAGATGTCTAGCGTTCCATCTTTGACAATAAATCTCCGATAGTTATTCGTCATCATAACTTCGTCAGTAAAATTGCACAGATGAAACCTTCAGTTTCTCCAAAGAGATCACACAATCAACATCGGGCCCATGTAGAGCCCGATAAAAACGACCGTGAAGCTCTTTGCTCTTCCATATTTCCTTGCGATCAGATACACCTAGTATTACCGGTTTATTATTATTAAATTATTTTCTATTGTACACATACATATAGGTACCTACTTACCTAGCGTCGGGTAAAGGCAATGGGCTTGCTTGCCCCATGTGGGGCTAGCAGAGCCACGGGCATAATATGAGTGTATAATACAACTCTGTCTATTACCCTAGCGTGGTTTTATGTCAAACTACTTATGTCATATTACGTTATAAAGTGTAGTAAATTGACATGACCTCATCTTTTATGTGCATACATAAATGCATATAACGACTAACAAAAGAGCGTAATTATACAAATGGAAACAGTGCTGACCTTTACTGTACTAGTTGGGCAGAGTTGATCCTTTTAAGTACAGCCTTGGATACACACCTTATGAAGTGGAGTCTAGTTATATAAAACTTGTAATTTTTTTATGTACATACATAATTAAGTCATTTAAGTAAGTACATCACCGTTCTTAATTAAGTTACTTCATTTAATATTTGTGGTAGATACCTAGGTGCCTACAAAATTAAATTGAGTTAATTTGAAAAAAAAAACTAGCCTTACACGTTGTTTAAATTAGCTTAAAAAAATACTAAAATTATTATATATGTATGATTCTCCCTTACTGCTTTGACCACCTTTTTCGTACGAACACTACGTGAACGGCCAGATCTTTTTCTGTCACAAGCAGAGGAGATCTCATTGTACCTATTAATATCCCGGTACACAAACATTTGACTGTATGGTGTATGGAGAGTTTTAATAATTGCATTTTTTATTTTTTTTTATTTATTTATTTATTTCAGGCAACAAATAGAAAAGTTACAGTTGGTATAAACTTATTCTACGGCCCATAGATAAATACCTTAAAACTAAGAATACATATAGATATTACAAAATGTATATTAGTAATAGAATCTTAAGACTATTGTTAGTACACACTTCACTATCGCACTTCGGTCTTTTTGCGTACCAGTGGTAGCGATCCGCGGAAGCGACGGAACACCACGCCCTGTGGCCAGAAGGTTTCCTCCATGACGAGGCTCAGTCTAGTGTTGGGCACTCGCACCACGAACGACAGGAAACTGACGTTACGGCTCGCCTCCAACAGCTGCACTCTCGGCGTAAAGTTGGCCTTCTTGCGCACGTACTGTCCGATGTCATCCGCCTTAGTGGTGTAGTGTAGGCGGGAGACATACACGGGTGTACTCGGTATTGCGGCCTTCAGCGCTGGGCTGGACTGCGCTGCATCGGTGCCGCAACGGTTCACTTTGGTTCGTGATCGGCGCTTCCTTTGCACTGTCACGAAACCATCAGTAGCCACATCCGGTACCTTCTGTGGTAATGGCTTCGGTGGAGCGGTCGTTGCGCTGATGGTTTTTTTTTTTTTTTTTTTTTTTTTTTTTTTATATTTGGTTCGCCAAATTGACGCCGCCCGCCTGGTGGTAAGTCGTGACGACGTCTAGCGATTGTGGGCCACTCTCACAGCACACATTACTATTGAGAATGGCCCTCAACTTGACGACCTACTGATGTGCCTCTTCACGCTCCGCTTAAAGAACCCAGGATTATATGTGGGAGGAAACACGTGCACAGGCAGGGCGTTCCAGGCCACTATCGTTCGGCAGAGAAACGAACGTTTAAAACGTTCGGTTCTCGCGAACATGCTATCCACTGTGTGGGGGTGGCATCTCTGCCCGGCACGAGTCGTTCGGGATCGGAAGGAAGAGGGTGGGATCAGATTGAAGAGCTCTTCAGAACACTCGCCGTGGTAAATACGGTAGAATGCGGCCAAGGAAGCTATTGTTCGGCGCTGAACTAGCGGCTCAAGGCTTCCCGTTACCTCCGGACAATCTATAATACGGATAGCCCGTCGCTGCATAGCGTCGAGAGCGTACAGCAGATACTTCGCGGAGCCGTCCCAGAGGTGAGAGCAGTATTCGACGCAGGGTCTAATCTGCGTCTTGTACAGCAGACACCTCTGGTCCGGTGTAAAGAATCTCTTTACCTTATTCAGTATTCCTAGTTTCCGCGAAGCTAGCCCTATACATCTTTCGATGTAGTTTTTATTATTGAGCTCTCGACGAACGTCTATGCCAAGGATATCAAGGTTGTCCTTCATTGGTAATAATGCATTCTGAACAGAGGGTAGGGGAAGGAAAGGGGATTTCTTCGCAGTAAATGCACACGCCTGTGTTTTGCGGGCATTGAACTCGACCAGGTTCTCGGTACCCCATTGAGAGATACTGTCGAGGTTACGGTCGAGATCAGCCACGAGTCGTCGTCTCTCCTCCTCAATCTCAGATCGCCCCGCCGTCGGACGAACCGAGTAACTCCCGTGCAGTGTGCTGTCATCTGCATAGCAATGAATGTTCCCGAGGGATAGCATATCATTGATATGCAGAAGAAAGAGAGTTGGTGATAGTACGGACCCCTGCGGTACCCCGGCATTCACTTGCAAGAAGCGAGAAGCCTGGCCATCGCAGAGGACCCGCACTCGGCGCTCGTTTAAAAAACTGGCAATCCAGCTGCACAGTTGAGGAGGTAGACCATATGCCGGAAGCTTGGAAAGGAGCGAAGCATGCCAGACCCTATCGAAGGCTTTGGCGATGTCCAGGCTAATAGCCAAGGACTCGCCGTGCCTTTCCATAGCCCCACCCCAGACATGCGTTACGAATGCCAGAAGATCACCCGTTGATCGCTTTGGCCTGAAGCCGTATTGTCGATCATTGATTAGCGAGTGATCCTCTAGGAATTGCATGAGCTGCTTATTTATAAGGAGCTCAAGCAGCTTGCAAATGACTGAGGTGACAGCTATGGGTCGATAGTTGCCTGGATCGGACCGATCCCCTTTCTTGGGGATCGGTTGTACGTTAGCCTCCTTCCAGACCTCCGGCACGAGCCCTGAAGAGTATGACAGGCGGTACAGACGCGTTAATACTGGAGACAACTCAGCTGCACATTTTCGTAGCACCACCGCCGGAATGCCGTCAGGGCCACTGGCTTTCCGCGTGTCGAGTGACCGCAGTACTGCCCGTACATCACATTGCCTGATAACAATATCAGGCATTGTGTGGCCACAGTTGGCGATGGCGGGGGGCTGCAGGCCACGGTCGTCGACCCGGGAATTAGCCGCAAAGAGGTCTGCGAGCATATCCGCTTTCTCTTGGGCTTTGTGAGCCAGTGTTCCATCTGGGTAACGCAGTGGTGGCAGCGAGGGCTGACAAAAGTTAGATTGCACGGCTTTGGCCAGTTGCCAGAATCCACGGCTGCCCGTGGGATGGGAAGTGAGCTCCTGACCAAGCCGCGCGACGCGCTGGGCATCCGCTCTCTTAAAGGCCCTCTTACTCGACTTTGTGGCCAGGTTGTACGCTGCTTTGAGGTGGCCCACGTTTGGGTCGCGCACAGCCCGGGCCCTGATCCAGGCGCGATATGCCGACCGTTTTTGTCGAACAGCTTTGGCACAATCTCGCCCGAACCAGGGACGGGCTCTGCGGATACTGGCGAATCAGTGAAAGGGATGTATTAATCCATCCCTAAACGACGCTGGTGACGAAACTTTGTCGTTTCATGGGGGCTTTTGGGCTTTTGGCTCCATACCTACTTTGTGTAATGCAATCACAGAGATTCGGTTCTCTTTATCACTCCACTCCATTTTAATATCACAAATTATTGTACAATGTATTGGCGCCAAAAACCCATTGAAAAATCATATGAAAATTACAGATTCCAAATTCAAATGTTATATTTTGTTTTTGTTTTTATTGACTTGACATGAAATGAAATGAAATGATTTATTTATTTGTATAGGTTACTAAATGGCTCTTACAAACGTCAGTAAGTACTTCAAATAACGAATATCATTGCTTCTATATTTACATGTACTGCCAGATTCGCAAAGCAATAAGTAGAACCGAGAGAAAGAACCTGGCAATAAAACTCTCGGTCACTCTTTTTGACACATTTTCTTAAGACTATGTGGACGAATGTACATTGGTATCGTGTCAAAAGCGTATATAATGCAACAAAAAAAAATTGTAGTCACCTAAGTACAAAATATGCTACAATTACGGCATTTTAGGAGGCGCCTGCACCATGCTCAAGCCAGACACTTTTATCGTTAAGTGATCTTTATAAAGGTTTTAAATTTATTGTCGGGCATACAAAGGACCGATTCAGGCAATTTATTATAAAAGCGTATACCTTCCCTCTTGAAAGATTGACTAACCTTGCTAAGCCGATAACACGGGGGGAGTAGTTTATTTTTATTACGTAGATTTCTGTCTGTAACGTCACTTACTTTAGTATAACTAGATATATTTTTCCTGACATACAGTATGTTATCCAATATATATTGGGAAGCTACAGTTAAAACATTAATATCTTTAAATCGCTCCCTAAGAGAATCTCTCTTACCTAAACAATAAATGGCACGGACTGCTCTCTTTTGTAATATAAAAATTGTTTCTATATCTGCTGCATTTCCCCATAGTAGTATTCCATAGGACATCAATCTATGGAAGTAACCAACGTATACTAGCCTAGCAGTAGCTACATCTGTCAACTGCCTAATCCGTCTCACAGCAGAGCTAAGCTTATTAGCTAAAATGGTGATATGGTCACCCCATTGTAATTTAGAATCTATTCTATCTATTGTTATTCCTAAAAAGGTAGTGTTATTTACAAATTCTAACGTTTGGCTACCCAGCACGACATGGACGTTTGCTTGTCTGACATTGAGCATTGTAAATTTAACGCATTTGGTCTTTTCTGCATTCAACAATAGGTTGTTTGTAGAAAACCAATTTGAAATATCCCGGTGCCTGTTGGAACACATTACCGGGATAAAAAGCCTATGTTACTCAGGGTGAATGTAGCTTTCCAATGGTGAAAGAATTTTTGAAATCGGCACAGTGTTTTTTGAGTTTATTCATTACAAACATACACACAAAAATACAAATCTTTCCTCTTTATAATAGTATATTTTAAACAATCCACTCTTCGGAATTTAATGCAGTGTAAGCTTTTACACACGAAATTGAATGAGAAACTTTGTTTGTATAAATAGTGTGTGCTGACCTACTTTATACTCGTAGAGCGCCGCCACCGCTCCCGCGAGGATGTCAAACTCAATAATAAACAAACAGAATACTAGCAGTTTATTCAACAGATACACACAAAATCAGGTCTTTATTAACCGACTACAAAAAAGACGTTCTCAATTCAACAGTTTTTTTTTTACCTTATATCTTTCGACTGTTTGAATGGATTTAGTGTTCTCGTGGTCTCATTTATTTGGTCTATTCCGATAATTTAAAGTCGATTTTTGTGTCAATGTTTATGTTTTTCTATGATAGAAGTGACAGAAAAGTTTAAAACGCCTACTTTTCGCCTGTTTCTTTGCATTTCATGTAAGGATAACAGTCCGAGACGTCCAGGAACAGTCCGGGACGCCCAGGCCTTTAATTGGCTGTGCCACAGCGGCTCGCACGTAAGACTTTGTTGCCTTTCATCAACATTTCATCGCAAGGCAACGGTTTCAACTTAGCTGCAACTTTTTATTAAATTCATTCGGCTATTTTGGAAACAACCAATTATAAATGTGCCCGGACTAAAATACTGGCAAATTGTGGGTGTGCAATGCACTTCTGCCTACCCCTTCAGGGATATAGGCGTGATATGTGTGTGTGTGTGTGTGTGTGTGTGTGTGTGTGTGTGTGTGTGTGTGTGTGTGTGTGTGTGTGTGTATGTAAGGATAATTTGGGAGTTTGGGACCCAGAGATGTTGATAGGACCCTCTAGCACCCAAGAAGTAAATACCTACGAGTACAAATACTCGTAAATATACATACCTAAGTATAGAAATAAACAAATCCTTTCAAATTTGGTTCAGCCGACCAAACGAGAAAAGAAGACATTCAACATAACATAACATAGCATCACGCCTTTTTCCCCGAAGGGGTAGGCAGAGGTGTGCAAACACACCCACATCTCGCCAGCTATGTTAGGTCCCATGTAATAGGGGGCGAGCCTATTGCCATTTACCGGGCACAAGTTCCAGACTCTGGGATAATTATCTGGGTAAAATTCTAAAGAGAATTATACATTATCCACCAGACCCGGGAATCGAACCCGAGACCTCGAGCGTGGCAGTCCGTACATAGTACCATTGTGCCACCGAGGTAGTCCGTGTAGAGACATTCAAAAAATAAAATTTTCATAAAAATACAGTTCGTTTATCACCCGACTTCCAAAAAAAGAGGAAGTTCCTAATTCTTTCTTTTTATTTTCTTTGTTACCTCATATCTCTGGACTGAGTGAACCGATTTTGATTTTTTTTTAATGAAAGCAACAACTTCCCAAATCCCATTTCGGTAATTTGAAGTCTGTTATTGTGTCAATTTTTCCGTGTATTTTAATTACAAACGGATACGCAAGTTCTATTTATTTATACCTATGTATACCTTATCCATTTTTATCGTGCCAAGCAATTTAGATTATACGAAAACAATTTACTTAACTAATGAGGTCAATTCAAAGCTTAATTAGTTTAGAAATAATTCATAAAACTTACCATAAATAAAGCATTGAAGACGACAAGTAGATATTTTATACAATTCATTCCGCAGCCCTCCATTTTAATTTTGTTTTATTAGAAAAAACACAGATATTTAGTCACTGAATAAAACAAATATTTCAACCGAAATATTAAACAGAAGAACGCGCGTTCCGATTTTGAATATTACTTTTTTTAGCGTCACAGACGTTCGCTCGTGGTCAGCGTCTATGGCTGAATGCGACTCGACACGACCTCTTTTGTATTTCGTACCCAATCATTGGCCCAAGGGTGGTGTTAATCGCGTGAGGAACGAAATCACGCACTAACACCACCCCAGATTACTTCGACCCTCAAATTTATCGTCCTAAAGTACTGATTGAGATCACTGTTAAGCGATTAGAAGTAGTCAATCGGTTATTGGTCTTATACATAATTTTTTTTAAAGGTTAATTACCTTTTGGAGTTTACTCCTTAAGAATCGATTTTCATATATAAGGCGCCCGGTATGAGAAAAATCCGAGGGGTAAAACCTACTAACAAGTAACGAAAATCGTGTCACGTTTTTGGTGCGCACCTCTAGTGCGCAACTTTCTAATTTGTTATGGTTAGATACTCGTACTTAAGGAGTAAACTCCAGTCGTGCGTCGGAGCTGACACACACACTTTGTTTAAGCTTATTTCTTACCAACCAGTACCAACTTTAATACCTATATATTTAGGTAGAATATATAGGTATTAAAGTTAAAAGTAAAAAGGCAGAAAAACCTTTTTAGTATCCTGTATTTTATTTTTATTTCAAACTACATGTCCAAGCGAACTTCGTGTCACCACATAACCTTTAAACCTTCTCTGAACTTCAATATCCAGTGGTGGTCTGGTGGTCATATAATTAAAGTATAAACTCCAATACAAAACTATACTGAAGGAAACCAATGTTAAAAGAAATTTCAGCATGATAATGTTCCGAAATAGCAAGGAAGTTCTTCTATCGCAATCAGTAACAATTGTTGCCAGCGAACAGCCTGATAAAATTCTCGTCAAAAATTTGACACAACAACCGACTTTAATATACCGAAATGGGACCAAATATTTGTCGGAATGGGACCAAATTGAAATGGGATCACTTGGGCAGTAGTAGCTTTCAATTAAAAAAAAATTTCAAAATCGGTTTGCCCAGTCCAAAGGTACATACAGTCGAAAGGAGAACCTCCTCCTTTTTTGGAAGTCGGTTGAAAATCCAAAATAGCTAATTTCTGGTGCAAAGTAAAGAAAAAAGATTGAAATCGACAGTGTGACCATTTAGGAGAACTCTACAAAGGTTTTTAGATGACTCCGTCTCTCTTGCGAAATGTCAAAAATTGATAGTCGGTGCCTCGTCAGTCATCATTCACCGAGCCTTTTCCCAACTTAGTTGGGGTCGGCTTTCCAGTCTAACTGTGATTCGGTTGAACTTCGATGTTTTCCGTGAAGCGAATTTTTTTTTTTTTTTTTTTTTTTTATATTTGGTTCGCCAAATTGACGCCGCCCGCCTGGTGGTAAGTCGTGACGACGTCTAGCGATTGTGGGCCACTCTCACAGCACACATTACTATTGAGAATGGCCCTCAACTTGACGACCTACTGATGTGCCTCTTCACGCTCCGCTTAAAGAACCCAGGATTATATGTGGGAGGAAACACGTGCACAGGCAGGGCGTTCCAGGCCACTATCGTTCGGCAGAGAAACGAACGTTTAAAACGTTCGGTTCTCGCGAACATGCTATCCACTGTGTGGGGGTGGCATCTCTGCCCGGCACGAGTCGTTCGGGATCGGAAGGAAGAGGGTGGGATCAGATTGAAGAGCTCTTCAGAACACTCGCCGTGGTAAATACGGTAGAATGCGGCCAAGGAAGCTATTGTTCGGCGCTGAACTAGCGGCTCAAGGCTTCCCGTTACCTCCGGACAATCTATAATACGGATAGCCCGTCGCTGCATAGCGTCGAGAGCGTACAGCAGATACTTCGCGGAGCCGTCCCAGAGGTGAGAGCAGTATTCGACGCAGGGTCTAATCTGCGTCTTGTACAGCAGACACCTCTGGTCCGGTGTAAAGAATCTCTTTACCTTATTCAGTATTCCTAGTTTCCGCGAAGCTAGCCCTATACATCTTTCGATGTAGTTTTTATTATTGAGCTCTCGACGAACGTCTATGCCAAGGATATCAAGGTTGTCCTTCATTGGTAATAATGCATTCTGAACAGAGGGTAGGGGAAGGAAAGGGGATTTCTTCGCAGTAAATGCACACGCCTGTGTTTTGCGGGCATTGAACTCGACCAGGTTCTCGGTACCCCATTGAGAGATACTGTCGAGGTTACGGTCGAGATCAGCCACGAGTCGTCGTCTCTCCTCCTCAATCTCAGATCGCCCCGCCGTCGGACGAACCGAGTAACTCCCGTGCAGTGTGCTGTCATCTGCATAGCAATGAATGTTCCCGAGGGATAGCATATCATTGATATGCAGAAGAAAGAGAGTTGGTGATAGTACGGACCCCTGCGGTACCCCGGCATTCACTTGCAAGAAGCGAGAAGCCTGGCCATCGCAGAGGACCCGCACTCGGCGCTCGTTTAAAAAACTGGCAATCCAGCTGCACAGTTGAGGAGGTAGACCATATGCCGGAAGCTTGGAAAGGAGCGAAGCATGCCAGACCCTATCGAAGGCTTTGGCGATGTCCAGGCTAATAGCCAAGGACTCGCCGTGCCTTTCCATAGCCCCACCCCAGACATGCGTTACGAATGCCAGAAGATCACCCGTTGATCGCTTTGGCCTGAAGCCGTATTGTCGATCATTGATTAGCGAGTGATCCTCTAGGAATAGCATGAGCTGCTTATTTATAAGGAGCTCAAGCACCTTGCAAATGACTGAGGTGACAGCTATGGGTCGATAGTTGCCTGGATCGGACCGATCCCCTTTCTTGGGGATCGGTTGTACGTTAGCCTCCTTCCAGACCTCCGGCACGAGCCCTGAAGAGTATGACAGGCGGTACAGACGCGTTAATACTGGAGACAACTCAGCTGCACATTTTCGTAGCACCACCGCCGGAATGCCGTCAGGGCCACTGGCTTTCCGCGTGTCGAGTGACCGCAGTACTGCCCGTACATCACATTGCCTGATAACAATATCAGGCATTGTGTGGCCACAGTTGGCGATGGCGGGGGGCTGCAGGCCATGGTCGTCGACCCGGGAATTAGCCGCAAAGAGGTCTGCGAGCATATCCGCTTTCTCTTGGGCTTTGTGAGCCAGTGTTCCATCTGGGTAACGCAGTGGTGGCAGCGAGGGCTGACAAAAGTTAGATTGCACGGCTTTGGCCAGTTGCCAGAATCCACGGCTGCCCGTGGGATGGGAAGTGAGCTCCTGACCAAGCCGCGCGACGCGCTGGGCATCCGCTCTCTTAAAGGCCCTCTTACTCGACTTTGTGGCCAGGTTGTACGCTGCTTTGAGGTGGCCCACGTTTGGGTCGCGCACAGCCCGGGCCCTGATCCAGGCGCGATATGCCGACTGTTTTTGTCGAACAGCTTTGGCACAATCTCGCCCGAACCAGGGACGGGCTCTGCGGATACTGGCGAATCAGTGAAAGGGATGTATTAATCCATCCCTAAACGACGCTGGTGACGAAACTTTGTCGTTTCATGGGGGCTTTTGGGCTTTTGGCTCCATACCTACTTTGTGTAATGCAATCACAGAGATTCGGTTCTCTTTATCACTCCACTCCATTTTAATATCACAAATTATTGTACAATGTATTGGCGCCAAAAACCCATTGAAAAATCATATGAAAATTACAGATTCCAAATTCAAATGTTATATTTTGTTTTTGTTTTTATTGACTTGACATGAAATGAAATGAAATGATTTATTTATTTGTATAGGTTACTAAATGGCTCTTACAAACGTCAGTAAGTACTTCAAATAACGAATATCATTGCTTCTATATTTACATGTACTGCCAGATTCGCAAAGCAATAAGTAGAACCGAGAGAAAGAACCTGGCAATAAAACTCTCGGTCACTCTTTTTGACACATTTTCTTAAGACTATGTGGACGAATGTACATTGGTATCGTGTCAAAAGCGTATATAATGCAACAAAAAAAAATTGTAGTCACCTAAGTACAAAATATGCTACAATTACGGCATTTTAGGAGGCGCCTGCACCATGCTCAAGCCAGACACTTTTATCGTTAAGTGATCTTTATAAAGGTTTTAAATTTATTGTCGGGCATACAAAGGACCGATTCAGGCAATTTATTATAAAAGCGTATACCTTCCCTCTTGAAAGATTGACTAACCTTGCTAAGCCGATAACACGGGGGGAGTAGTTTATTTTTATTACGTAGATTTCTGTCTGTAACGTCACTTACTTTAGTATAACTAGATATATTTTTCCTGACATACAGTATGTTATCCAATATATATTGGGAAGCTACAGTTAAAACATTAATATCTTTAAATCGCTCCCTAAGAGAATCTCTCTTACCTAAACAATAAATGGCACGGACTGCTCTCTTTTGTAATATAAAAATTGTTTCTATATCTGCTGCATTTCCCCATAGTAGTATTCCATAGGACATCAATCTATGGAAGTAACCAACGTATACTAGCCTAGCAGTAGCTACATCTGTCAACTGCCTAATCCGTCTCACAGCAGAGCTAAGCTTATTAGCTAAAATGGTGATATGGTCACCCCATTGTAATTTAGAATCTATTCTATCTATTGTTATTCCTAAAAAGGTAGTGTTATTTACAAATTCTAACGTTTGGCTACCCAGCACGACATGGACGTTTGCTTGTCTGACATTGAGCATTGTAAATTTAACGCATTTGGTCTTTTCTGCATTCAACAATAGGTTGTTTGTAGAAAACCAATTTGAAATATCCCGGTGCCTGTTGGAACACATTACCGGGATAAAAAGCCTATGTTACTCAGGGTGAATGTAGCTTTCCAATGGTGAAAGAATTTTTGAAATCGGCACAGTGTTTTTTGAGTTTATTCATTACAAACATACACACAAAAATACAAATCTTTCCTCTTTATAATAGTATATTTTAAACAATCCACTCTTCGGAATTTAATGCAGTGTAAGCTTTTACACACGAAATTGAATGAGAAACTTTGTTTGTATAAATAGTGTGTGCTGACCTACTTTATACTCGTAGAGCGCCGCCACCGCTCCCGCGAGGATGTCAAACTCAATAATAAACAAACAGAATACTAGCAGTTTATTCAACAGATACACACAAAATCAGGTCTTTATTAACCGACTACAAAAAAGACGTTCTCAATTCAACAGTTTTTTTTTTACCTTATATCTTTCGACTGTTTGAATGGATTTAGTGTTCTCGTGGTCTCATTTATTTGGTCTATTCCGATAATTTAAAGTCGATTTTTGTGTCAATGTTTATGTTTTTCTATGATAGAAGTGACAGAAAAGTTTAAAACGCCTACTTTTCGCCTGTTTCTTTGCATTTCATGTAAGGATAACAGTCCGAGACGTCCAGGAACAGTCCGGGACGCCCAGGCCTTTAATTGGCTGTGCCACAGCGGCTCGCACGTAAGACTTTGTTGCCTTTCATCAACATTTCATCGCAAGGCAACGGTTTCAACTTAGCTGCAACTTTTTATTAAATTCATTCGGCTATTTTGGAAACAACCAATTATAAATGTGCCCGGACTAAAATACTGGCAAATTGTGGGTGTGCAATGCACTTCTGCCTACCCCTTCAGGGATATAGGCGTGATATGTGTGTGTGTGTGTGTGTGTGTGTGTGTGTGTGTGTGTGTGTGTGTGTGTGTGTGTGTGTGTGTGTATGTAAGGATAATTTGGGAGTTTGGGACCCAGAGATGTTGATAGGACCCTCTAGCACCCAAGAAGTAAATACCTACGAGTACAAATACTCGTAAATATACATACCTAAGTATAGAAATAAACAAATCCTTTCAAATTTGGTTCAGCCGACCAAACGAGAAAAGAAGACATTCAACATAACATAACATAGCATCACGCCTTTTTCCCCGAAGGGGTAGGCAGAGGTGTGCAAACACACCCACATCTCGCCAGCTATGTTAGGTCCCATGTAATAGGGGGCGAGCCTATTGCCATTTACCGGGCACAAGTTCCAGACTCTGGGATAATTATCTGGGTAAAATTCTAAAGAGAATTATACATTATCCACCAGACCCGGGAATCGAACCCGAGACCTCGAGCGTGGCAGTCCGTACATAGTACCATTGTGCCACCGAGGTAGTCCGTGTAGAGACATTCAAAAAATAAAATTTTCATAAAAATACAGTTCGTTTATCACCCGACTTCCAAAAAAAGAGGAAGTTCCTAATTCTTTCTTTTTATTTTCTTTGTTACCTCATATCTCTGGACTGAGTGAACCGATTTTGATTTTTTTTTAATGAAAGCAACAACTTCCCAAATCCCATTTCGGTAATTTGAAGTCTGTTATTGTGTCAATTTTTCCGTGTATTTTAATTACAAACGGATACGCAAGTTCTATTTATTTATACCTATGTATACCTTATCCATTTTTATCGTGCCAAGCAATTTAGATTATACGAAAACAATTTACTTAACTAATGAGGTCAATTCAAAGCTTAATTAGTTTAGAAATAATTCATAAAACTTACCATAAATAAAGCATTGAAGACGACAAGTAGATATTTTATACAATTCATTCCGCAGCCCTCCATTTTAATTTTGTTTTATTAGAAAAAACACAGATATTTAGTCACTGAATAAAACAAATATTTCAACCGAAATATTAAACAGAAGAACGCGCGTTCCGATTTTGAATATTACTTTTTTTAGCGTCACAGACGTTCGCTCGTGGTCAGCGTCTATGGCTGAATGCGACTCGACACGACCTCTTTTGTATTTCGTACCCAATCATTGGCCCAAGGGTGGTGTTAATCGCGTGAGGAACGAAATCACGCACTAACACCACCCCAGATTACTTCGACCCTCAAATTTATCGTCCTAAAGTACTGATTGAGATCACTGTTAAGCGATTAGAAGTAGTCAATCGGTTATTGGTCTTATACATAATTTTTTTTAAAGGTTAATTACCTTTTGGAGTTTACTCCTTAAGAATCGATTTTCATATATAAGGCGCCCGGTATGAGAAAAATCCGAGGGGTAAAACCTACTAACAAGTAACGAAAATCGTGTCACGTTTTTGGTGCGCACCTCTAGTGCGCAACTTTCTAATTTGTTATGGTTAGATACTCGTACTTAAGGAGTAAACTCCAGTCGTGCGTCGGAGCTGACACACACACTTTGTTTAAGCTTATTTCTTACCAACCAGTACCAACTTTAATACCTATATATTTAGGTAGAATATATAGGTATTAAAGTTAAAAGTAAAAAGGCAGAAAAACCTTTTTAGTATCCTGTATTTTATTTTTATTTCAAACTACATGTCCAAGCGAACTTCGTGTCACCACATAACCTTTAAACCTTCTCTGAACTTCAATATCCAGTGGTGGTCTGGTGGTCATATAATTAAAGTATAAACTCCAATACAAAACTATACTGAAGGAAACCAATGTTAAAAGAAATTTCAGCATGATAATGTTCCGAAATAGCAAGGAAGTTCTTCTATCGCAATCAGTAACAATTGTTGCCAGCGAACAGCCTGATAAAATTCTCGTCAAAAATTTGACACAACAACCGACTTTAATATACCGAAATGGGACCAAATATTTGTCGGAATGGGACCAAATTGAAATGGGATCACTTGGGCAGTAGTAGCTTTCAATTAAAAAAAAATTTCAAAATCGGTTTGCCCAGTCCAAAGGTACATACAGTCGAAAGGAGAACCTCCTCCTTTTTTGGAAGTCGGTTGAAAATCCAAAATAGCTAATTTCTGGTGCAAAGTAAAGAAAAAAGATTGAAATCGACAGTGTGACCATTTAGGAGAACTCTACAAAGGTTTTTAGATGACTCCGTCTCTCTTGCGAAATGTCAAAAATTGATAGTCGGTGCCTCGTCAGTCATCATTCACCGAGCCTTTTCCCAACTTAGTTGGGGTCGGCTTTCCAGTCTAACTGTGATTCGGTTGAACTTCGATGTTTTCCGTGAAGCGAATTTTTTTTTTTTTTTTTTTTTTTTATATTTGGTTCGCCAAATTGACGCCGCCCGCCTGGTGGTAAGTCGTGACGACGTCTAGCGATTGTGGGCCACTCTCACAGCACACATTACTATTGAGAATGGCCCTCAACTTGACGACCTACTGATGTGCCTCTTCACGCTCCGCTTAAAGAACCCAGGATTATATGTGGGAGGAAACACGTGCACAGGCAGGGCGTTCCAGGCCACTATCGTTCGGCAGAGAAACGAACGTTTAAAACGTTCGGTTCTCGCGAACATGCTATCCACTGTGTGGGGGTGGCATCTCTGCCCGGCACGAGTCGTTCGGGATCGGAAGGAAGAGGGTGGGATCAGATTGAAGAGCTCTTCAGAACACTCGCCGTGGTAAATACGGTAGAATGCGGCCAAGGAAGCTATTGTTCGGCGCTGAACTAGCGGCTCAAGGCTTCCCGTTACCTCCGGACAATCTATAATACGGATAGCCCGTCGCTGCATAGCGTCGAGAGCGTACAGCAGATACTTCGCGGAGCCGTCCCAGAGGTGAGAGCAGTATTCGACGCAGGGTCTAATCTGCGTCTTGTACAGCAGACACCTCTGGTCCGGTGTAAAGAATCTCTTTACCTTATTCAGTATTCCTAGTTTCCGCGAAGCTAGCCCTATACATCTTTCGATGTAGTTTTTATTATTGAGCTCTCGACGAACGTCTATGCCAAGGATATCAAGGTTGTCCTTCATTGGTAATAATGCATTCTGAACAGAGGGTAGGGGAAGGAAAGGGGATTTCTTCGCAGTAAATGCACACGCCTGTGTTTTGCGGGCATTGAACTCGACCAGGTTCTCGGTACCCCATTGAGAGATACTGTCGAGGTTACGGTCGAGATCAGCCACGAGTCGTCGTCTCTCCTCCTCAATCTCAGATCGCCCCGCCGTCGGACGAACCGAGTAACTCCCGTGCAGTGTGCTGTCATCTGCATAGCAATGAATGTTCCCGAGGGATAGCATATCATTGATATGCAGAAGAAAGAGAGTTGGTGATAGTACGGACCCCTGCGGTACCCCGGCATTCACTTGCAAGAAGCGAGAAGCCTGGCCATCGCAGAGGACCCGCACTCGGCGCTCGTTTAAAAAACTGGCAATCCAGCTGCACAGTTGAGGAGGTAGACCATATGCCGGAAGCTTGGAAAGGAGCGAAGCATGCCAGACCCTATCGAAGGCTTTGGCGATGTCCAGGCTAATAGCCAAGGACTCGCCGTGCCTTTCCATAGCCCCACCCCAGACATGCGTTACGAATGCCAGAAGATCACCCGTTGATCGCTTTGGCCTGAAGCCGTATTGTCGATCATTGATTAGCGAGTGATCCTCTAGGAATAGCATGAGCTGCTTATTTATAAGGAGCTCAAGCACCTTGCAAATGACTGAGGTGACAGCTATGGGTCGATAGTTGCCTGGATCGGACCGATCCCCTTTCTTGGGGATCGGTTGTACGTTAGCCTCCTTCCAGACCTCCGGCACGAGCCCTGAAGAGTATGACAGGCGGTACAGACGCGTTAATACTGGAGACAACTCAGCTGCACATTTTCGTAGCACCACCGCCGGAATGCCGTCAGGGCCACTGGCTTTCCGCGTGTCGAGTGACCGCAGTACTGCCCGTACATCACATTGCCTGATAACAATATCAGGCATTGTGTGGCCACAGTTGGCGATGGCGGGGGGCTGCAGGCCATGGTCGTCGACCCGGGAATTAGCCGCAAAGAGGTCTGCGAGCATATCCGCTTTCTCTTGGGCTTTGTGAGCCAGTGTTCCATCTGGGTAACGCAGTGGTGGCAGCGAGGGCTGACAAAAGTTAGATTGCACGGCTTTGGCCAGTTGCCAGAATCCACGGCTGCCCGTGGGATGGGAAGTGAGCTCCTGACCAAGCCGCGCGACGCGCTGGGCATCCGCTCTCTTAAAGGCCCTCTTACTCGACTTTGTGGCCAGGTTGTACGCTGCTTTGAGGTGGCCCACGTTTGGGTCGCGCACAGCCCGGGCCCTGATCCAGGCGCGATATGCCGACTGTTTTTGTCGAACAGCTTTGGCACAATCTCGCCCGAACCAGGGACGGGCTCTGCGGATACTGGCGACATCAGTGAAAGGGATGTAATAATCCATCCCTAAACTGATCTCGCCAGTAATAGCAGAAGCACTATCCGAAGGAGCCTTTCCTACAAAGCAGCGCTGGCTCCAGGGGACGGACGCATAATAATCGCGTAGACCGTCCCAATCCGCTGACGAGTAGTGCCATAGTCGTCGTGACGTTTGTACAGGACGTGCAGGAGGTGACACCTTCATGCCAGCGTGAACAACACAGTGGTCGGAACTACCCAGTGGGGCTCCTACTGAAACACTGTACTGGGCTGGGCGACTCGTCAGCAGTAGATCCAGCAGAGCGGGCGCGTGATCTGACCTGTCTGGTATCCGGGTGATCCCGCATACCATCTGGGTCAGACCGTGGGAGAGAGCGAACGCATGGGCGGCTCTACCCGCATGATCAGTCTTGAGGGACCCCAGCCATTCAATGTGATGGCCATTGAAGTCCCCCAGAAATACTAGGTCAGCGTTCGGGAACCGCACCTGCGCTTCATCAGCCGTCTCGCTGAGGTACTGGAAGAGCTTTGTTGTCTCAGAATCCCCTGTGTGGGATCGGTAGACGCACACGTAGATCTGGCTCATAGAGCCATGGTCTACGTGCAGCCAAAGGACGGAATTGGAGGGGTTCTCTAGGCAGCGCAACCGGCGGCAGCAAACATCCGCCCTAACGAACACGCACACCCCGGCTTTGTCTCGAAATTGTTCCTCGATGACATAGCCGGGGTAACACAGGTAAGACGTGTCGTCAGGGCGGCGTATTTGTGTCTCCGTGAGGAACATCACAGCGGGCCGTGCCGTCTCAAGGTGGTGGTGGACGGTATCGAGGTTCGCATGGAGTCCACGGACGTTAGTGAACTCCACCTCGAAATGTGAAGTTGTGGGGTTTCCTAGGGCCGCTGTGTAACGTTTATTTCTTTTTTGTTGCACTGCCATTGTAGATTTTGAAGAAGAAGCGTGAAGACAGGGCGACATTTGGTGCAGCAGTAAGTGACAAAGCGCAGGGGCTAGCTTTGTCTAGAACCGTGTGGTTAGGTCGGAGCCGACTCGCCGGACGGAAGGGCTCCCAAACCCCCCTGATGCAAGGCCGCCGCTACCCCACACCGGTTACCACCCGGAGCGGCGATCCCACATCAGGATTATGCGCAACATGTGGGGCAGCCTCCTGGGGTGGTTGGCCCCAGGCGGGCCCCATGACTGTGTTGCGGGCGGCCGCGGCAACGCCGTTGCTAAGGGTCTCCCTGGCCGGCGAATCGACCCACACCACCCACACTAGACTCCGTTTCGCCCCCACTGGTCCCATGCCTGCTGCACCATACATCGCCCCGGGCCCGGCGGTGCAGCTGCTGAACCCCTAACGCAACCCAGCCTGGGCTGGGTTACTTGGGGGGCTTTAGCACAGCTGCACGGTGGTACCCCCCCGGACCAACACTGTTGTACCACCTGGTACCCACGTAGGGGCCGAAGCCACTCCATAGGTACCGTAAATTAACGAGCCTCGTCCGTTTATCAGCAGGTGCGCCACTAGCAGGTGAGGTCGCTGGGGCCCTATAGATGTTGGTAGAGCCCCTTTGCACCCAAAATGCCATCTGACCTCCACAACCCATGGGCGATATCGAAGTTCTGTAGTTAGACCGCGAGGATTTTTGATTTGGGGCTCCAACTACCCGTAACGAC
The DNA here is from genome assembly GCA_963556515.1 of Nudaria mundana. Taxonomy (NCBI): domain Eukaryota; kingdom Metazoa; phylum Arthropoda; class Insecta; order Lepidoptera; family Erebidae; genus Nudaria; species Nudaria mundana. Next base: position 21,247,998 of record OY748292.1, on the reverse strand, counting down.
TGCCATAGATGTTCGGTACCTCGTCAGTGTAACGTAGTTATTAAAAGTCGTGGACAGTCGCTACAAACTAAAGTAAGTTTCAAAAGATTTAAATTATTTTTATTCTTTACGCACTTCACATTAATCTAAGCCTCATTTAAATAACCAGAGACGCCCGGCAACGGACGTTAGAGCGGCCGCGGCCTTCTGCCGCGGAATTAAAAAAAAAAAAAAAAAGCCTCATTTAAATAACAATTTTGGAGTGGCTTAATAAACCGTTCTTAATTATTGGTCCATCTTCATTGTTTTCCAACATCACAATATTGCAAAGAGTATAGAACGCTATATTAAGAACAATAGCACACGTCTCATGGTTCGTTACTAATTCTGAAATCCATAAAAATCTCAATATGAATACTGTGAGAGAGGAAATTGAGACCTCCAGACAAAAGTACCAGAGAAGGCTGGAAAATCACCCAAATGCACTTGCGGCGAGACGCTTGTTACGCGGAACTACCATAAGCGTCTTAAGAGGGATGAGATTATCTAGTTATAGTATAGTGTATTAGACGCCTAACTAGACTGTAACGAGTAGCTGTCCTCATTGGAGGATGCACTCGACCCGACATTATCATTCAAATTATCTGCTCATAGTTGTCTACTGATTGCAGATAAGAACAGAAAAAAATCTTTATTGCTATTTAAGTTTGGTACTATGGATGCTTTTGATGAGATATGAAACTAGGAGCTGCGGTCGCTGCCGTAGCATGCAATTGAGCGAAGCGACTGTTGTCATATTTTTGGTCAATAACTTTTTTTGACATTAATCTGTCTAATGATTTTATGCCTATAACATCCAAATAAATGGGGTTTAGTATGCTAACAACACCAGCAGCCATGATGAATTAACTCTGGAAAAATTACTGTAATGTACATTACATTTTACGAAATTATCGCTTGCAAATGATCCTAATTGATGCTTTAGCAATCGTTTAAATAGTTTGGTAGATAAATCGTACAACAAAATAAGAATATCGTTTAAAAATAACGAAGGCTGCTAACTTCACAAAAATTACCATTTTAATTTAGTCGGATTATAGGCTGCTAAAATTGGCTGCTTCACACCGGTATGAATTTGTTTGTTTACTTTTTGTTATTTATTAGTTATTTCAGGCTACATGAGAACACTTACAAGATGTTAATAATATTAACTTATTCTACGGCCCATAGATATACGAGTTTACCTTAAACTTAAATATACACAAATATAAATATCACAAAACTGTATTTACTTTGTAAATAAATCTTAAAACTTGGCCGGTAAATAATAAAATTTATATTTACAACGTAGAAGGTTGATGAGAATGTAGAGTTATGAATATGATTGTTTAATTATTACCTAGTAAAGTGTTAAAAGCCTTGTTATTGTTACCATTTTGAGTTCAGAGATTTTGTTGAGTTACTAATATTCATCTCAAAATGTTTTTGATGCCACGTGGAGGCGTCATCTACCGGCAATTTCAAGAACTACATACTTGGTAGACGGTGAGTCACTTTACAACGACCTCTCTGATTCCGATTTCTGATTATTATCTATTGAATACTATTGAGGGCTCAGAACAACGATGTCCTCTATACTACGAATACATGGTTAATCTGAGATTGAGGGGCTCGTGATCTAATGATAATCGAGTATTACCTATTCTCGTATTGCAAATTATTAAACAGCAAACGTTAAGCAACATCTAGCCAGATCGGTCTTATTATCGGTGACCATTTCTTAAGACATTGAGACCCCTTCGTGCCTCGGAGAGTACGTTAAGCCATCGGTTCCTTTTGTCATACAAACATCTATGGCAGTCGTTAGGGGTAGTTGGACCCCTAAGAAACAAAAATCCAACCGATGTAACTACAGAACTTCAATATCGCCCATGGGTTGTGGAGGTCAGAACGCAGTCGCTTCACGGAAAACATCGAATTTCAGCCGAATCGCAGTAAGACTGGAGAGCCCCAACAGCGTTGGGAAAAGGCTCAGTGGGTGATGATGATGATCTCTTGAATATTAGCTGTATTTAAATAAAGCTTTCAAACCGTCCCTGAACTTCTAGGAATATTTTAAGACCAAATTTAGTCAAATTGGTATAGCGGTTCTCGAGTTTTAGCGAGAAACCAACGACAATTAATTTTTAGGGTTCCGTAGTAAAAGTCTCGGACCCTTATACTTTCTTCATGTCCGTCCGTCTGTCCTCGGCTTTACTCCCAAACGGTTAGTGTTAGAAACATGAAGCTTTGCATGAATGTGTATTTGCTACGTCGACAAAGTGCTAATGTAAAATTCGGTTTTTTTTTCTTTTCAGAAAAAAATATCACCCCAATTTACGTGTAGGAGGTACCTACACGTAAATTGTTCTCGCGTCTTCTCCGTCGTGTGGGGTATCATTAGATAGGTCTTTTAAAAATATTGAGTTTTTGCTAATTTGATTTTTTGATTTAAGAATCCGATTGTGAGATAAAATAGAGCTTGAAACAATTCTTCATGTAAGTAATGAACTTTAAACTAACTGCATAAAGTCTAATCAGATAAATGATGTGACTACGGAACCAGGAGTGTTCACTAGTATAATTCCTAGTAGAAGAAAAGCATACTGGGTGGCATTTACTGAAATATTGTACGCACCATGGTTGTCATAGTAACCAACGTTGAACATTAAGGGCCTTCACCTTTAGAAATAAAATCTTTACAGTTTAACACGACGGCATTAGGGTCAATGTATTTCTAACCACTTCAATTTTAGGGTTCAATGAATAAGTATTTTATACAAATAAACAAATAAAAGTTAACTCGTAGTGGTAACCGACAATATTAATACATTGCAAAGGTTAAGCAACATCTAGTCAGGCCTGTCTTAGGATGGGTGATTATTTCTTAAGATACTGAGACCCCTCCGATGCCTCGGAGAGCACGTTAAGCCGTCAGTCCCGGTTGTCATACGAACATCTATATATGCCAGTCGTTAGGGGTAGTTGGAGCCCTTAAAAATCCGACCGGTTTAACTACAAAACTTCGATATCGCCCATGGGTTGTGAAGGTCAGATGGTAGTCGCTTCACGGAAAATATCGAAGTTCAGCCTAATCACAGTTAGACTGGAAAGCCGACCCAACTAAGTAGGGAAAAGGCTTTGTGAATTATGAAACAAATAAAAGTTAACTAGAGTAGAGATTTGTGTAAAAAGTCTTTGACGTTATTGATACTCGTAATTGTGAAGGTTCCAAAAATGAAGGCTGCGTTGCCATGTTGAAAGAAAATTTTGCGGCCCTCGTCCATTGGCAGGCGTCCCGGGTCGAGAGAAAACCCCAGGGCAATACTAAATTACTGAGACAGCAAATAACCAGCCTTCTGGTCCTAAAAAGCATCAGTAAGATGTTTATTTAGTGAAGGCAACGAGGTTCTTACAAATATTTATAGCAACGAGCGCTTGATATCTAATATATAAAATTCTCGTGTCACAGTTTTCGTTGCCATACTCCTCCGAAACGGCTTGACCGATTCTCATGAAATTTTGTGTGCATATTGGGTAGGTCTGAGAATCGGGCAACATCTATTTTTCATCCCCCTAAATGTTAAGGGTAGTCCACCCCTAAAGCAAAACAACGTTTGCCGGGTCAGCTAGTTATTTATAAAAACTCTATAAAACTCTAAAAAAAAATTGAATGAAATACATATCTGTTTGTAAAATGTGTATAGTATAGTTTCTAGTAAGTGTAAATCGTATTTTCATCTCTTATTATGTACTAGTACGGTGTCTAGCGTGGTGCTTCGCGCCACACCACGCCATAGGTTTTGGCCTGTAACTCTTGACCCCTTAGGGCTAGGTCATATTTTCGATTTTTCGGCTTGCCTCCAGATGGAGGGCTATTATTGGAGCATAAGCAGTTCTCGAGAGCTAAGGGGAACATTCCCCATTTCTATAGGTATATAGATATCGTAATTGTTAAATAAAATCTGTTTGTAATATAAATTTTACAGATTTTTACTACATGAATTTTCTTTTATTATTATTAATTTTTTCATAACTAAAGTCAATTTTACATAAGATCTAAGCCCATTTATTTAACCGTATGTGCTGATATAACTTAATTTTGGAATGATTTTTTTTTAATTATTGACTGACGATGACGTTTCAAACAGACCGACCGTGTTCACATGCTGGCAAATAGGTTATAGAGAAAATTTAAGTACAGAACCACAACAGAATATAACTCAGAAAAAAGGTCTGTAGCTTGAATAGTTCATATCCGGTGTTAAATTAACAGTAACACGAAAGGTATATGTGAAGTTTATAGGCTCTCTACATTCGGCAATCACCACAATAAGCCCAGTAAGGCACAGTTGGAATATAATATTGTAAAAAGGCGTGTCGATTTGATACGAAATTGATACACAAGGTGCGAGCGGATTCACAAGTACATAAACGATGGCACAAATATAAGAATACTATTTGTAGGTAAGGGACCTGGAAGCGAGAGCCCTTGCGTGATTGTTTCAATGGCTCAAGGAGGCGCTGGAGAGGGATCATAGGCCTGCGACTCGAGAAATCGACGACCAGCAACTCCGCCAGGATCTCATGGAAACTTAGAGGGTGCGACTTGAGCAACCATAGTGGAGAACCAACGTCCTCGCGGCGGTGACACCGATCATGGACGAGTGGCTTAAGAGGCGGGGTATGGTGACCTCACGTATCGTGCTACGCAGATAATATTTCGCACTATTTAATTTTATTATTTTTCTCTTTAAACTTTAAACTAATTTGTTACATTATTTAAATAAATTTATACACACACACATATGACGCCTATATCCCCGAAGGGGTAGGCCGAGGTGCATAACATACCCACAATTTGCCAGTATTTTTGTCCCACGTAATAGAGGGCACCTAAAAGCCTATTGCAGTCACCAGGCACACTAAGTCCAAAATGGCCGAATGAATTTAATAAAAAGTAGCAGCTATATTGTAATTTAAAAAATTATGAAACCCGGTGCCTTGCCATGAAATGTCGATGAAAGGCAACAAAATCTTACGTGCCAGCCGCTATGGTACAGCCAATTAAAGTCCTGGGCGTCTCGGACTAAATTTATAATTTATTTATTTTTTATTAAATTTATAAAAATATTTAGTTTTATAAATATATTCAATTATATTTCATATAATTTATAAAAATAGTTAATACATTTAAAAACATAAAAACAGTTACCCACCGGCATCGAGTAAATGGACCAAGCTACCGGTGGTTAGGGCTCCAGACACAGGAACTTCCGCACAATACGGGGTCGTATTCAACAGAACCGCCTTCTGCATCAAGCCCTTGACCCAGCTGCCTAATTGATTATTTTGATTAGAAAAGTAATTTATTCTCGCTTTGCCTACTTAACCCTGCCCTAATTGGTAATTTGATATGAATTACAGAGTGGTCACGGACTTTCTAAAGTGCCTGGTAACGGCAATAGGCTTACTCCCTAATACCTACGTGAGACCAAAAAATTCTAGCAAAGAAACCTCTGTCAACCCCTTCGGAGAAACAGGTGTAAATAATAAACAATATCTTTACATACATACATGTATATTGTCACGCCTCTCCTCTATAGGGGTAGGCAGAGACTATGGAATTCCACTGGCAACGATCCTGGCATACTTCTTTCGCTTCTTCCACTTTCATAACTATCTTCATGCACGCTCTCCGGTTATGGGTACTCGTGACCTGGCCTTTGGTCAAAACATCTCCTATTTGGTCAAAGTACGTTTGCGTAGGTCGACCCTTACCTGCCTGTCCATCCACGCCCGCCTTATGTTACTGTTTCGTTAATCTTCTTTCATCCATCCTTTCTACGTGCCCGAACCATCTAAGCATCCCTTTTTCTATATATAACAACATTTTTACGATTACTAAATCATTTTAAATTACACAATCCTTATCCAAATATACAATATCCTTACATAGTTTTGTACGTGCCATTACGTTAGCATTTTGTAGTTGTTTTATATCTGTGGTATAGATTTTAAAATATAATGACATATTTCATGATTTAAGCACAACAATTTGTGATGCATGTACTCGTATATGAAAGTGGTAAGTAATTTACCACGCCAATTGCGTAGAATGTCAATTGTTTCTTTTTATCTATCACTATGGTTATTACAATGCAACCCATAAACCTATTGTGCTACAAGTTAACGGATTAGATGACTATATTTTATGGTATGGTGTTTCAGAAGCTCACACAGAATAAACGCTCCGGTACATAAGGTCCATAGTATCATTACGTCAAGAGTATCAAAATGTCCATAGTATCATAACGTCTACAGTATAATTTCGTCCATAGTATCATAACGTCTACAGTATAATTTCGTCCATAGTATCATAACGTCTACAGTATAATTTCGTCCATAGTATCATAACGTCTATAGTATAATTTCGTCCATAGTATCATAACGTCTAGTTTTTCGTAGTTTGAGTAAAAACTTTTTACACACTTTACTGGCCATTTCAGTTTTGATAAAAAATATAAAGAATTGTTGATAGAACTGGTCCATGGCTGTATAACCATAATAAATTTTCTAAAAAAAATAGTGTACATAAGACTTAATTTTTAATAATTATTATGATATAATAAGAATAAGCGATTTTTTTCTTTCACTTTAATGTAAACTACATTTATTTACGTAATAAAAAAAAATCCTTAAATTATGAAAAGTGTATTCATTTTGAATAATTAGCCTACATAATAATATACCATTAAATAAATAATTATCAGTATAATATTATATATCTATGAACATAAATTTATAGAAATACACAATAAACTACAAAAAAATGGAGAAAGAAAAAAATAAACCCTTAGATAAAGTAAAACTGATTCTGCCTGTTTTTTGGTATTTTCTGGTTCTCATACACATTAGACGAAATGATACTGTAGACATAAGGATATATAGACATAATGATACTGTAGACCATTTGCAGAATTAGACAAAATAATATTAGACGAAATGATACTCTAGACAATTTGTCACTATGGACTTTTTAATACTTTGGACACATCGTACCCGAAGGAACCTAAATTATTAATTTTAATATAATATTTAAAATTTAATATGTATACATTTATTTACAATAAGAATTACAATATACAAAATAAACATAATTATAGACTAAAAATATTTACATTACAAAATATCGTTTAAAAAATCCTCCGCGTCATTGCCGACTGGGAAGGTTCCCAGAATGCTGGCTGTGTTGCCACGTTGGATGGCGATACTTATTCTTTGGGCCAGAAAATAGCCAGCCTTCTGGTCCTGAGAAGCATCGATTAGACGTTTAGCAATGTCTCTATAAAGGCGGCGAGCACTCGGACCCCATGACCCCAGTGTCTCAACCCCAAACGGCTCAAATATGTAATCACCTGCTAGGTTAGCATATTTACGCCGTTTAAAGCCTTCAGCCGATGCAGCAGCAGCGCCGGCACATCCGGATGTGCTTGGAAGGTGTGAAGGTGCTAAGGTGTCAACGCATGTAGCGTCCCACACCAAAGGCCTTCCCATCTTCCACGGTAGCAACGACATACCGTCCGGTCTCTTTCCATCGCTTCGTGCTAAACCATTTGGTTCGCGTACGGCCGGAAGACCTGCGGTGGAAAGAGCCCTACGAATTATGTCGTTTAGAATAGCGTGCCGAGGTATACGACCTGCGCTTCTGCTACAAGAAAGGCCATGGTGTCCCAGATTATCGACGGCTACTCCACTGGTGCAATGATGCGGGGATACACAAGGTGTACCCAGCCGAAGGCAAGTGGCAACGCGGAAGGTAGTGTCGTCCAACATTGTACCGATGTTGGGCGATGGGAGCGCCTGGATCCATAACCCTGACTCCCATTCTCCAACAGCTAGTAGGCGTGCACGCTCTGAAATATTGACAGAAGTGTCAATTAGTGTATTAATTCTCAATTTACAGAGCGGTGAATCCCACAGTCGCTGTGAGCCTAGGCGTGAGGGCAGATCAGTGTCGGGGCAAGACATCCTCCAAGCATTTATGGCGTCGGTCTTGCATCGCACCTCGGAATCAATCAGTGTATTTGACAAAATTTTCCTGACTAATTCTTCAGTGCTATGGACCGACGACAGAAATGCTGGCAGACTGACATCTGTGACTCTGCAAATACCTAGCCCGCCCAAGCGAACTGGAAGAGACGCTTGGACCCAGGCCCGTTCATTAATATTTACATTTAAAATTTTACACAAAGAATTTTGTATTAAGTTGTCTAGTCTGCCCAACATTTCTACATTTTTCCAAAATTGTCCTGTACGGAGGGCATGTGTAAATTTGGGTACGAAAAGACAAAAACGAAGAATAGTGAAAGCTGAATGAATACTGATATTACATAGACTATCAATAACCTGATCAAAATTTTGAATTTTTTCCTCGATAAAAGTGGAAAAGCCATCTTCTAAAATCGGGGACCCTAGGAGGCGTAAAGAAGTTTTGTCCAAAACTTTTATGTTGGGGGCCAGACAGTTGAATTTGGAGATTGTTGTTAATTTATCTGTGTTTTCAGATATAAAAATCTCACATTTATTCGGGTTCAGTTCTAAGCCAATTGACTGAAACTCGTTCTTTATTCGGGCTAAATCTTGTAAAACTGTCTCTACTTTTCCCCCTAAAGTCCCGTCGTCTAGATACCAAATGTTAAATTTGGATTTTATTTTTTGAATTATTGGGTTAATGGCCAAACTGAAGATGACTGGTCCCAACGGATCACCTTGCTGACATCCAACGGCTGAATTCAAAAGGTGGTATAAATTAATTTTGTTGGCTGACTATAGCATTGCCAATGAAAATTAAATATTTTGGGGGTTTCTAATTTGGCCTGTGTCAGCAAGGTGTCCCTGTTTACAGAGTTGAAGGCGTTTTTCAGGTCAACTTTCAAGATGACCTCTCCATCTTCGCTACTGTCAAGGTATGTTGCAAGCGCATGGATTGCGGCCTCACAACCTCCTTTTGAACCAAAACCTAAGTGAAAGGGCTGAAATTTGGTAGTAAGCTCCGTACTATAAAAACGACATCAAATTTTGGCAGCCAAACGCCGCAAAGTGCTACCTACGGCAATGGGACGAATGCCACCATCCTTCTTGTTAAGGGCACATAAATTGGCCCCATACAAAATATCTGTGATGCCACTGTCCACATTGCCTGAGAGCTTGAGGTTGACTAGAGCTGTTAGCTCCCTCAGAAGTGCATAACCAGCTTCCCCAGCGCTCGGACACAACAGATCCTTAAGGTGCTGTGGTGTCAGACCGTCAAGTCCACCAGCTGATCCAAAACGAAAGGAGTCAACAGCTGTGCGCACATCCTTGGCAGTAGTCTTAAGATTTTCTGTATCGTTGTTCGGAGGATCAGGGAAAGAGATGTCAGCTGCGGATGGTAGGTGCTTACTCTGCAAGCCCGTCAAAGTTTCTACAGAATAAGGAGCCAGCACGTCGCTACTAAAAAGTAGCCTTGCCGCCCCACTGATGTCGCCTTCCCTTACTTAAAATTTAATATCTTGAATATCCTTTCAAGATTTATTTATTCATTACATGCATATTTCATATATGAGGTCTAAGCTTAATCATGATTACTTAGCTGTCATTAATACTATGAAAACATTTAATTATGATCAGAGATCTACTTATAGTGCTTTTAAATTCTGCGGCCCAAGGCCGCAGCCGCTCTTACGTCCGTTGCCGGGCGTCTCTGGTGCACATGCAGAAGGTATTTCTCGTGGCGCCCGGCGGGCAGAGGGGCCCGAAGCTAAAATTGCATAGGTATTAAATGTTAGCGCCGGAACTAGGTAGTCCTGGGTACCGCAGGGTTCAATTTTGGGACCTTTTCTTTTTCTAGTATATATTAATGATCTTCCTCACCTCATAAGAGACGACCACGAGGTAGTTTTGTTTGCTGATGACACTTCTTTAATATTTAAAGTTAAACGTGGACAGCGCGAACTTGACGATGTAAACATTGCCCTCTCTAGGATAGTCCACTGGTTTTGTGCTAATAATTTATTATTAAATGAAAATAAAACTAAATGTGTAAGATTCACCTTACCTAATGTAAGACTTGTTAAAACCAGTGTTAAGGTTAGGGATGATATAATAGAATTGGTCGATGACACTGTCTTTTTGGGCATAACGTTAGACTCCAAATTGCAATAGGGGCCTCATATCGGGAAAATTTCGGCCAGGCTTAGTTCAGCAGCCTATGCTGTCAAAAAGATCCGACAACTTACTGAAAAGATATTGTGTCATATATTTTACCTTATATTGACACCCTGTATGAACTATACCAGTTCTACTTCTGTGAATCAGCTCCGAATTAGAAAGACTTAGTTTTAGTACTCACGTTAATGTATTCATTATTTACATCGACATACACATTATATAAATGTTTAAATAACTTAAATGACATTGTTTTACTACGACATTTTTCTCTGCTTATTTTCAAGTGACAGTCCTAAAAAACAAAATCATTCTCAGAATATTATTCAAAGATTACATTAAGAAGGTTGGTTTTCTACATAATGATACCTCATTTTAACACACCTTCATTTTGTAGAAAATTATAAACTTAAATTCATCAACACTTCTTCTAAACAATAAACATAGTACAATCAAAAATAAAATATATTATGTTCCTTCTTTTTAATAAATTATAGTTAAATTCTTATTAATATTAATCATAACAATTTGTGTGTCATTTATATATTAATAAACATTGAATAACTGTCTTAGTTTTTGAAGTTTTATTTTGCCTAACGCTTTTGTTAGTATATCTGCTAATTGATTATCAGTATTAATTTTAGTAACATCTATTATATTCTTTTTTTCATAGTCATTAACGAAGTGATAGCTTACGTCAATGTGTTTAGAATTTTTACAGAATTTTCCATTCTTTGAAAGAGATATAGCACCACTGTTGTCTTCAAAAAATTTAATCGGTTTGGTAATATTAATATCCAAGTCACATAGTATACCAATAACAGGTAACACTTCTGTAACACAATCAGCTAATGCGTAAAATTCAGCATGCGTTGATGCTCTCGAAACAATTTTTTGTTTATGTGTCTTCCACATAACTGGATTATCAAATATTCTTAACACAATACCAGTAGTTGATTTTCTGTCATTTTTATCTGCTGCCCAATCAGCATCCACAAACGCATCTAAACAATCTTCATATTTTCCATTATAGTTTAGTACTAAATCACAAGTATGATAAAGATATTTTAATATTCGTAACGCATATTTGTAATGTGTATCACTGTAAGAGTTTTGAAAGCGACTTAAGTAATTAACGCTGTACGAAACATCTGGTCGCGTCCCACTAGCAATATATAACAAAGCTCCAATTAAATTTCTGTACTTAAGTTCGTAATTCATTTCTCCAGGTTCAATTGACAAGTTCTGCTCCATTGGCATTTCGTATTTCTTCGAATCTTTTATGTTATATTTTTCTGCTAAACTCTCTATGTATACACGTTGACTCAGTCATTTTCTTTAATTCTGGCTTGTAGTCAATATCTATTCCTAAGTATTGTTTTACTTTTCCCAAATCCTTCATACGAAATCTGTCACTCAGCATTTGTTTAACTTTTTTTATCGTATTCTCATTTTCGGCACAAATCAAAATATCATCTACATACAAACATATGTACGCTTTCTCCCCATTGATACAACCTGTGTACAAACAATAATCATAGTTTGATCTTTGAAAATTAATGCTTGACATATATTTGTTAAAGCATTCATACCAATCTCTTGGACTCTCTCTTAGTCCGTATAAAGCTTTTCTGAGCTTGCACACCTGATTATCTCCAATTTCATAACCATCTGGTGGGTATATATATACTTCCGATTTAATTGTTCCATTCAAGAAAGCTGTTTCTACATCCATGCATTCTATATGCCAACCTCTGACACAAGCAATTGACATCAGAGCTTTCATTGTTATCATTCTAGCCACAGGTGAGTATATTTCTTCGTTATCATTATAAACTTGTTGAAATCCTTTTGCTACTACGCGCGCTTTATATCTTCCATTTGACTTAATTCGAAAGATCCATTTCACTTCAATCACATTTTTATCAATTGGTTCGTCAACAATCTCCCATGTCTCATTTTGTTCTAAACTGTTAATCTCTTCATTCATTGCATTCATCCACTTGTTTGCTTCTAAGCTATTTATTGCTTCTTCGTAAGTTTCTGGTACACTGGCATCACAAACATTTACATAAACTACATGATCATTAAATCTTCCTGGTAGTTTTCTTTCTCTTTTCGGACGACTTGATCCAGTCACCTCCTTACTATTAAGTTTCTTTCTTTTATATTCTTCATCTTCTATTGTATCATAAAATTCTTCATCATTATCCCTAGGTGGCGATCTTGATTTCACTTCTTCCTCAGTCTGTGTTTTCTTAGTTTCATCTCCTTTATTATCATTGTTTTCATCCTCATTGTCTGTATCTTCATTTTGAAATCGAATAACTTCAGCCTCTGGATTTATGAAAATAACATGCCTGCTTATTATAATCTTTTCGTTCACCAAGACTTTGTACCCCGTGTCTGTGTAGCCAACTAAAAAACCTTACATGCTTTTCGGGTTCAGTTTTGAAGTTCTTTTTTCTTCAGGTATTCGAACGAAACATTTGCTTCCATATAGTCTTAAATTCTTTATGTCCGGTTTTCTCCCATAAAATATTTCAAAGGGACTTTTCTTTTCTGCTGTATTTGTAAGTATCCGATTTCCTAAGTAAGCTGCTGTTAATATACATTCGGGCCAGTATTTTTTATTTAATTTTGCTTCTGACATTAAACATCTTGCACGATCCATAACTGTTCTATTGAACCTTTCCGCAACACCATTTAATTCGTGCGTGTATGCTGGTCCGGGTTTCAAATAAATTCCATTTTCTTTGGTAAAATTATAAAAATCTGTGTTGAGGTACTCTGAACCTCTATCACATCTTATCTCCTTCACTCGTTTACCAGTTTGATTTTGCATTGTATTGACATATGTTCTGAAACATTCAAAAACTTCATTTTTATTTTTTATTATACATACTGCTGCATGTCTGCTGTAATCGTCGATAAACGAAACAAAATATCTCTGGTTATTATAACCTACCGGAGTAATCGGTCCATTCACATCTGTATGTATTATCTCCAAGATATCTGAGGCTCTTCGTCTCTTGTTTTCAAAGGGTAAATTGGTCATTTTGTTTTGTAAACAAATTTCACACTGTACGTAGTTGTCGTTTAAATTTTCTGGTAACCCATTCAAGAGTTTATGCCTACACATTTCTTTTAGTTTTGAAAAATTTACGTGACCCAAAAGACGGTGCCATTTCTCTTTCGCTGACATATCCCGATTATTTGTGTTTACATATTTTTTGTCTTTGGATTTTATTGTACCTTCCAATTCATATAATTTATTCTTTTTCCTAGCTATCGCTATCAATGTGTGCTGTGAACTATATATTAGTGCGGTTTCATTTTGAAATTTAATCATGTTGCCTTTGTTTACAATGTTTGACACGCTTAGTAAGTTTCTCTTCATATCAGGAACATAATAAACATTATCAATGTCAATTTTTTGCAACTTACAGTTCACATCACAATACATTGTTATCTTTCCTATCTTATCTGATTTTAAAGCAAAACCATCACCTACTTTAATATTTACCGGATCATCTAACTTTTTGTACTCACAAAATAATCTGTCATCATTAACGATGTGGTCGGTGCAGCCGCTATCAAGAAGCCAACTCGTTGTATTTTCATTCATTCCAGCTGTCAGTACTTCAACATTGAATCCATGTGATGAGTTTCCTGCTGTGGATTCATTATGTATATTGTTACCTTGCTGACCTCTATAGCCTCTGTAATTACGTGCTCGATAACTTCAGTGACCTCGTCCACCACGTTGAAATCTTCGATAATGTTGACCTCGCCGACTATATTGTAGTTTGGGACAATCTCTCTTAAAGTGCCCTTCCTTATTACACTCATAGCAAGTTTGTTTATACAAACTACTGCTTGCGAAGGTCTGCTCGTCGCATTCGGTATTCCTTGGTTCATTCTTTTTGTATTCCAATATGATCTTCGATTTGACATATTCAACTGTTTGGTTCTCCTTGGGCATAGCGTCTACTATATTTACGATATGTTCAAATTTGGATGGTAATGACAACAGTAGATAATTTAATCGGTCTTCTTCGCTCACATTTTCACCGGCTCCTTTTAAATCATTGATTTGCTTTTCAAAAGTTTGAAAAAATTCGATAGGATTCCCATCTCTGAATTTCGTTTCCAATATTTTCCTTTTCAGTAACAGTTTATTCGCACATCCTCTAATTAAGTATAAGTCATCCAGTTTTTTTATCATATTAAACGCAGTTTCTTCCGAAATGATGATGTCTAGCTGTGAATTACTGATGCTGTTTACTATGTAGTTTTGAGCTTTCAAATTAGTTTTCTTCCATTCATTTTCTGGTATTTCTTTCGGTCTTACATCGTACTCTGTAGCCTGTTCACAATTTTTTAATTGTAGCAACAACTTTAATCTAAATTTCCATTTCTCGTAGTTGGACCCATCAAATATTGGTAATCTAAATTCTTCTTTTCCTTCCATATTTATTTTTATTCCTTCTAATTCATTAGCTCGTCAGCTCTGCTACCATGAAAAGATATTGTGTCATATATTTTACCTTATATTGACACCCTGTATGAACTATACCAGTTCTACTTCTGTGAATCAGCTCCGAATTAGAAAGACTTAGTTTTAGTACTCACGTTAATGTATTCATTATTTACATCGACACACACATTATATAAATGTTTAAATAACTTAAATTACATTGTTTTACTACGACATTTTTCTCTGCTTATTTTCAAGTGACAGTCCTAAAAAACAAAATCATTCTCAGAATATTATTCAAAGATTACATTAAGAAGGTTGGTTTTCTACATAATGATACCTCATTTTAACACTTACAGACATTAAAACGGCGCGTCTTGTCTACTTCAGCTACTTCCACAGTATCATGACATATGGCATACTACTGTGGGGTAACGCTGCCGATATTGAATGCATCTTTGTGTTGCAGAAGAGGGCTGTCCGGACTATCCATGGAATGGGGTCTCGGGAGTCATTAAGAGATAAGTTTAAGCATATTAACATCCTTACAGTGTATTCACAGTATATTTATGAAATTTTATTGTATACCCACAAGAACAAAAGTAAATTTGTGAAAAATAGTGATAATCATAATCTAAACTTAAGAAATAAGGATAAACTGGCTGTTCCTAAATTTAGGCTTCATAAAGTGAGTAATTCTTTTGCGGGGAACTTTATTCGAATGTACAATACATTGACAACCGAAATAGCAAATTTATCTGTTAATAAATTTAAAAAACTAATAAAACGTAAATTGTGCCATAAAGCTTATTATAGTATTAATGATTTCTTAGATGACAAGGCTGCCTGGTTGTAACACGAATTGCTCCTTTCTAAATAACTCTGTATTAGATTTAAGATGAAATATTTTGTAAAAAAGCCGAACTGAGTTTCTTGAGGGCTCTTCTCAGTCTCGTTGCATTTTGGAACCCTCGGTAGAGTCACACCAACTATTGACGAATCTAAATAATTTTCTAAAAATTTCAAAGATAATAAACTGTATCTCAGGCATGGCGTTATATAAAAGGTATATAAATATTATATTAGGGGCTCGTTACTGAGTGGTACCCGCGTTATTTAACCCATTGCAAAGATTAAGCAACATCGAGTCAGGCCGGTCTTAGGATGGGTGACCATTTCTTAAGACATTGAGAACCCTTTGTCCTCGGAGAGCACGTTAAGCCGTCGGTTCCGGTTGTCATACGAACATCTATGGCAGTCGTTGGAGGTAGTTGGAGTCCTAAATCAAAAATCCGACCGGTCTAACTACGGAACTTCGATATCGCCCATGGGTTGTGGAGGTCAGATGGCAGTCGCTTGACGGAAAATATCGAAGTACAGCCGAATCGCAGTTAGACTGGAAATCCGAACCCACCTGATTTGGGAAAAGGCTCGGTGGAACTCGGTGGATGATGGTTTTCCTCTTAGTTATAGCTTAGTTTGGGCTAAATGACGCTGTGTGAGAATGTCCAAATTAAAAAAATAACAAAATGGTATTTGAAAAATGACAAATATTATTTGAAACTAGCTGTTGCCTGCAGCTCCGTCTGCGTGTTACTTTAGATACATAACTTTTTTATTTATGAACGGATTGAAAACCAAACCTTACAACAGTTTCTCTAATATATCTTCTATTATATTCTCTATTATACCATACAAATTCATCTTAAGATACGAAAATATGAAATAAGAGTATTATTTATTATCTTCGTCGTGTGTGATAGTCCATTGAATTGTATGGCGAGCGATATTGCATCTTAAGATAAAATATTATAGTATCTTAGCTGTGTGCAGCGCCCCTTAGTGACTCCACTGCGGGTGTCGTAACCTACGACAAACTTATTATTTGCGGTTGGTACAGTAATCGGGTCTAGGGATCGAACAGCAAAATTAAGTTTGTTTTTTATTGTATTTACTTTTCCGAGATAAAAAATAAGCCAGTAGGTGCCCAGGATATTAAAGAATAATTATACCAAGTTTTATCGTAATCGAACTGGTAGTTATTGCGTGATGCCTGAACAAACGGACAGACAGACAGACAGACAGACTGACAGACAGACAAAAAAAAAATTTATCACATTTTCGGGTTTGGTGTCGGTCTAGTAACACCCCCTACCATTTATTTTTTTGATATTTTCAATTTACAGAATTTTCACCTCTACAGATTTATTATGAGTAGATAATAATAAAATATTTTATTTTGACAAACAGTTATAAATATACCCATTCAATTTGCTAGTCTTCAAGACTGTGAATTGGTCGAGTAAATTTACAAATTATGGGTAATAATATGACCCACTTAAAAATGCGATATACTTTTTTAAAGGTTCATGACCCTTTGTTGAGAGTAATTTGTCGTGAGATATATCACGTTTTGAAGATGCTAATAAGATCATTATACCTTAAACGGAGCCTTAGAAGACGGTACAGGACGTTAGAATCTGGTATGAGATTCTGACAGTGAGTCAACTCTTTTGTTAAGGATAAACTGTAAATCTACAATACTTATTGTCTCGATCAACACCGACGACGTCTAGTCGACAAATGAAAAAACCGGCTAGTAGTCCACTGAAATGTTACAATTTTTCGGGCTAAGTATGCAAAGGTTTATTTTTTAGGGGTCTCCCTTATTTGACCGAAAGGAATTTGACAAATGTTCACTTCCCAAAAAAAAATTCGCATAATTTCATTTGCCAAATTATTACTTAGCAAAAAATCTATTCTCAAAAAAATGTAACGCAAACCTAATGTTTGGGAAATGAACGTTTAAACTATAACTTGTTTACCAACTAGTACTTTTAAAATTTTTTATTTAGCCAAATATTTCAGTTGGAATAACAGTTTTTACGCAAAATCATCATTTCTGGCACTCGCCGGCCACTACCGCGGCACCGCTCGCTTCGCTCGCTCGGCTCGTGCGTAGGAGGTCACAGTTTTAACCTAACCTAACCTACCCATTTAGTTTAAAGCAGAAATTAACCTAATCTAAATAGTTCAGTTCCGGGTAACCTACTAATAACAATCTCTTTTTTCTATTAATGCAAGTCGTTTCTGGAACTCGCCGGCCGCTACTGCGGCACCGCTCGCTTCGCTCGCTCGGCTCGTCCGTAGGAGGTCACAGTTTTAACCTAACCTAACCTATACCCATTTTGTTTAAAGAAGAAATTAACCTAATCTAAATAGTTGAGTTCCGGGTAACCTACTAAAAACAAATTTCAATTAATATTTTTTGTCTGAACAAATCATTTCACCAAACGTTTACTGTCTGAAGATTGTTTGCTGTAATAAATCATTTGATTAAAGACCAAATGCCATAATGACATTATACTAGGTAATATTTTGCCAAGTAATTGGACCAAATAAAAATATGCGTACTAAAATCATTCAAAATATTGCAATGGTACAAAAAAAGGTTGCTAAAATTTGTTTGGGTAATGAAATTTTGTCAAAATCTTTTCGGCAAAACGGCGGGCCATTTTTTAGACATAAAGGGGGGGGTAGTGTAAAGCTAAATCCAAGTTTGTGGTTTTCCGCCATCTTGAAAAAGGGTTGCAAATCGTTACCCCAGCTATACTTCTCAAACTTCTAATTTCTACTGCATTTATGAATTAAAGTTAAAACAAAGTTAAAAAGAAACATTAATGAAAGTTGAAGCGAAAGAAGTATGCCAGGATCGTAGCAAGTGGAAATTCGTGGTCTCTGCCTACCCCACTGGGAAAGAGGCGTGATTTTATGTATGTATGTATGTAGAATTCTAGGAAATGTACTCTCGGATTAGAAATTATTGTGAAAATCAATCATTTCAAAAGTTTCGTCGTGTGGGAAAAGAGTCCATAAATAGTTATTAACAACAGTGCAACATCAATACATAATTACAATGTTTTTTTTTATTTCAATAATGAAAACTGTGTAATCATTCGTTTTTATGTAAATACGAGTATTGGAGAATACTGTTAATTTCGGAGCGCTATAAAACCCTTACAAATAAATAAATATTGAAATGTTATTATCGGAAATATTCCTCGAAAACTCCTGTACAAAAATGCTTTATAAATTTTACAGTAAAATGAACCCCTTAAAGGAAATTCATTCTCAAATTTTCATCTGGTTTTGTTAATAACTTTCTTATGTTTTATTCTACGACAAAAAGTTTAAGAACAAAGTTGTAGAGAATTTAATTTGCGACTAGAATGTTGTCGCAAATTTTTTGTGCGATGAATAGTTTGCCCGATAGAGCGCGATAACGATTTGCAACCCTTTTTCAAGGTTGTCGTTAATTTCGGAGCGCTGTAAAACCCTTATAAATAAATAAATATTGAAATATTAATATTCGAAATTATTCCTCGAAAACTCCCCTACAAAAATGCTCTGATGAATTTTAGTGTAATATGATCAGAAAAAAATTATAACCCTTTAAAGGAGATTCGTTCTCACACTTATAGTTTTTAAATGTTAGTTTTTGTAAATAACTTTATTATGTTTAATTCTACGACAAAAGTTGTAGAAAATTTAATTTGCGACAAAACTGTTGTCGCAAATTTTTGTGCGATGAATAGTTTGCTCGATAGAGCGCGATAACGATTTGCAACCCTTTTTCAAGATAACTTGGATTTAACAATGGGGTAAGATGTTGATTTTTTATATAATTGCACTAATTTCGCTAAATAGAAGACATATAAACGTCGACATATGTTTCACCTACTCACGAGGCATTCTCAAGACTGTCTCAAAGAGAACAGCCATTGTGAAATTAGTACAATTTTATAAAAATTCAACATCTTATCCAATAGTTTTATCATGGACTTTGGCCAGGTAACGCCTGATTCCATTCAAACTTGGATTTAGCTTGGGATCCCAAAAACATATCAAATATTAATATTGTTATCAAAATAGCATAAGAATACGAATTAGGCAACAAAAGGCAAATTCCAAACGAAAAACACGTTTTTTGGCTTGTTTCTGAAATATTGCCCGTTTTAACGTTCACTGTTAGACGCCCCGGGTACCCGCGCCGGCAACATAATAGTTAACGGTACAAACACTTTCAGTAAACATAACTTCTCTACCCACCTGTACAGTCTATCCATTAATCAAGTGATACAACCAAAGAAAAGGATTCGAGTAGTGCGTAGTCATCGTTTATTCGGCGAAGTAGGTACTTTAAATAAAGAAAATTGGTTTTCTTTTCTAGTAAGAAGTACCTACACGTTAAGGTCAAAGACTGCCAAGTGCTAATTACTATTTTCGATTGAATACATTTTATGAGCAACCCAAGGCCTTGGTCGTGGCTGACAGGTGGGTGGTCGGTGGTCGTCCACTCTTTGTGCCGTGTGTTGTGGTGTCGTTGCCATGGATACGGCGTAATGAGTGGCAACCTGTGCCATGCTTGATAACTATGACCTATAGCCGGACAGTCGGCAACAAATGTGTTCATTCATTTTCGTATCTATATAATAAGTATGTCACGACTATTGAACACAACGCCATGTAAAATTATTGCTAATTACACAAAAAAACAGCTAAACTCGCTCGACTACGCCACCCAGGCAGTAATGAGCTTTAGTTACGAGGAGAGTGGTTTAGAGGTTACTTAACGTAAAAAGTCCCGGATAGTGGCAAAGGGCTCGCTCCTCATTAGGACTTATTTACATTGTGCGCAGGTCGCTAACTTAGTCGATACCACGTATGCAGGCAATACCGCGCATGCTAATAAAATTAACTGATTTGACATCCCCGACCCCAAATGCGGTAAGGAGTATGACCTTTTTTTTGTTAATTCCCCGGCCCAAGGCCACGGCTGGCGGCCGTTCCTACGTTGCCGAGCGTCTCAGGTACCCATTAGAAGTATTTCCAGTGTAATGAGTATGACCAATGTAAACACGGTTATCTGCATGCGGACGCTATGGCATGCATTTCAAAAATCTCTCCCTATGGCATGCCGCTGCTAACGCTCATTGAAAATGTACCTTTATATGAATTATTTACGTAAAATTGCCGATAGATGTAGTGACAATGGCTGTGTATATATTTTGGGATACCTGTGTATATATTTTACTATTATTAGGTATTACTATTACTGATACTTCGCTCACCTGGCAAGATCTCATGATCCGTGATAGACAATTGAAATTTACGCCACTATTGCAACAAATACTAGACAAATACAGAATACAATAAATATTTAATGGGGTAATGGTAGTTAGTACCCTATGTACGCGAGTCCGACTCGCACTTGGCCGGTTCTGTAATGTTCCCTGTGGACCCCCCGTGATAAAGGCGTACAGTAAGTACGTCACAGATTATACTAACACTAATTACACAACTGTTAGTTCCTTATCTATATCGTTCAAAGAACTATTAAATATAGTGATATTTCTCGAGCAATAAAAACAAGTTTAATATCCACATCTATTAATTAAGTATAGACGTATAGATAAAAATATATAGATATATAATACAATGTACCTTGGTCACGGGATGTGACGTTATTGATTTTGAATGTGATTTTCGTGGGAAAGGCGAATGAGAAAAGTAAAATGGGCGGAGCCGCGGACGACAGTTAGCTATCTACCTATATAGGTATATAAATGTCACCGCAGAATTTTAAAACCGTAACAATGTAATAAAATCACACTCGCATGATTGATGGAATGATGATGGAAAGAGTAACCATGATTTTTTATTGACAGGTTCTACCTCAAAAACTCACGTCACTGTAAAATTGTAAATACCGTCAGATTACAAGCTATCTCGCAAGACTGACACAATTAATGATGTTACTGGCGATAACTGTGACTGTGAGTGTTAATAGTTTTTAGAGGTAGAGCCTGAAGAGAAGATCCTGGCAATAAAAACTTAGGGCCACTCTATCCCAATCGCCAGGAGTTATGATAAATTCATATATATGCAAGTGTGATAACAATCTTACGAGTTTTACAATGCTAAGTTGACATAGGTGATTATACATTATCGTAATGCATAGCATAGTATAAAACAAAGTCGCTTCCGCTGTCTGTACGTCCGTATGTATGCTTAGATCTGTAGAACTACACTACGATTTTTTTCTCGGTTCTCACCAATGGATATAGTGGGTCTTGAGGAAGGTTTGAGTTTATAATTAGGTCAAGCGGGTCGCGGGCGTCCGCTAAGTAGTAATAAATAAAATGGAAAGGGTCTGCTTGCAGTTTTACCTAGACTGCTGCGATTAGAGATGTGCGCTAGTAAATAAAAAAAGTGGTTTGACTTTGACTGTACCCTCTAATAAACTCTTTTACTGGTATATTTAAATATACACTGAAATTATTTTACTAGATTTCTTCAATGTTGATATACTTTTAGAATCAACTTATAAGAGTCATTTACACTCTAATAACAGTACCTACATATACCTATATTATACTAGCTGACCCGGCAAACGTTGTTTTGCTTTAGGGGTGGACTACCCTTAACATTTAGGGGGATGAAAAATAGATGTTGTCCGATTCTCAGACCTACCCAATATGCACACAAAATTTCATGAGAATCGGTCAAGCCGTTTCGGAGGAGTATGGCAACGAAAACTGTGACGCGAGAATTTTATATATTAGATTTTACTTTGCACACATTAACGTTAATTAACGTCCGCTATAGCGCCGGGAGTCCCTGGTACGCCCTGGATAGCCCCAGAGCGTCGGTGGACGTGGGGCTTTTTTTTATTTGATTCCGTGCGCGCTGTCCACATCTACGTCCATTGGCGACCTCTGGGGAACACGCAGGGAATATCCAGTGGCACCCGACGGACTATGACCACCTACGTGACCTCTGCGCTGAGGTTTGGTCGGGTTTGATCCCGCGTCGGTGAGTGAATCTGGTTGCGTGCTGCGGGGCTGAAGGACGGCGGGGGGCTATTCCGCTGTCCTCTGCAGCCTTACTCTTGATATAAATTCCTATCTAATACGATTCCAATACAGTTCCAATTCCAATCTCGATCCTGGTAAAGTTGGTACTCTGGAACGAAAACTGGATTGGAATCGAAATCGAGTGCACGATCGACTAATCTGAGTGACGTATGATTGCCATATAAAATAAAACTTTAACTACCAAAAATAAAACTAATAAAATCTAACAAAATCTTCACTTATTTACACTTTTTCAAAACTTTTGATGTACATAATCATCAACAGTCTTCTTTCCATTTGTGTAACATGGTCATAAACATACTTTTGTGAGAGCAATGAAATAATGATCGCTGATTAAATTTGGCGTAGGCCACACTTTGACACTTTCCCGTCCCGCCATTGAAAGCGCGCGAATTACCTGTCACTTTTAAAGTACGTAAACAAATAAATTTGTCTAAGTTATGTTAGAGATAAACCTCCACTTAACGGAGTGGTATTTCAAGTGTTCGGTTTAAAGTTTTTGCTGATATGGCATTGTATTTTTAACTTCGTATTGGGAATGGAAGTTATTCGATCGCCGAAGCTATTCATTTACGGCAATATTTACGGACTCCTTGTATTATTTTGAAGACAAAGTAAGTCAACATTTATTAATTACTCTTTTCTCAACTGTAATCGATTTTCTTTACACTTTATAACACCAAATAATATAATTTCAGCAAAATGAGCAGACCATCATACCAACAGCAGGAGGCTCTTGCAGATTTTTTGATGGAGAACCCAGGAGTTGCAAGGGGCCTCTTGCGCACAGCACATGCGAAGCAAGAGACTAGAAGAAAATGGGACTGTATAGCTACATCTTTGAATGCTCTAGGAGGTGCACAAAAGGATGGAAAAGGCTGGGCAAAGGTACCTAATTTTTTTCAGAATTTACCGTTTGATTTTAAAATAAAATTATTGTTTGCAAATAAGTTACACTAATTCAATTTCTCTTCTAGTATTGGGCAGACAAAAAGTGTGCATTAAAAAAACTTTGTGCGGTGCAAGCACAGTCTCTGAGACGAACAGGGGGTGGGACTGGTGATAATATATCTGACCTAAGCCCACTCGATCAGAGATTTGTAGCTGTAATGGGAGGTCCACAATTCGCCATAGGGGATAGGCACCTTGCTGTCAATCCATTTCCATCCACAGTAAGTACAAGAAGTATTTAATAGGTACAATCCCTACCCCTCACGAGGTCTAAGATACATTTTAATTAATTATTTGCAGAGCCAAAGCGTCCCAGATATGCCTGTAATAGGAGGTTCCCAATTGCATCATACTGTCAATACACTTCCATCCACAGTAAGTACTAGAAGTAATGGGAAGTAATGGTATACCCCTCATAAGATCTAATATATATTATTAAATATTCGCAGAGCCAAAGCGTCCCAGATATGCCAATGCATGACATCAACATAAACACGTCTGAGGTAGTTGAGCCCACACTTGAGTTGCACTCTTCTGCAAGAAATGTGGTGACTGTGAGAGGTTAGTATTCCTATATTGATAACAATACCCAGTTTTCACGATTGGTATTATATTATGTATGAAACTGATTAATTCTTAACTTTACAGATACCGCACCTAATACCTCTACATCACAACCACAACCCAGTCAAAGGCGGCCCCAAGCAAGTCGGTCAAGGCGTAGTGTCTTAGAAAGACAACAGCAAGCATTTGAAGATATTGAGCGGCACAGGGTTGAGGCAGAAGCGACTACAGCTGCATCTTCCTCCAGCCTCGTAGAACAGCTATCATCCTTCCAAAGGTCTTTAGATAATATGGCTGCAGCTACGAGAGAGAGTGGTCTAAACATCGAAAGTGGCCTTAATAATGTCGCAAGTGCTCTTAATAGCATTGCAAATGCTTTGCAACATAGACCTAATAATTAGATAAAATATGGTAATAGGTATAAGTTGTATTATTATTGTATTAATTATAGGTATTTAAAAGAATGATTTACTAAAAACTGTGATACGTGATTTATTTAATTTTAGAACCTTACTATTACATAAAGTGTATTTATATCATATTGATTTTTTTATTAAAATACCAAAGTAGAGTTCACCAAGTCCTAAATACAATTCAAAAATCCTATTTTTAACATTTGCAATATTTGTGTGAGTAATTGTGTCCAATAAAACATATTGAACTTGAATTATTAAAGCATACTTGATACCTACCTATATCATCTAATCCAATAGATCAATTTAATTACTAAACCACAGTCCTCATAAAAGGTAACTAAAACAGGAATTTATAATGGTTTATAACACTATCAAAGTCAGTCTAAGTAAAAAATCATTTATTCTGTATAGACCATTAAAACGGGATAAGAATCAAAACTAAGAATCAAATATCAAAACTAAGAAAGTGTACTTGTATAGTTTGATTATAATAGCAGACATTCTAAGGCTACAAACATGACTAACTTATAACTTCACTTCTAAATAACACAATGAAAGATAAACGATAATAATAACTATCAGTAAAATCAATATGAACTAAATAACAATCTGTGCTAATTGCTCCTTGTTGCCCACAATTCTTGAACAAGCTGTGCACGAGCCTGGACACCCCTTCGTAAGTCATCAATACCCTGTGTTCCCTCCTCTTGTATCGTTGTTACATCATCCACAGGTGGAAAGGCAATGTCATTACCATCCTCATCCAGTCGTGCCTGATTACAAATGTTGTGTAGGACACAGCAAGCATTTATAATTTTTGAGACTTTATCAGGATGGTAATGAAGAACTCTATGGCCTAAAAGACATCTCCATCTATTTTTTAAAACTCCAATTGTACGTTCGACTGTATTCCTGGCCACACAATGGAGATTTGTGTAATGTTCTTCAGCCGATCCTGGTGATGCATTTAATATTGGAGTCATTAAATACTCCCTTTGGGCATAGCCCGAATCACCTGAAAGTGAAATTATTTTAAATGATAAGTCGCACATTAATATTACATAAAAGCCCAAGAGTATTATTTTATATATTATCTTACCAAGTAAAAAAACTCTTTCTCTTGCATTTATTAAATTTGACATATGCATCTTAATGGGGTGTCCATTCCATACAAAACTATCATGAGTTGCGCCTCCATATGTAGCATCTACACTCATAATATTTAGGTCAGCATCACAAATCTGTAAAAATGACATGAGATAGACTTACTAGATTGAAATGATAAATACAACAAATCAAAATATATGTATGTAACTCACAATTAAAACATTCCTAGAATGATAGCCTTTCCTATTGTAAAAGCGTTCTTCATGCTGCGATGGTTTTATTAATGCCACATGAGTGCCATCAATGCATCCTACAACGCAGGGAATTTGGAATTTTTCATAAAATCTGAAATTATAATTTGATTAGTATCAAAACTAAGAAAGTGTACTTGTTATGTAGTTTGATTACAATAGAGCTGACTGGCTGATTCATCACAGTAGAGCTTTTAAGGCTACAAACAAACATGAAATTTTGAACATTCAATTCAACACTCACACAAATTCTCTATTAAGTATATTACTACTGTTTTTTTAATAACTAAGATAGGTATATTACAATCAAAGATTTGAAAGTGTCAATTATGATGACAGTATTCACTGCTAAAAAAATTACCTTCTCTTTATTACATCTCGTTCCTGGCGAGTTTGTGGGAACTGTAGCCACTTGTTCAAGACAACACTAGAATTAAGAGCATCTGTGACTTCTGTTATTGCCTTTGAAACAGATTGCTGAGACATCATTGTACCTTGTGTTCCACTCACTAACCGTTGATAGCTGCCCGTGGCATAGAACGAAAACCTCTTGTACGTTTGTTACATCTAACGAATGAGCACTATCCAAAACACTATAAATAAGTCCCAAACGAGCCATATTTAACTTTAAAAACAATTATAAAACTGAAGACGATTCTCAGAAAGTTATACTTTTGTAACCGGGAAATTTCGATCTCTAACACGATACGGAACTCGATATGTCAATGTCAAAATCACGTCAAGAGTACCAAAAAAGTGCATTCATTCTACATTTCTCGATTTCATTTAGTTCTAAAAGTTGCCACCCGAATCCAATCCAGTTCTGCGCTGGTGTCGCAGTCCAGAGTACCAAATGGCAAAATTCGATTCCAATTTCATGAGATCGAGTGTCGAGAGTAAGCTAGCAGGTCTCGATCATGGAGGTTGATGGTCTTGGGCGTAGATAAGTTTGCGGTGCCCTCGCCGCACTGAACTTGGAGCTAAGGTACCTACCCCAGCTACCGGTTACTACTTAATAGGTAAATAGAATTCCTACTGCGCAACAAATAATTTCAGATCACACAAACATTTATCGGGATTCTATAGTTTCACGTAGGTTGTACGTTTAACCGTTTATTTGATGACGGCAGTATGATTGGAACTTTCCCAAATTATAACCATAGAGTAGATAAATAATAGACACTTACTCTACTTAAATAAACCGTAATGGGACCGTAGTACTTTCACTTGAATTTTTTCATATGATATTCATATGAAAAAAAAAATCAATGAATCATATCTCAATGTATCGAATTTTCATGAGGTTATGCTCGAGAGGACCCCTATAACATAAGTTGGCCGAATTTTAATAAAGCATAATGTCTCTCTGATGGTGCCATGAGTGTACAATATAATATATCTTGTTCAACGTTCCACTCCTTCCTGCTTAAAGGCTCGGTTCGAGTTTCTGCATGACACGCATGATAGGTGCTTGAGATCATCGAAAAACCTACGGTTGAGAATACCACAGCACTCCACAAGCTTCTTCGATAACTCTTTCACGGTTACAGCTATTGAATAGGTTACCTGTGGAGATAAGGCGAGCCGAGACATTACATAAATTTAAAACAATGGTTAGGGAACACTATTTAGCATTGGAACACTTATGAGCTGCAACATTGGTATGCACAAACATTACTCCTGTGTTTATATATAAATATTATGTATTATATATGTAAGTATGTGTGTATGTCGATGAAATGTATGTCATGAGAAAGTCAGATACAACGGAGAAGATATACGTCCGTAATGTTGATATGCTGAATAAACTGTCATGATTAGTCGTAAGAAGTTTAAGTATATTTTTTCAAACATTCCTAGTGTTAATTATATACTTATGCGTAGTTGTTGTTGATATGTCTACGATTAGTCAATATTTGAGATACCTTCATATTTTTAATTTCGTCCTAATTAGTGAATATTATCTATTTAATTCTGACCCTAAATTAAAACCAATTCTTATTGTACTACACATTATTTTATACACTAGACATGTAACCAATATATTCATTGCTTATTGTTATACCTACATCTGGCAATCATCGTAACACGTCGAACCCTCAATGTTATTTATATTGCACCCTTTTTTTAAATTATATTTTGTTATGCTGTAATTTTTGTACTGATTTGATATTTTACATGAACCTTAAAATTTTTAAAACAAATAAGCATTTATATAGCGAACTTGGTCGGTCATGCAGCGTATTATATAGGTACATGGTAACAAGAATGGATGTGTGTTGCCTACGGCCGGTGTCTGGCGTGTCAACGGTGTCGTCGATGATGGGAGTATGGTTCTGTGTTCGGAGCTGTATGTATTGTAGGTATTTACGATGGGACAAACAGCGTCACACTATATTATGTAGTTTCGCGATGGTGGCTCGAGATGGGGTGGGGTTGCGGGGCTTTCTGCATCTTATGGCATTTAAATCGGCGGTTAGTACTGAGGTAAGTTTATGGCCTACAAATACATTGTTAGCTGATCTTGTAACGGAAGTATTGGCTGGAAATGTTTATATGAACGCGCAGTATGGTGTGTGTGCTGTGGGTGTGCTGGCTGCACGGATAGAGACACTCGCCTTCACACAGGGTGCACCGTCTCCGCGATATGTATATTCAAGCCGGTTGCTGTTTCAAAGCCCGCAGTCGACTAATTATGTAAAACTATTTTATATTTTATTTTGTGTTGTAAGTATAATAATCTATGTATTGCCATGGTCTGACGGTAATGCTAATGACTGTCCTGTGCATACATCTGCGACTGTTAACGAATGTAACATGCCTAATTGTGCGATTAGTTGTGTGCCCGGAAATGTGGACATATTTTATATACCCGGAGTGTTGCTGTGTGTGCCCTCAACTGGTTGCGTATACCATTTATAATATTAAGAATTATGAGGCATGCCTCAGTCCATCGGTCGAGTGCTTGGTGCGTAATTTTACTGTATCGTCGTCCGTTAGTCAATAGGTGCACCGTGGGAGTGCCTGGAGGGTGGGGGGTCTCCTGTAGGTTGTCCTCTGGTGTTGAGCGGTTTTATGATGTATCCATGTCTGGTTATGGTCTCGGGTCAATTATACTGATTCGAGCAAATCAGGGTTTCACATGTACACACATGCACTCAGTATTATTTTGCAAGTGTTTGCACCTGCCATGCCTATGGCCTTTCACTTACATGCGACATAAAAATGAAATCTAACTAGCCTCAACCTCGGCTAGACGGTATAATTTTCTGCATGTTAGCGCCGCCGGGAGCATACTTGGTGTAACCATGCTTATTGTGACTTTAATAAGTGATATCATAGCCAATGCCCGTTATTGGTTATTTGATGTAGCTTTGGATGCGCGTATTGTGACATCTGCTGGGTATACTCGTACCTACATAATATGCCTCGTGCTGGCAGGCGTGCTCATTTTTATTTTTATAAAGTGTTATTTGTATTATTATTTTAAAATGTTCCTTTTATTTTTATTATTTAACAAATGGGCAATACTGGGTTAAGTTTTTATTATCAAAACGTAGGAGGAATGAAAACTAAAGTGCTAGACGCATTCAACAACATCTCGTCTGCCAGTTATGACATCATATTCCTTACTGAGACATGGTTGCAGCCTTGCAGGGCGATGTTCTGGACGCTGAGTTCTGTGATGACAGATACGTAATCTTTCGTGAGGACCGTGATCTGTCGTTGTATAATAAAAAGAGTGGGGGAGGGGTAGTAATGTGCGCCAATCGTAGGTTTGAGTGTAGCCAGCGTCGCGTGGTGAGGTGCAATGGTGCGGAATTGTTACAGGTTACACTGCGTGGTTCAAGCATTGGTAGCCCTAAGGATGTTCACATTGTATTGAGTTACTACCCTCCGAATGCGAACCTCATTCCGTCCCAGCTCGAGTATATCGCGCAAACTATGAGTGAAATGCAGACTGAGTATGGTGATCAGGACTACATGCTGTTGGGTGATTTTAATTTGCCATGCCTGGCCTGGTCAGATGAAGGCTATTCAGTAACCAGCATGTGTACGCAACAGTTGCGTAACGCCGCTATTGGTTTTGCAGATAGCATGAGCATTCAGGGCCTTTCACAGTTCAATCTAGTAAGAAATGCCATCAATAGAACTTTAGACCTATATTTTTCAACAACACCTATTGTTGTGTCTAAAAGTGAGAATCCTTTACTCCGTGAGGTACCCCATCATCCCGCATTGTATATGGAATGCAGTGAAATCTTCTGCACCCCCTTGACAAATGTAAACGCGCCACGACATAATTATTACAGAGGTGACTATGGGGGCCTTAACGATTTTTTTGGTGCGATAAACTGGCCTATGACATTGGTGGCAGACTCCGTCGACGGTGCGGTTGGTGCGTTCTATGAGCAGATACAACTGGGCGTAGAACAATTTATACCTCTGAGTAAAAAACCTAAAAACCAGAAGTATCCATCTTGGTATAGTCGCAATCTTATTAAAATCACCCGAGAAAAGAATAAAATGCACAAAAGGTGGAAAAAATACAGAAACCCGCGTGACTATGATGAATATTCATTGCTACGTGTGAGATACAACTGTGCTCGGAAAGCATGTTTTCAGGGTTATATAACGTCTGTAGAGGAAAACTTAAGGAGCTCCCCAAAGTCTTTCTGGACTTACGTTAAGAGCAAGAGAGGAGGCACCCAGTATATAAATACAATTTCAGATAATGATGGGAGATACAGGGACGGCCACAGTATTTGCGAGGCGTTTAATAAATATTTCCAAAGTGTCTTTGCACAACCATCCACATCCTCCGTCACAGACCTGCTCCGACAGGAGGTTCCTATGGGCTTAAATGACTCAGGTAATATTTTATCAAGCTTAATCATAGACGAGAGCACCGTACTGTGTGTTTTGCGTGCGCTTGATGGTACAAAGGGTGCAGGAGTGGATGGCCTCCCTTCTGTTTTCTTGCAGCGTTGTGCATCTAGTCTGGCCAAACCAATAGCTTTACTGTTTAACAGGTCCCTGAACGAGTGTGTGTTTCCTTCTAAGTGGAAGTCAGCTCACATTGTACCAATACACAAAAAGGGCCCTAAATCTGACATAAGGAATTACCGCCCAATTTCAATCTTGAGCGAAGTAAGGTATTCGAAAAGATCATTTATAGGAACATTTACCCATTGATATCCAACGCTGTTGGTCAAAATCAGCACGGTTTTATTAAAAAGCGATCGACCGTGTCGAACTTAGCGGTGTTCAGCGATTATGTGCTGAATAATATGGAATTGTGTGGGCAGGTTGACGTGGTTTACACGGATTTTGAAAAGGCTTTTGATCGTGTGGACCACGTCATTCTGCTTGCAAAACTGCAGCGCCTTGGAATCCATGGTGATCTTTTGAGATGGATGAGCTCATACTAATCCAACAGGTCGCAGGCTGTGGTTGTCGGTGGTTTGAGGTCCGACTTCGTGGATGTTCCCTCTGGTGTACCCCAGGGCTCTCTTCTTGGCCCGCTGTTCTATTGTGCCTACTTATACGACATTCAGTCGTGTTTTAAAAATGGCAATCATTTATTGTATGCGGATGACATGAAAATATATATGTGTGTTAAATCAGGACTGGACTGTGAACTTATTCAGCGTGATCTGAATGCGTTATACCAGTACTATTTGCGGAACAATATAACTGTCAATGTCTCGAAGTGCCAATGTATTAGTTTCACTCGTTCCAGCAATCCGATAAAGTTTCCATATCGGTTTGACAATAATAAAATCGAACGAGTTGAACTGGTGAGAGATCTCGGTGTGGTACTTGACTCCAAGTTGTTGTTCTCCCAGCAGATTGATACCATTGTTAACAAAGCTTCTCGTAGTCTTTGGTTTGTGATGCGTACGTGTAAGCCCTTTTCAAACCACCATAGTCTGCAAATTGTGTACTATGCCTACGTGCGCAGCGTTCTTGAGTATTGTAGCCCAATCTGGTCACCCCAATATAATGTGTACAACGATAGAATTGAGAGCCTGCAGAAGAGATTTGTAAAGTACGTTAACTTTAAATGTGGAAAGCGTCACAATTCTTATCCCCGTGACTGTAGCCGCTACCATCTGCTCTCTCTCGAGGACAGACGTAAGATGCTGGATATGCTGCTGCTCTTTGACATTTTGCGAGGTGGCCTCCAGCGTTCTGATCTCCTATCAGCCGTAAAGTTCGCAACACCGCGATACCGTACTAGGCACACACATCTATTTAATATACCCTTTCATAGAACCAATTATGGTAAGAATGCTGTAATGACACGACTTCTTCGCACTTATACCGAAACTTTTGAAAGTGTAGATATCTTCCATTCTTCTAAAGAATCCTATCGTAGACAGATAATCCATGTACTGTCTAGTAAATATACTGTACTTATGTTTGTTTAATTATCAATTCTGTTCTTTTTTGTGTTAAACATCAGCATCATTGTTTTATTTTCATTTTTTTTTTGTATAGATTCATAATATGTATTAGTACAAGGTATTGAGTCGCGTTTATATAAGAGCGATTCAATACCTTGTATTACCTAATTACCTAATTATTACCTAATTATGGTTTAGTTTAGTTTAGCTTATCATCTACTACCAGTTTTTCGAGTCCTTGCAAATGTCGTGGAACTCGTTAATTGGCTTAAGATACCAATTTCATGTATTTACTCTAATTGTAGTGTATCATTTGTAAATAAGCTGTTGAGTTTCCTAATAAAAAATAAAAAAAAATATGTATGTATGTATATGTGTATGTATGTATGTATTATATGTATTTAGATAGTAAGTTTATTTACCTACGGCCACTACTACCTTTTCTTCCTACAAGGATCTTTCCATCCAAAGGTTGCCTGGTAGAAATTGCTTTAAGCAATAAGGCCGCCCATTGTATTGCTCTTAGACTTAATAAGCTCCATGTACATATTAATGATTACCTACTGTATTGGCGTACAATAAAGTATAAATAAATAAAGAAATAAAATGTGTAAGTGTAAAAAGATAAATAAACCTGTCGAAAATTAGAGGTATTTTGACCTGAAGTCGGTTACAATTGAAAGTAACAACATATTTTTTGTTACAGACTTTAAACATGGACTCCAAGTACGAGTATACCCCATCATGGAACAATATTTTCTTTGTCAAAAACCTCCTAGAGTACCGCGATTTTCGAAAATTTGACATGCGAATTGGTGAGTTTTTGAGAATGTTTAGACTTTGAATATATTTTTTAATCAATGAAGCATGATAACTTTACCTCATATAATTTTACGCGACGCCGTAAGTCGCGATATTAACACAAAGTGAGCACAAAATTAGATGTCTTGGGCTAATGGGCGTTTTCACATTGCACGAACGTTTTAAACGTTCCTCCAACATATAACCCTGGGTTCTTTAAGCGAAGCGTGAAGAGGCACATTACTGGGTCGTCAAGTTGAGGGCCACCCTCTATAGTATTCCTGTGTACTATGAGATTCGCCCACAATCGCCAGACGTCGCCACAGCTTACCATCAGGCGGGTGGCGTCAATTTGTCGACCTAAATTTAAAAAAAAATCGTGACGATATCGCATGTAAAGATTAAAACTAAAACTTTTATGCAAACCTAATATGTAGTACCTTTAAATATTAATAAAATAAACAATACTAACGAGGTATCTGCTTTTGACTGATTCAATCTGAGAGCTGACGAACTAGAAGAGTGAACTAGTTCGTTCATGAGCGGGCAACTAAATTGAGCGAGATAACAGATGCGAAATAAATATGCTCATATGCTGTGATTAATCACTGGTGAAATCACATTGGCTTCTTCATGTGTCGTAACGATATCGTGCAATGTGAAAACGCCCAATGGTGTCTTGATCAGTTGGTAGTACGTTCCTCTTGGAAAGGGATCAGTCGCTGGTTCGAGTCCAGCCCGAGACTATAGTTTTTCTGATTATATGTTTAGACTTTACTTAATATTTTATAATAAAAATACTTAATATTTTATTCGAGCATCAACACTTTACAGGTTTAATTAAACAATGACAAACAGAACTTAACTATTGAGTATCATTTACACACACACACATAAAAACACAGACGCACGCACGCACGCTAACAAGCACACATACATATCACGCCTATATCCCGAAGGGGTAGTCAGAGGCGCATTACACACCCACAACTTGCCAGTATTTTAGTCCCACGTAATAGGAGGCAAGCCTATTGCCGTCACCGGGCACTCTAGAAGTGGGTGATGTCCAAAATGGCCAAAACTAAATTTGAAACCCGTTGCCTTGCGATGAAATGTTGATGAAAGACAACAAAATCTTACGTGCCAGCCGCTGTGGCACAGCCAATTAAAGTCCTGGGCGTCTCGGACTCAAGTATCATTTACTCAATCACTTATACTCCAATACACAGGCCAAGTGCGTTTCGGGAAACGCATAAAATAGGGTTCCGTAGCTACGCATGAAAGCCTCTATTACGCTTGAACTAACAGAGTTATCGGATCCGTTATAATTTTACTTTAAAGTTCAATACATGGACTACCATCATGATTTTTTTTAGATCCTACGAGGTAGCCATTTATCTTTTAGGGGCTGTTTTAACAAAATAAATATTAAAAAGGGCAATTATAAATGTTCTAACGACTGGCGACTGGATTTAAATGGTCGTGAGTTTTTATTGCGGTTGGCTTAGGTGTAGGCTGTAGGGCACTATTTTGGTAGGTAAAAGCAACAGATGATAGTTGAACTCTTCAAAAAGGTTATTTTGCTTCATTCAAATAGGTAGGTACGGAAATACATAATAACAGAATGACTTTATGATAAATGTATGTTAAAATATGGTTGGTCGACAGTCACTGTTTAGCAAGTCAATGAAGTGCTAATTATTTTGGTAGGAAATTCGAAGTCCACTAAATCTCGTAACACTGGCCGATCGAGGGACTTAAAAATAAGACAGAAGATGTACTCTTATAAATAATAAATTTAGTTTTTTATTTAATATTTTAAATTTTATTGCAGTGCTATAAAATACATGTGTTGTTTAGTCTAATGTGTTGGTAATAAAATGCTTTGGGTTATTTTAAGGTAAGTCATTATTGTATATTTTTTTAAATTTGTTACTAACTAGCTGTTGCCTGCAGCTCCACCTTCGTGTTATAGTTTTCTTGATCACCAGTTACTGATAAATTATGTGTAACTGTTGCCCGCAGCTCCGCCTGCGTGGTACTATAGATCGACATAACGTTTTTATTTATGAACCGATTGAAATAAAACAAACCTTAAATGTTAAGTTGAATAAACCACAACGCATTACTAAAAACCGTATTCAAATCGGTTAAGCCGTTTCTGAGATTAGCGTGTTCAAACATTCGGACAAACAGACAAACAGACACACAGACAAACAGACACACAGACAAACAGAGCAAAATTCTAAAAACCATTGTTTTGGGTACTATTGCGTTCATAAAGCCCCCCTACAATAGTTTCTCTATTTTATCTTCGATGTACAGACATCGACCACTTACAATTTTATTATATGTATTGATGATATTGATTGATGATTGATAACTGTTCCGGTGAACTTCGTAACGTATTTTTTTATGCTGTCTCGACCAAAGGAAATAGGGACTATTAAAAATAGGAGTTGGTGATAGAAGGGTGAAAATTAAATGTAGGGTAGGATGCAATTTTTACTGCCACATCATTAAAAAAAATTGTAAAAAAAATTAAAAAAATGTTAGTGGTGGACCCTTCATTCATCCCTTCACTAAGGGGTATGAAAAATAAGTAGTATTTTTTTAAATTCCACGGCTCAAAGCCGCTCTCACGTCCTTTGCAAAAATAGATAGTAGTCTATTCTCAGACATACTGAATATGCATATATAACATAAAAATCGGCAAGGCCTGTGACATGAGAATATTATATATAAGATCAATGAAAAAAAAGTGAAAAATAAGAAACAATTTGAATCCGAACAATTATCATGTTTTGTTAGGGATAAATTAGACTTGGCTGGAATCTTCAACAAGTCTTTGATTAAACAACGTACTTAGTTACCCATTTCTGAAGTCTAAATTCGACTAATTATGTATCTACGTATAAATTATTTACTTTTTCAGTGTGTTAAAATCAGTTAGCGTTAATGGACTGAAATGATTGATTGATTGATACCTATAAGGTTATGATTGTCATAGTAATGCTTGTTAGGAAAGCTTTTTTCAGCTTCTTTTCCCTATATATTGCACAGATATTGGCGGCGACCAAAACCTGTAAGTGATTCCCAATTGAAAAGTATAAACGTTGGAAACGGGAGAACTTCTCCTGCAGAAAGAGGAAATGTAGGAACAGCCGTCACTCAGTATTCACCAGATCGAGGTATATTATTCTAACTTGACCCAACATGCATAGTTTTAGACTGAAATACACTTGTTAAAGGGTATCATCCAATTATGTCCCAATTACAAAATGTCCCGGCCAAGCATAACGACCTAACCCTCCTTAACATTTATTTTGTTCTGGCAAAAAAGCGACAAACCTGCGGCCAACTCCATCCCAACGTCTCAAAATTAGAGTAGGTTACTTGGTTTTATCACCGCAGACCAATCTCTGTTCTATTCAACCTCAAAGCATGCACCTTGTAATACGTTTTTAATATCAAAGCAATGAAAATGATAATTATGTACGCAAATGCTCGGTTTGAAATAATGTAATCAATGTTGGCTGCATATGTGTATGTATAAACCAACGTACGCAATCCACGAAGGACATAAAGCGTGCCTCTTTCTATTATGTGATAGAAGCCGTGCGTTCGACCATTCGTCCGAAGTGTATTGTTATCATGGTATAAATGCAGGTACCAATGATGTTCTACTCATTTTTGACGAGATCCCTGCCGATTGGAACGACATGGGCACCTCGGAAAATGTCAACGGTAAGTCATTGGATAATAATATTATAAGAACGTAATCCTTTTTTTAAATCTAAGAATTTTTTAAACGCCTGACTGCTTTTAAACTAAGTACATTGTAACATTGGTTCTGGTTGTTGGAATTTAGATTTGGACCAGAGACGACTACGTCAACGATTTTCCATGATACGGACTTTGCCCTCAGATGTATTTGAGGGGCCTTCTAATACATTTAAGATCCAAGTGCGCATAATAGACTGTATGTAGGACTAGGCGTAAAATTACCACGCGGAAAAAGTCATCAGCGTCTGCTAGTGATATATAAATATATTGTGTAAAT
The DNA here is from genome assembly GCA_963556515.1 of Nudaria mundana. NCBI lineage: Eukaryota > Metazoa > Arthropoda > Insecta > Lepidoptera > Erebidae > Nudaria > Nudaria mundana. The sequence continues at coordinate 21,210,791 of OY748292.1, read as the reverse complement.
TGGCCAAAATATACTTAACTAATAATAAGTAAATATACCTACGTCGGAAAAATCGACCATCTTGCGAGCCACTCGAACAAAAATCCCCCACTTGCAAGCCACACTGGCGTGCACTGCATATGCTGGAAAGTAAGTTAAGTACACGAATATTTATGGTGTTTGACATCAGTCAGCACTAGTCGGCAGTCTTTTATCTGTAAGCCATTATTACTAATAAAACAACATTTTCATTTTCAAAATATACTTTTGTGTAATCGGCCTTCGAAATTCCTGTCCCAGAATCCTCCTCGGACGGATAACCATAGGGTGCATGCATTCCCAATTGTACCCCAAAGGCAGTATAGTTGGCGATGGATAAGCGGAGCTTTGCATTTGTGTGAGTGACCACTAAAAGTAGAGTAAAAACTGTTTTTGTAGCTGTGTGTACAACACATGTGTGCGTAAAAGAGGTCACATATACTCGTACGTTCACGTACTCTGCACTCACACAAATGCAAAGCTCCGCTTACGCCTTTTTACCTTTACCTATTTAAGTAAATATTCAAAATGCCCAAACTTTTTAACAATGATTTCTTAAAAGTATGTTATGGATATATTATTTTAAATTTAATTCTCAATCTCTTTCTGCACAGTAAAAAAACTTGCGGTCAACGTTGAATCTGAGGGTCACCAGAGAGAAGTATGTTGTGAGGAGGCGAAACCTGCTGCGTGTAGGGGAGACCAAGCTCAAACAAAATGTGTTCCATTCTTGAAGTTCACCTTTGTAGCTCTCGGGATACTATCTGTGGTTAGTGCATTCATTATAATTTATAGCTATCTACACTAATATTAAAAAGGGGAAAGAGTTGATTGTTTGTTTTGAGTTGAGTGTTATAGGCTACTTTTTAGGGAATAGTCCCGGGAAATCCCGAAATTCCCGGGAAGTCCCGGGATTTAAGCGTAGACCAAAAAACCGGGAACACAATTCTTTGTCCTGGTGCTTTCGGTACTTACGGGACTGAGTAAAAGTTAAGGAAAATGCATATCCTACCTCATAGACGGTACATTTGGAGTCAGACATGAAGATGCTTATTTATGATGCAAATTAAATTTGGAGTACGACAGGGAAGTGTCCTTGGGCCTATCTAGTACTTATTGCGATATCCCAGAAACAACAAAAAAAGCGATCGTGATCCCGTTGAGAAAGTACAAATCGGCGTCAACTCCATCATTAACTGGCCAAAAACTGGCGAATTAAGCTAAAATGGCTAAATGAGCCCAAACCGACTCATATAGACTTCACAAATCAATTACTCGATTAAGCACCGGTATAATTATATCCCTCTAAAAGCTAAACGGCTGACACGAAATAAAAAAATAACATCTGGTTGGTGGATCACCAACCAGATGTTTAACGGATTAGATGACTTTGTTAGTTCCATAGTTATAAAGGCTATTATGGGTGACTAGGGAACCCTATTCTATGCGTGGCCCGACACGTGGCTGGTTTTAGTCTTTTTTTAGCTAGACTTTTTTAGCATATTAGTAAATGAAGTTTCAAATCAGTTCAGTAGCTTCGGAGCTTATTAAATTCAAACCAACAATACTAATTAATTATATGTACACATCTTAATAATGGAATGGAGATGCGAAAATAAACATTTATATTTCGATAGATCGTTTAGTAACGCCCTACTTTATAAAATACATCTTTTCGAAAAGGATGTTAAACATTACGTAACGTATTGTCTGTGTGAAAATTTACCAAAATTAACAGATGGGTATATCATGAGATGTAAATGAATATTTATTTAACATTGACCTTGACCAATGGAAGATGTGGAACAATTTCCATCTCAAGGCATTCACGTGCATGAAACCGAAGCATTTGATCTGTTTCATCATTACCAAATGCCAAGTCTTCTACAACAAGTAGATTGGACGGTAAAGATAGACTAAGATCAAGCTCAGGCTGCATATGCACACGTAGATAGTCACTTTTTGCTGCCATGTGATACGTACTTGTCACACACACAGGGATACACTTGTCACCTGTGTGTGTGATATTATATGCGTCTGAGGCCATCATCACCAGACAATAAATATGACTGACATAAAACCTTTTGTAAAATACCTACAAAGTGTCAGATGCAGAAAATGAATAATACTCCTTTCATCACGCACTCAGTATCAGATTTCAAGACCAACTGCTACAGATGATATGTCTGTCACAGCATCGCCGCGGATTTTCGCCTCAGTTATGAACTAGACCGCAGAGATACTTCGTACATGGTCAGTATCCCCACCTGACACGCGAGAGATCTGTGTTCGTTTCCCCACCGAAGAATCAGTCGCCTCAGATACAAAATTCAATACCATTTCTGGGTTATCGGCGGATCCATGTGACGATACCAACTGGTATCATCGGTTTGGAGTGTCGTGGGACACCAAATCCAATACAAGGTTCCTAATCTTAAAGAACAAAGAGTTCGTCACATGAACCATAGTCGGCTCGGATGGAAACTTCAATACAATTTCTGGGCTGGCACATGAATTGACGACACCAACTAGGGCCATAAATTTCCTTGGGCATGGGACACCAAAGCCAATACGAAGTCCATACCCTCGAATGAAGTAAGAGTTCGTCAGATGTTTGTTTATGTTGCAGTCCGTAGTTGGGCACTACGCCTATTAGTACTCCCCCCTCAACTTGAAAACCTTCATCAACCCATCGCGCGGGGAATATTCTATTGGCACAACGGATTCATCAGATGTTGCAGTCCGGCTTGCAGTCAGCAGTTGAGACCTAAACAGGCACAACGCCTATTAGGACTCTCACCTCAACTTTAAAACGTTCATCACCCCAACGCGCAGGGAAGGTTCTATTAATACAACGGATTCATCAGATGACTACGTTGTCTATTAGGAATCTCAACTTTGCAACCTTCGACACCCCCCGGGGAAGGTTGCAGTGCTGGTTAATGCAGCTATAGAAGTATCCTCGATGTCGCTTAGTATTCCGAACTGAAATAACCGGCAGAGTATACCAGTTGTCCACAAAGAAATCCGACGATCATCACCGCGCGACGCGTCGAACATTCTGTTGGAGCATTTGTGGACAACAAAACAGCCGTGGCCTACATGAAGAGGGAACAAGATCGCGTCTTGGCTAGATATTTACTTTTTGAACCTGGTGGACCCCATAGCACCGTGTTTCGCCCTCACCACATACCAGGGCTTTTGAACACCAAAACCGACCGACCTTATAATAAATTATGGTCATTATCTTGGTGCATAAGAATTTATAATAGGAATATGAATACAAAATTCCTAAGCAATTACTTTTTAAATAGTATGCTTTTGTTAAGAAAATAGAATTTAACGTTCATTTACCCGGTAATGTACGCTTCTATATTTTATTTGTTTCTTGTTCAACACATTTCCCGTTGAAAAGTCTGTTATTGCAGCTGTTTGCGAAACAATATCAGATATTACAGTTATGCCAAATCTAATGATGATGCATAACACTGAAAGCTTGTACCTTGGCAAGACCTACGCCCCCTAAATTACAAATTTGGGGTGCAATGATTTTGATAAGTTGTTTAAAAAATTATAACTTCAAGTACGCCTTTTCTGGGGCGGGGCCCCAAGAGATTAGACTACGTCCTCGCCGTCCGCCCTGGACCCCAACTTGACCACGGTAACGCAGTGGCAAGTTGGGTGACCGAACGTCGACATCGAGAACTTGAGTGGCCAACACAGGAAGAAACTGCTTATCATGAATAAGCCAGAAGAGACCCCCGGTCCTGACACTGCCCTTCCCCGGGCAGTCTCAGCCGACGACTTACTGCATTATTCCCGGAACCTGATTATGCCTATCGATTTGGGGGCTCGCGTCACGCCGCCTAGTTGCAGCGCGACGTCGACGCCCCAAGGAAATGTTGCTGCTGGGACTGACGATGGGTCAGCTCCCAGTAGTGTGAGGGGTAAGGGCCCTTCTTCTTCGCAGAAGAGGACCCTCGAGAAGGGGGGGCTACCGCGCGACCGGAGCACTAGTTGCTCTGGGTGGGGGTCCCTCCTCTCCAGCGATTCGGAGGAGGAGGTGCCGGTGAAGACGGTGCGCACGCGTCTCGACGCCTACAGAAAGCGCCCGCCAACACCACCCCCGTCATCTGTGCCGTCCCTGCGCAGTCGCAGGGATATCGGTGTGCCGCCCGCGCGGGAGATAATGAGTATTTTCTCCCGCATGAACGCGGCCATGCGGGGGAGTAAAAACATGTCGGGGAGGAAGAAGATTGTGGCTTCACTGGTGGATGAAGCCCAATCCTCCCTCGACAAGCTCCTCGAGCGGAGCGTCACAGAGGAGGAGGCGAAGCTCCGCAAGCAGGTTGCGAGCCTGGAGGTGGAGCTCACTGCCTCCCGAAAGGAGATGGAAGATCTCCGTCGGGAGGTCGCTGAGCTGACCAAAGCGGTCAAGGCACCTCCAGGTCCCATGCCGCCTCCTCCTCTGACGGCTGGACCAGCGCCGAAGACGGCGCCTAGGACCGCGCCCACCATGGCGCCCGGCTCGCCGCCGAAGCCTGTACCGACTACGGTGCAGGTCCTGACGGCGATCGAGAGGCGCCTCGCGGTCCTGGAGGACCGGGCGTACCGCCCTCCGCTAGCGCGTCCCGCGGTTTCATACGCGGCGGCTGTCGGCGGTGCTCCCGCTCCGGGTCCAAGCGGCACACCCGCTGTCCGCCGCCCCGCTCCGCCCCCGTCCGCTTCAGCGAACCGGATGCCGGCCGAGACCGCGGCCCAGGCGCGGAAGGCCAAGGGGCGTGGTAAGAAGAGTGGCACCCCTGCCGCCTCGTCTTCCTCTAACGTCGCTCCCGTTGCTTCCTTACATCCCTCCAGACGGGAGGGATGGGAAGTAGTGGGAGCCAAGAAGAGGAAGACGAAGGCTGCCAAGAAAGCGGCCAAAGCCGCCGCGGCGAAGGCGCCGAAGAGGCCCCGCCCCCCTCGCTCCACCGCCGTCGTCCTGACGGTGACGACGGTAGGTGTGGAGAAAGGGGTGGGGTACGCCGACGTACTGAGGACCGTGAAGTCCTCAGTCAACCTCTCGGCCCTCGAAATACAAGGGGGGCTCCGGTGCAAGACGACACGCACCGGGGCTCGCCTCCTCGAGGTCTCCGGCGCCTCCAGCGGCCCTAAAGCTGACGCCCTAGCGGCTCAGCTTAGGGTCGCGCTGGACGAAGAAGCCGTCCGCGTCACCAGACCCACCAAATGCGCCGCATTGCGCATCACGGGTCTGGATGACGCGGCCACGACGGAGGAAGTTGTCTCCGCCGTCGTGGAGGCGGGCGGCTGCCCCCGTGACCAGGTGAAGGCTTCAGATATCTCCTTCGGCTCCACTGGTCACGGGATGACAGTCGTCCAGTGCCCCGTCGCGGCGGCACTGAAAGTGGCGGACGGACGAAGCCTCCTCGTAGGGGGCTTCCTAAAGGCGCAGGTGCACCTCCTTCGTGCCCGGGAAACCAGATGTTTCCGGTGCATGGTGGTGGGGCACGTCGGAGTGCAGTGTACAGCGGAAGTCACCGTGGGCGATCGGTGCTTCCGCTGCAGCCGGCCCGGTCACAAGGCAAGTGCCTGTGACGCCCCGCCTCGCTGCTTTAGATGCGAGGCGGAGGGCAAGACCGCGGATCACCGGGTCGGCAGCACAACCTGCGCCGCCTCGAAGCCAAAACCTCGTCCGTCCGCTGAGAGCGGTGGGGGTGCCGCCCTTGCGCGGCCAGTTGCTTCGCGGCGGGATGCGGTTATGGACGTCAATTAATGTCTGACGCCCGTATCCGTATCTTGCAAGTGAATTTGAACCACTGCCGTGCTGCTCAGGATCTTCTGTACCAGAGCATCCGGCAGTGGTCCATAAACTTGGCCGTGGTCGCCGAGCCGTACTACGTCCACCCGGGAAGCCCGGTGGACGAGGACGGCTCGGCCTGTTGTATCTTTGGGGGGTCCGCCGCAGACAACTCGCGCCTTGCGATCATTGCAAGGGGCCGCGGGTGTGTTGCGGCGGACTATGATGGGTTGGCAGTCGTGGCCACCTACATCTCGCCGAACATTGACGAGTCTCAGTTTGAGCTATGGCTCACTGAGCTCGACGTCGTCTTCGCTGCGTGCCGTCCTCGTCCTGTCCTGCTCCTGGGAGACTTCAACGCCTGGAGTGAGGCGTGGGGCTCCCGGGAAACCAGGGACAAGGGGAGGCTTCTTGAGGACTGGACCAGAACACGTGGTCTGGAGGTCCTCAACCGGGGGAATGTCGCCACCTTTTGGCGGCGGGGGGGGGAATCGATCGTGGACGTAACGTTCGCATCCCCTGACCTCGCCGCCCGTATTACAGGCTGGCGCGTGGAGGAGGGTGAGGAGACGCACTCGGATCATCGGTACATCCGGTTCGATGTCGTCCCCCCACCTGACCTCCCACAGCCGGTGGCAAATCCCCCGGATCCGCGTTGGGCACTTCACCATCTGGATCGGGAGGCTCTTCTGGAGGCATCCATCGTGCAGGCCTGGATTCCAGCGCCGGACCGGCCTGCCGATGTGGATGCCGAGGCGGAGTGGTTCAGGAGAGCCATGTCGCAAATCTGTGATGCGGCGATGCCTAGGGTTACACCCAGACCGGCCAGGAAGCAGGTGTACTGGTGGTCGCCGGAGATTGCAGAGCTGCGCGCAGCATGCATCTCCGCCCGCCGCCGGTACACCAGGTTTCGCCGGAGGCGTCGCCGCCCAGACGACGCGGCAGCCCGAGAGGCGGAGCTTTTTCAGGCATACAGGGAGGCTAAAGGTAATCTCCAGGAGACGATAAAGCGGGCCAAGACGGCGGCCCGCGAGGAGCTCCTGGAGACCCTGCAGCAGAACCCATGGGGGCGCCCGTACCTACAGGTCAGGGAGAAACTCCGACCTAGGGCGCCCCCACTGACCCAGAGTCTCCAGCCGCAGCAGCTGGAGCGGGTCATGGGCTCCCTGTTTCCGACGAGCGCGGAGGAGCACGTCCCTCCGCGCATGGCTCCGTCTCTGTCCGACGCGGATTGCACCAGCGAAGACGACGTACCCGAAGTCAGGGTGGGGGAGCTAGGTGCGGCAGTACTCCGGCTTAAACGCCGGAAAATCACTGCCCCCGGACCCGACGGCATTCCTGGCCGTGCATGGGTCCTGGCCCTCGAAGAACTCGGGCCTCGACTGATGGGGCTCTTTAGCGCATGCCTCGAAAGGGGCCAGTTTCCCAAGGTGTGGAGGACGGGGAAACTGGTCCTGATCCGTAAGGCGGGGCGGCCGGTGGACTCACCGTCCGGATACCGGCCGATCGTGTTGCTCGACGAGGTGTGTAAGCTCTTTGAGCGCATTATCGCGGAACGCCTCGTCGAGCATCTCACGAGTGTGGGGCCAGACCTGGCGGATAACCAGTTCGGTTTCCGTCGGGGACGCTCCACCGTGAGCGCGATCATGCGCGTGAAGAGCCTGACGGAGGAAGCAGTCTCGCAGGGCAAGGTGGTGGTGGCGGTGTCTCTTGACATCGCCAACGCGTTCAACACCTTGCCATGGAGCTGCGTTAGGGAGGCGCTCGTGTATCACGAAACGCCTCTCTACCTCCGTCGTATTGTCGGGGCCTATCTCTCGGAGAGGGCCATAGCTTTCCCCAGCTGGCTCGGGCCAGCTCGGCGAGATGTGTCGTGCGGTGTTCCGCAGGGGTCGGTCCTGGGGCCGCTTCTGTGGAACATCGGCTACGACTGGGTGCTGCGGGGTGCGTTGCCTAGGGGTGTCGGCGTAACGTGCTACGCCGACGATACCCTCGTCACGGCGCGGGGTGCAACGTACCAGGAGGCAGCACTCAAGGTCACGACGGGTGTTGCTCGAGTCGTGGGTCGGATACGGCAGCTGGGACTGGAGGTGGCCTTGCACAAGTCCGAGGTTCTGTGTTTTCACAGACCTCGGAACGGTCCACCAGAAGGTTCCAGCATAAATGTGGGAGGCGTTAGCATCGGCATCAAGCCCTCGATGAAGTACCTAGGGATCGTACTTGATAGCCGATGGAACTTCGGACCACATTTCCGAAGTTTGGTCCCCAAGGTGACGCAGGCATCGGTCGCGCTTTCGCGACTGATGCCCAACCTAAAGGGACCCAACGCCTCCTGCAGGAGACTGTACCTGGGGATCGTGCGGAGTATGGCCCTATACGGGGCTCCCGTATGGGCGGATAGGTTGGCGGTCAAGGGGAACGTGACTCTGTTAAACAGACCACTTAGAACCTTGGCCGTCAGAACCGTACGGGGGTACCGCACGATCTCCGGAGAGGCTGCATGTCTCCTAGCCGGGACCCCTCCATGGGACCTGGAAGCGAGAGCCCTTGCGTCATTGTTCCAATGGCGCAAGGAGGCGCTGGAGCGGGACCACAGGCCTGCGTCTCGAGAAATCGAGGACCAGCGGTCCCAACTCCGCCAGGATCTCATGGAGTCATGGAGGGTGCGACTTGAGCAACCCAAGGGGGGTGCCATCTTCATCGCGGCGGTGAGACCGATCATGGACGATTGGCTGCAGAGGCAGCATGGTGACCTCACGTACCGTGCGACGCAGATGGTTGCCGGGCATGGATGCTTCGGTAGCTATCTGTTTCGCATGCATCGTGAGGTCACACCCCGGTGTCAACACTGCGAGGTTTCCGACGACGACACCGCACTCCACACGTTGGTGGAGTGCTCAGCGTGGGCGAGTCAGCGCCGGGACCTCGTAGTGGGTCTGGGCGTGGATACCCTCTCGCTGGGGACCATGCTTCAAGCCATGGTATCCAGCGGGAGTAGGTGGAACGCGGCCGTGTCCTTCTGCGAGCAAGTCATGCTCGCGAAGGAGGCGGCCGGGAGGGAGAGGGAGCGTACCCTCCCCGCCGAGTTCCGTAGTCGGCGGCCAGGCCGCCCCAGACTACGCGACTACGCCCAAGACTATCGTCCTCCATGATCGGGGCCTGAGGACGGCGGGATCGCCACCCACCGTCCTTACAGAAGCAGGCTAGAAGGGTTGCGTGCTGCGGGGCCTTTGCCCCATAGCACGCAACCAGATTCACTCACTGACGCGGGATAAAACCCGACCCCAATGACGCGGGATTCTCGTCCCGACCAAACACCCGCAGAGACCACAGGGGTGGTCAAAGTCCGCCGGGCGCCACTGGACATACCCTCTGCTAGTAACCAGGGACGCCCGGCAACGGACGTTAGAGCGGCCGCGGCCTTGGGCCGCGGAATTAAAAAAAAAAAAAAAAAAATAAAAAAAAAAAAAAAAAAAAAAAAAGTACGCCTTTTCTGCAGATATTTTATTATTATCTTAATATCGTAGAGTACACGATATTAAACTATTGCACATTGACAACAATTTATAGATCACCAATATTCTATAAATAATCATTACAGAGGACCTCGATCTCCAATACCTTGTATATTGGTTTTTTGTAGAAAATTGCCTCATCGTACCAGCAATCTGGTGGGACGTTGTTAATCTTGCCTGATAATAAGCATTGACGCAGTATATCGGGTACAGTAAATTTATAAAAAGGTACCCGATGAATCATAAGAACTTTATTCCTCAATAAATATTTAGATAGACATTATAATTCGTAAAAGCTAATAACATCGGCCTCTCCCTAACAAGGAGAACCCTTTTACTACTGAGCTACGATGTCTATACCAAGTTCATATAATTTTAGCTTCGTTTTCAATTTTAGTTTTCTAGATCGTGTTTTACGGTAGACGTCGGAGATGTTATATTTATATTATAATCATATTTGTCTTAGCAACTAGAAATCCCACAAGGCCAGTTACAGCAGCGATGAGTGGGTGTTGGGACAATGAGTTTGGGCGGATGCGCCAGCTGGACGTGGTATACTGATGGTCTCATCTTTAAAGCTGTATAAAATTTTTATATTAATGTTATTCCAGCTAAAGCAAATTGAAAACATATATCTATTTTTAGAAAGTTTTATCTAAAAGAGATTCATGAAAGTAATACGAGACGTAATTGTCTAGTGCCTCAGAAACATCACTATCTCAGTTCTTTCAGCTGGATTTATAATATCTATAAAGTAATTTGTAGGTTGATTTATTTGTTGCACCTTAGTTAAAGTGCACTTACGTTTATATATTTAATATACCTGCATCACATTGTTGCCTTTTTTAACTTAAACCACAAGCTACCAGAAGATAACAAACAGTCTCTCATAAAGGGACTTCGAACGTCAAACGGAACGCATAATATAAAAATTTTACCTTCGAATAAAATTTCTATTATGCTTCCTATGACGTTCGAAGTCCCTGTTAGGCCTTCCTGGGGCTATACCATTATGAGCTTAACAATGACGAAGATGGCGGCTTGTGCTTAAAAGGTAACTTAGGTGGGGGAGCGGTAGAGGGCGCTGGCGGCGCGCCTAGATAGCGGAAACGGAAGCGATAGTTAACGACAAAGCGAAGCGAGGAAGTGACGTACTGTCATAAAGGGACTTCGAACGTCATAGGAAGCATAATATAAATTTTAATCGAAGGTAAAATTTTTATATTATTAAAAAACAAAAAAAAAGAAAGAGTTTAGTAGAGTAAAAGGATCAATTTCAACTCGGACAATAGCTGAACTAAGCCGGACTATAGACAGACTATATCCGGATCATAGCCAGACCATAACCGAACTACTTATTTATACCCGTCTAAATTATTTGTATGGGAATTGATTACTTTCCACCTAGGATTCCGTGGACGATGAATAATGATGATTTTGTTTACACTAAAATAATAATATAAATTCTAAAATCAAATCAAAAACTTACAGTGAATATTTAATTTATTTGCATGAACGCGTTAATCTCCAACTTCTGTTTCTAATTCACAAAAAAATCTTTGTATTGAACACTCCATTTATCTAGGCTATCTAGGAAGGCTATTGGCTATTATCGTTAGGAGTGGAGTAGCAAACAAAAAATTTGCCAAACTATTCCAAGCAAGCGTAACCATGGTAACAGCTAGTGGTTATATAATTTACTAGCTGATCGCCGCAGCTCCGCCCGCGTGATTTAGTTAATCGTTCACGTTTCCCGTGGGAACACATAACCGGGATAAAAAGTAGCCTATGTTACTCAGGGTGAATGTAGCTTTCCAATGGTAAAATAATTTTTGAAATCAGCATAGTAGTTTTTGAGTTTATTCATTACAAACATACACTCAAAAATACAAATATTTCCTTTTTATAATAGTAGTATTGTAACGCCATCTCGTAGCGAGTAATAAGACTACCAAACTCGGCGCCATCTAGTAGCAAATCGCAGTACTACTACGTAACGTCTTTCGGGAATGTTCTGTCAAGGTACTTCTATGTAACGTGTTATCTAGAAGCATCTCGAAGGTGTGGAATGTTCGCGATATTTCTTTCGTGAAAATTCCAGAGTAATCTAGAGTAATGACCGCACTATAAAGGCGGAGCACTTCGGTGGCGGATGATCAGTATTTCCAGAGCGATAATACGAGTTATACCTGCGAGTTCAAGTGCGATTAAAAGTGTTTAGTGAAGCTTTATAGTGAAGTGTAAATTAGTGGTGTAATAAATAAAGTGTTTTGTGGTAGTTTGATCGGCATTTTCCATTCCGTAGAACCCCGGCTCGTAACAATTGGTGTCAGAATTGGGGATTTGGACAATGCCGGTGTTACCGAAAGAAGACACAGAGGGCGTCCGTACCAGGGGTCAGCGCCAGCAGGAGTTGGACAGCAGGCGCTTCGGAGGTAATACGCCGGAGAGGTTGGGTGGTCAGGAGCAGCCAACGGTGGAAGCAGGCCCGCCCACGGTATCTCCAGCGCCAGCACCTCCAGACTTTGCTGCGCTGATGGCGATGCTACAGGAGCAAGCCCGTCGCCAGGAGGAGCAGGCCCGCCACCAGGAGGAGCAAGCCCGTCGCCAGGAGGAGCAGGCCCGTCACCATGAGGAGCAAGCCCGCCGGTTGGAAGAACAGCTGCTGCGGGACAAGGAGGAGCAGGCACGCCGCCAGGAGGAGCAGGCACGCCGCCAGGAGGAGCAGGCCCGCCGGTTGGAAGAACAGCTACTGCGTGACAAGGAGGAGCAGGCACGCCGCCAGGAGGAGCAGGCACGCCGCCAGGAGGAGCAGGCCCGCCGGTTGGAAGAACAGCTGCTGCGCGACAAGGAGGAGCAGGCACGCCGCCAGGAGGAACAGACACGCCGCCAGGAGGAACAGATGCTCCTCATGAAAGATCTTCGAGCGACTTTTGGCAAAGAGATGAATGTGATGAAGGATCAAGTTCATCATGTTGAGAACCGCATCACGGAAGCCGAAACACGGATAGAAGATGTAAAAAACCAGATTACAGAATATGTGAGGAAAGAGCTGGGAAATCTGAAAGCTGGAGATGGGAATGCGACTTCCTTACCTGCTGTACCTTCAGCACGTGGATTTAAAGTACCTCCATTCGATGGGACATCATCATGGTCGGCCTATAAAAAGCAGTTTGAGGCCGTTAAGAAGGCAAACGGGTGGAGCAAAGCCCAGGCCATGACTGCGCTTACATTGGGTCTGCGAGACAAGGCGTTAACCATCCTAGAAGCTCTCGGAGACGATGTATCCTACGAGCAGCTACTAGAAGCCTTGGAAGCCAGATACGGTGACGCTCACCTGGAACACGTGTATCGTGCGCAGCTGAAGGATCGTGTCCAGCGCACTGGCGAAAACTTGCAACAGTGGGCCCTGGAAGTAGAGAAGCTGGTACGGAAAGCATACCAGTCGGTACCTGCGCTCATCAATGGGAATCTGGTGCAAGCATTCATCGACGGCATCCACGACCTGGAAGTCAGGGCTGCTGTGAGGCTCGGGCACCATGAGACTCTCAAAGACGCCTTGGCTCATGCTTTGGAGGTCGAAGCCGTACGGAAAGATCATCGATCTCACCGCGTCAGGGAAGTTGTAGCATCACCGGCTCGCGACCGTTTCACGAGGTATAGCCCTAGGTGCTACACATGTGGTGAGAGGGGCCACCTTCGATCCAGTTGCCCAAAGCGGACTGCTGAAAGAGAAGAAAGTCGTTCCCAAGAGGATAAGGTGGCTAACGTCACCGCCCAGCAACAGCAGGGAAACGAATAAATGCCAGGACTGCGGGGCGGGTGCTGGCTGATGTTGGAAGAGCCCCAAGGGTTTCGATCTCACAAACCCAGGATGGGAACAGCCTGATCATCAAGGGCGAGGTAAATGGAACACCATGCAAGCTGACAATAGATACTGGAGCATCTCGCACGGTTGTCAGTTCCCGACTTGCAAATCGGTTCCTTGGGGACTCTGCAAACCGTGACCGCATCAACTTGGTAACGGCCACGGGTCAGCGCATACCCGTCCGAGGAGAGAAAGAGATGCAGTTAAAGTTGGGCAATGGAATTTACCTGCATAATGTCATCGTGGCTGACATAATGGACGACTGCATACTGGGCTTAGACTTTATGAGGAAGAACTCTTGTGAGATCGACGTCAAGCAAGGAGCGATGAAATGTGGTCAAGAGGAACTTTTCATGGAAGGAGCGTTATCAGGAAAAGTGTACAGCTTGAAGAAGGTCGTGCTTCCTGCCAGATCAGAAACGACTGTACCAGTTAGTCTCCCTCAGAATTCTGGGCGAACACATCGATGTGTACTCATAGAAGGGATATACAATGAACTTCCATGGAAAATGGCCCGAACTCTGGTAAGAGCCAATGAAGCCTCAGTGGTACGTGTGCTGAACCTTAGTGATAAGGAACACGTGATAGAAAAGAGCACATTGATTGGCACTTGCGAAGAAGTAGATTGGATGCGCCGATGCCAAGAGTTGAGTACTGGGAACATCGTCAACAAGAACGCTAGAAACAACGTGTTGACACTTTTAGAAGACTGTCGTAACATCTTAACGAAGAATGAAATGGACAAGGCTAAGAAGATGTTACTCAAGTACGCCGATATTTTCTCTTCGAGTGATGCTGACATTGGGAAGACTGGATTGGTTCAGCATAAAATCAATACAGGAAATGAGGCACCCATCCGTCAGCGACCAAGGAGACTGCCAGTAGCACGAGAAAAGGAAGTTGAGACCATGATTGAAGAAATGGTAAAAGATGGTGTGATAGAACCATCGTCAAGTCCATGGTGCTCACCTGTAGTGCTGGTGAGGAAGAAAGATGGCAGTATGCGGTTTTGTGTCGACTATCGTCGTCTGAACGACGTTACGAAAAAGGACAGCTACCCTTTACCAAGGATCGATGACACGTTGGACATGCTGACAGGGGTGAAGTGGTTTAGCACGCTAGACCTGAAAAGTGGCTACTGGCAAGTTGAAATCGATCCGAAGGATAAAGAGAAGACTGCATTTTCCACAGGAAAGGGTTTGTGGCAGTTTAAAGTTATGCCATTTGGTTTATGCAACGCCCCGGCTACTTTTGAAAGATTAATGGAAATTGTACTCGCCGAATTGACTGGGGACGCCTGTCTTGTCTATCTAGATGACATTATCATCGTGGGCCGTACGTTAGAAGAGCATCTTCAAAACCTGGAACGCGTGCTTGTAAAGATCCGAAGCGCGAACCTGAAGCTCAGCCCGAAGAAGTGCTCATTCCTCAAACGGCAAGTAAGCTTCCTAGGCTACGTAGTGTCTGAAGATGGTATCCGCACGGATCCAGAGAAAATCATCGCCGTCAAGGATTGGCCGGTTCCAAAGGATAAGACGCAGGTCAGAGCATTTTTGGGTTTGTGCTCATACTACCGGCGATTCGTCCAGAACTTTGCGGATATTGCCAAGCCCTTACACAAGCTCACGGAGGAAAAGCGACAATTCTGCTGGGACGGCAGCTGCGGCATCGCATTCCAGGAGCTAAAGAATCGTCTGTGCAATACACCTATTTTGGGTTATCCTGATGCGGAAAATGAATTTATAGTTGACACAGACGCAAGTGATATCGGACTCGGAGGTGTGTTATCTCAAAGGAAAGGAGATCGAGAGGTCGTTATAGCCTACTTCAACAAATCCTTATCGAAACCTGAAAGGAATTATTGCGTCACGAGGAGAGAATTACTCGCCGTGGTGAAGACATTGCAGCATTTCAGCAAATATTTACTAGGGCGAAAATTCCTTATACGTACCGACCATGCTGCATTGAAGTGGCTATTACAATTTAAGAATCCAGAAGGACAAGTCGCCAGATGGATTGAGCTATTACAGGAATATGACTTTGTAATCGAACATCGCAGTGGGAGATCCCATGGCAACGCAGACGCATTGTCAAGAAGACCTTGCCCTGAAGACTGTAAGCACTGTGCCAAACAGGAGATAAAGGAAGCCATACCTGTGAAGATGCTTAAAACGGATCTGAGCGACGAATGGAAAGAAAGCCTACAACATGCTCAACAGGACGACGGAGACATCAAGCCAATATTTGAGTGGATTAAAGCAAGTGCTCCTAAACCCATGTGGAGTGACGTCGCTTCAATGAGTTCAATCACAAAAAGTTATTGGGCGCAATGGGACAGTTTAGTTATTCAGGATGGAGTCTTGTGCCGCAAATGGGAAAATGCTCGAGGAGACAGCTGTCATTTGCAAATGGTCGTCCCTAAAGTTAAGGTCCCAGATGTGCTACAGCTCTACCATAATGGATGTTCAGGGGGCCATATGGGAGTAAAAAGGACTCTGTTGAAGATACGTGAGCGGTTTTACTGGATCCACTGTCGCGACGACGTTGAGGACTGGTGTCGCAAATGTACGAGTTGTGCTGCTGTGAAAGGACCTCATACACGGAGCAGAGGTGCACTGAAACTGTATAACGTTGGGGCACCATGGGAAAGGATAGCCCTAGATGTTGCGGGACCGTTTCCTGAAAGTGAAAGCGGAAACAAGTACTTCATGGTTGTGATGGATTATTTCACGAAGTGGCCAGAAGTCTTCGCTATACCTAATCAAGAAGCTACTACGGTCGCAGATAAATTAGTTCACGAAGTCTTCTGTCGTTTCGGGGTGCCTCTAGAAATCCATAGCGATCAAGGAAGAAATTTTGAATCTAAGGTGTTCCAGGAAATGTGTCGGGTCATGGGTACTCACAAAACCAGAACGACCTCTTACCACCCGCAGTCAGATGGAATGGTGGAGCGATTTAATCAGACATTGGAGAGATATCTGGCAAAAGTTGTGGAAAGCAGGCAAAAAGATTGGGACAAGCACATCCAACCGTTTCTTTTTTCTTACCGAAGTGCGGTTCACGAAAGCACGTCAGTGACACCAGCTTATGCGAACTTTGGAAGAGAATTACGGTTGCCTGCCGACTTACTAACCGGTATACCACCTGACGCTCCACGCAATATCACTGATTATGCGAATGACTTGCGCAGCAGGATGAATGACATTTATGAGCATGTCAGACAATCAGGTCAACAAATGTCTGAAAAGTAGCGAGTAATAAGACTACCAAACTCGGCGCCATCTAGTAGCAAATCGCAGTACTACTACGTAACGTCTTTCGGGAATGTTCTGTCAAGGTACTTCTATGTAACGTGTTATCTAGAAGCATCTCGAAGGTGTGGAATGTTCGCGATATTTCTTTCGTGAAAATTCCAGAGTAATCTAGAGTAATGACCGCACTATAAAGGCGGAGCACTTCGGTGGCGGATGATCAGTATTTCCAGAGCGATAATACGAGTTATACCTGCGAGTTCAAGTGCGATTAAAAGTGTTTAGTGAAGCTTTATAGTGAAGTGTAAATTAGTGGTGTAATAAATAAAGTGTTTTGTGGTAGTTTGATCGGCATTTTCCATTCCGTAGAACCCCGGCTCGTAACAGTATATAGATTCCTTGTATTGGGGCCACTTGGTGGAACTTCTAGTCGTTTTTAGACTTCTTACTATACTGACAAGTATACTATGTAAGAGAAGTCTTATAGTCCGGTCCTGTCCGTCTGTCCGCACTTTTCAACTCGAGAACTACAAGTATTTATATTTATTTTAAATTAAAAATTTATGATTATATTTATTATTTTATTTTTAACATGTGATATCACATAATAGTAAGAAGTCGTCTTATGCCTTCACTGCGATAGTGAAGGGCGCCTTGCTTGTTTTATCTCCGTGGCTACGGACACATATAACGTCCATTGCCGGGCGATACCCCAAGGGCACCGAAGGGTCCCAGGGCGCGCGCGCGCAACTTCTACTCGTAGAGTTACTTGTACTATTTCTGTTATATTTTAGTACATGATGCACGTGGCCCCCTCAATAACTTTTTTTTTAATTATTTTAATTAATTTCCTGCCATCCGATGTTGAAGAAACGTGAGCTTCGTGAAAAGTGTGTTTGTGAGATGTCGCAGTATGCTTGCACAGAGCTGATATAATCGTATAGTCACAGAATAGGGAACACCTAATAGTATGTAAGTACTTTGATACTGTGCTTCCATTTTGGTAATATAGTTCAGGAATCATCGTTTTTTCGAATACCTACAAAAGAATATTAATTTCCATATCTATTAATTATTAGATTTATCATGTATAATAACTTGAATTGAGACGTACGTACTTTTTGTTTTGATACACTAAATATGCTTCTATGGGTGCCTGCCGTTTTGCCGAAAAGAATTTGACAAAATTTCATTACCCAAACAAATTTTAGCAACCTTTTTTATACCATTGCAATATTTCGAATGATTTTAGTACGCATATTTTTATTTGGTCAAATTTTTACTTGGCAAAATATTACCAAGTATAATGTCATTATGGCATTTGGTCTTTAATCAAATGATTTATTACAGCAAACAATCTTCAGACAATAAACGTTTGGTGAAATGATTTGTTAAGGCAAAAAATATTAATTGTAATTTGTTTTTAGTAGGTTACCCGGAAGTCAACTATTTAGATTAGGTTAATTTCTTCTTTGAACAAAATGGGTAGGTTAGGTTAGGTTAAAACTGTGACCTCCTACGAAACGATTATTTTGTGTAAAAACTGTTATTCCAACTGAAATATTTGACTAAATAAAAAATTATAAACTTAAGACTAACGGGTCTTTTACGCGATTATTGAGATATATACATACCTCTTTATTACCCGACGTTTCGGCCCTGTTACAAGAGCCGTGGTCACGGGTGGATTGGCTCAAATAAAAAATGTTAAAAGTACTAGTTGGTAAACAAGTTATAGTTTAAACGTTCATTTCCCAAACATAGGTTTGCGTTACAATTTTTTGTGAATAGATTTTTTGCTAAGTAATAATTTGGCAAATGAAATTATGCGAAAAATTTTTTGGGAAGTTAACATTTGTCAAATTCCTTTCGGTCAAACAAGGGAGACCCATGCTTCTATACCCGACTTCCAAAAAATAGAAACCTCATATTTTCCATGCGTAATGTGACTGAAATGAATATTTTTCCGGTTATTAATCCATTAAAATCTGTCAGAAAAACAATTCTTGAATTGGTAACTGGAAAATGAAATCACGCCGGAGGAGTCGCAGTATCAGCTAGTTCAATTATAAATGAATAATAAAGAATTTTATCGAAAGGCAGTAACAACTCTATAAACTTCCAAACTGATGGATATCTGTTGACAGCCGAAACACCGTACCATGAGTACGCGTACTTGGTTAAATCATTGGCATGCAGAGAATTGGCAGAGATACAATGCCAGCGTTATAATATAAAAAGTAGGTAGGATATTACCACTATCTTAGTATTATACTAGTGTAGGTACGTATATTAAAGATATAGACTAGGTTATAGTATTCTCCAAATAACCATGAACTCGTATCGTACAATACTAATGTATCTCCATGCTCCGTGGTTTTGCGATTATATTTTCAACATACATACATACATAGCATCACGCCTTTTTCCCCGAAGGGGTAGGCAGAGGTGTGCAAACACACCCACATCTCGCCAGGTATGTTAGGTCCCATGTAATAGGGGGCGAGCCTATTGCCATTTACCGGGCACAAGTTCCAGACTCTGGGATAATTATCTGGGTAAAATTCTAAAGAGAATTATACACTGTGCCACCGAGGTAGTCAATTTATATACTTATATCAAATTATATATATGAATAATATTTTCAAGTACCTACATTTTGTGCCATTAAGAACCGAATACACGATTAAAACGTTGTAAACCAAAAAAATAAATAAATAAAGAAATAACATAAATATGTTCGGACAATCCACACAACGCCATCTAGTCTCAAACTAAGCAAAGCTTGTGATATGAGTACTAGATACACTGATATAAATACTTTTATACATTTTTTTTTGTTAATACATACATATTATACATAGGAAACATCCAGACTTCGGTACAAACGTGTGTCATCACACAAAGTTTGTCCCGACCGGGAATCGAACCCGAGACTCCGGCATCGAAAGCGGATACACTACCGACCACGCCACCGAAGCAGTCGTGCAGTCGAAGCAAAAGACGTGTGCTTCAAGCTGTAATCCTCATATTTGAAATCTCAATGAAAACGAATTTTGACAACGCTACAAAATAGTCATGAAATAGTCATAAATAGTCGTACATGTAAAAAAAATTGTCGTATTATAGTTTCGGCGTTATAGCTATAAATTTTTGAGGGTTATGGCTTGAACGTCAAGCTGTAATCCTCATCTCTGGTGCAAGCAAACGGTAAAGCCTATCGAATTGGTTTAGGTTCCAAAAAATAGTCATGAAATAGTCGTAACGACATGCCAAATCTCAGAAATAGTCCTTAAAAGGTTCCAGAGATATAAAGGTAACCTGATGTGGATTACGGCTTGAACATTTGAAAACTTCAACTTTCTCCGGAACGTCTGCGATTTTCGGTTTAAAGTTTATGCCAAAAAATAGTCGTGAAATAGTCGTATGAACTACAAAAAATTTGAGCTGGTTTAATTCGAAAAAAAAAGTTTTCGTTTGCCCTACATTTGTATGGAGTACAGTCTTGTACAAAATTGGTAACTTCATATGATATTATTGTAAAATATTCCGCATATTACTCCCAATTAGACGTTTTCCATGCCAGCTGTTAAAATTAAACAAATAAACAAACATTTATAATTAGTATCCTTATTTATTACAATCGAAAACTTTTCGAAACCTTTATATGTCTGGAAACTTTTAAGGACTATTTCTGAGATTTGGCATGTCGTTACAACTATTTCATGACTATTTTTTGGAACCTAAACCAATTCGATAGGCTTTACCGTTTTCTTGCACCAGAGATGAGGATTACAGCTTGACGTTCAAGCCATAATCCTCACTAACTTATAGCTATAACGCCGAAACTATAATACGACAATTTTTTTTACATGTACGACTATTTATGACTATTTCATGACTATTTTGTAACGTTGTCAAAATTCGTTTTCATTGAGATTTCAAATATGAGGATTACAGCTTGAAGCACACAAAAAGACTGCTTCGGTGGCGTGGTCGGTAGATCATCTGCTTTCCACGCCGGAGTCTCGGGTTCGATTCCTGGTCGAGACAACCTTTGTGTGATGACACATACTTTTGTACCGAAGTCTGGGTGTTTCCTATGTTTAACAACAAAAAAATGTAAATAAGTATTTATATCAGTTTAACGTACTTGGTCGCGAAACTTAAAAAAAAAAAAAAAAGTACCTGCTCATATCTAAATGGCGCTGTGTGAATGGTCCTAACATATTTATTTATTTATTTTAAGATAGACGAGCACTTTGCTGGCAACGACAAATTCCAATGGTCCTTCTTCTTTCCCAACATTTGGTGCTATTTTACCTACTATGGTCGCCTAGGAAGTCGTATACGACGACCGTGTACGACGACCGTATTGCTCTATGCCTAGGAACCATAATATGGTCTCATCGCCGCCGCCGTGAAATTTATAAGCATCTTTATTTATATTATTCCAGATAGTAGCAATAGCGTTGATTATAGTGACTATACTAACTAGTATAGCAACAAGAGCGTATGATGCGGAGCAGTCCAGCAGGATCGCTGCCATGGTGCTCTTGGCAGTGACAGGAGCCGTGGGCATATGTATGGTCATATATATGGAAGTATCCACGTTCAAGAAACATTTTAGACCTATGATAGGGGTGAGTGATTTAATATATATGTATACACAAAATCATGTTTTTATCCTCAAAGGGATAAGCAGAGACAGGCATCTTTAATTCGCCCATATTTTCACTGAATACTTAGTAAGTTCCACCTAGGCGGTGAGTGAAAAAAGTAAAAGTTTAAACACATACATCATAATAATATCATTACCTATATTAGTTTATTTTCTGATTCTATTTAGACTTATCCTTATTTCACTGTTAACAAAGCTTTATTCTTATTTCCCCTTAGAGTGATAGTTGTACACTTCCCTTTTAATTTCTTAAACTCGCTATCCATCCAAAGGTTGTCTGGAAGAGATCGCTTTAAGCGATAAGACCGACATTTGTACTCTTCTTAAGTGATATCACCTTTTTGTATGTTCTATGTTATGTACAATAAAGTGTATTTGATTTGATTTGATCATATGACTATATCCCCAATGGACATAATGGTTGGTGTATTACACACTTACACTTTGTCAATAATTTTGTTTGTGCCACGTAATATTGGGCAAGCGTATTGCCGTCACCGGGACATATAGACAATCCATAACCACATGTAATTCAAACCAACATTACGACTGCCAGGATAGATGTTACATTGTACTATATTTTTATAAGCACTATAGCGGGATGTAACATTTATCCTTTTTAGCTAACTTTTTATCAACAAATTTTACAAAATGGTGTCGCTAAAACTATAGTCTCGAGCTGGGCTTGAACCAGCCACTGTCCCCTTTCCTGGAGTAAGGTTCTACAAACTGACCAAGGTACCACTAGCCCAAGACCACTACTATTGCAAACACTAATTGTATCTATGTGCGACTTACGGAGTCGCTTCAGAGCGCCAACTATCAGTGATCTGCTTTGAAACTATGTACAATTTCTTTCTTTTAGGCTGGTGTGGTAATATTAATACTGGCTATTGTACAAGCATTGATCGGAGGTATAGCCGTGAACGTGGAACCCTCTGATGAGGCCAAGCTGCTCAAGTCATTGTCCGATTCATTCAGATTAGCAAGAGACGACGTGTCAAGACATTACAAACTTTGGGCCATGACTCAGTATGATGTAAGTAAATACGTTTTTCATCTCTCATGCTCTGAAAGTGGGTCATTGGTTACCAGATATGTGGGTTAGTGACACATTTCGGCATATTATTATCTTGAGGCGATGGCAAAAAAGTTCGATTAAGTACATTCTGGTTTTTGAATGGTCATAAACAAAAAAGAGTTGAGGTACAATAAAATAAAACGTAAATAGCACAAACAATAATTATTTGGAAGCATGGACAGTGCACAGTTTCTTAATTTTTTTTACAATATCTTGTGTAATATGAAAAAATCGGGCAATGTTGTAGTGTTTCACGGTACTACTTAATTCATTTCAGCCCTAGGGAGGGAATAGAGTTAAAAAATAGAACTAGTGAAACAACACGTGGAGGCTCTGGGATATCTTCCATAATATTTAAAATCTAAAACGACGTTTTAGACATTTAAATATTGTTACAATTTTTCAATAAATAGATAGGTAGGTACTTCTACGAGTTCTTTTGTCAATAAATCTATATAGTATAGAAATGGGGAATGTCCTTAGCTCTCGAGAACTGCTTATGCTCCAATGATGGTTGACCCCTCTATGGATAGCCCTCGATTTGTAGGCAAGCCAAAAAAATCGAAAATTTAGGTTAGGGTGTCGCAAAGAGGGTCCCGGACTTAGAAAAAATTCGACCGATTTTTGTATGGAGCGGAGACTTGTTAAATTTTTACGATTTCACCTAGTGTCGCAAAGAGGGTCCCGGACATAGCCGAATTTCCGACTGATTTTTGTATAGGGCAGGGACTTGTAAAATTTTCACGATTTTTGTCGACCTATTGGGGGAGGTGCGGGGGTCGTTGAGGATGACCTTGGAAAATCATTACCTATGGTTAACACCCGGACTCCAGAGTACCCCGACTCGGATAGGTTAGGTTTACTAGCTAACCTAGAAGGCTAAGGCGGGAGGTTAGGTATTTTTTTTTAAACCACCCAGAAATAGGCTCCGTCTACCTATCTGTTAATCGTTAATATAAGACCAAAGAATACTTTGCATTTATTTACAATAAGAATTACAATATACAAAATAAATATAATTATAGACTAAAAATATTTACATTACAAAATATCGTTTAAAAATAAAACCAAATAAGTTTTAAATCTTAAAAAAAAAAAAAATTAAAAAAAAAACCAATTATACACTTTTTAAGCAATCCGGGACTTAGAAAATTTTGACTTAATTTTTGTATGGGACCCTCTTCGCGACACCCCGACCAAAATTTGACCTAGCCCAAAGGGGTCAAAAGTTATAGGCCAAAACCTATGGCGTGGTGCGGCGCGAAGCACCACGCAATACCTCGTACTAGTATTTTAGAAAATTGTAAGTCTAAATACCGCTTATGCTAAATTGATTCCTTTTAAATAACAATCTACTATTATTAGACACTAGCGCCATCTAGTATCAAACCAAACAACTACGACTATTTTCTTAGCCACTGTTATTTGCCAGGCACGATATCATCTTCCCTATGATTAGGTAGGTATGCTTAGATCTTTAAAACTACGCAACGGATTTTGATGGGGTTTTCACAAATTGATATAGTTTGTGTGGTTCTCGAGGTAGGTTTTTGTGTACCTGTATAATTTGTCAAATAGGGCGAAGTAGTATCATTTATAATATTGTTCTATTTTCAATGTTCCCGATGGACTACCAGTGGAGATTGTGTAGTTTTACTTATAACAGCCTTATTAATTACCTACATTCCAGCTTAACTGCTGTGGCGTGTACGGTCCAGAAGACTACAAATCAGTGAGACAACCTTACTACTTCCCGCCAGACGTGCCGATATCATGCTGTCCTGGTTACGATCCCGACCGTTCCGACTTAGTGCAAGAGAGAGAGCGTGAGGTCTGCCGGGCAAGGAAGATGTACTTTAGTAATGGATGCAAAGACTTAGTCCTGACTGTGTTCAATGAGACGGCAACAATCGTCCTAACTGTTACTGTTGTCATGATTGTTTTTGAGGTAAGATTATACTCCATACTGTTTAGTGACCAGTTATGTAAGAAATCAATGTCTTAGTTAACCACCGCAGACCGCAGCTCCTATGAAGAGTAACAGACATAATCAAGTGTTTATGTTTTGTATTCTTTGATAGTCATGATGTGAGCGCTTCGAGTCAGCGTTCAGCGTTTCTACCGCAAACGGCTCAAAGCTTTACGAGGACTCAGCAGCAGCGTCGGCACAGCCCCGCTGTTCTAGGAAGGTGAGAAGGCCCTACAGCATCCCACACAGTAGGCCTTCCCATCTGCCATACCACCAATGCCATACCACGAAGACTCTTTCCATCGCTACGTGTTGTACAAATGTCAAACGTCCGGTAGTTTAATGGTTTATTTTACTTTTATTGTTCTCTTTTCAGTTATTGTTACTTATCGTGGCCGCAGCTTTATCCAGACAACTTAAAAAATTAAATAATAATCAAGTGAACTCAAAGTGAAAACTTGCTGTCACAAGAAAGCGTACACGCATCCAATAGATGGCGCCATAAGAGATCTCAGTTAGTTTAGTGACTAAAGTTGCCAGAGTAACGCACTAGGTGGCACTAATCTAAATTAAGAATATGCCTACCATAATTTTGTTAAAAAACATTGATTCAAGATATAACATTCAAAAGTAATTTTCATAAATAATCAAAATTTTAAAATGTATAAAAATAAAGATTTCCTAAGGTTTTGAAAACAGACAAAAATATTTACTAATAAGTACTACATAATTCGAAATACCTATGTTTTTGTAACTTAATTTCACTGTGCTATTCGATAGGTATCTCGAATTAAACATTTTCTATATTTAAGTAGGAATTCAAGAATAAACATGGAATGTACTACCAGGGAGCTTCGAACAAAACTATTAGTAGGTACCTACTTACCTAGTTCATTTGATTCAAGACTGCGAGTAATAAAGTCTGTTTTATGTTTTAAATATACCTACCACTTCCTCGAGAACAATACAAATTACTATAAAAAACCACTGTAAATAATGTAGGTACCCAAAACGAAAAGTATTAATAATGTGTGTAGGTTTATTACATTTATAGTTTATCTGAATATGTTTACAACATGCAATAGTGTAACCACAGATGTAAGAATACTAAATTATTGTAATACGAATTGTTCAATACATTATAATAAAGTGTTGGTTTAGTTCAAATGTTTTAGTCTGTATAATTATAAAAACGCCATCTTTGATTTTGTACCTGAACTACTTTAAACGTTCAACATTATGCGTTTCTCGTGTTCTCATATTTAGGTACCGTAAACTACCCTATTATTGGCACTCCTCCTATTATTGGCACTAGAGTTCAGTTCGAAAAAACAAAGAAACCCTAATTTACTCAAGTTCCGTATGCATTAAAAAGTAAAATAACATTATTTTTCTATTCCAAATTGGTAAAACTGTTCTCATAACATAACCATTATGGCGATTTAGAGACAACGGCTGACAATTTGTGCTGGTGATTTGGTGTCGTTATTTTAGTTTTTTCAGGCGATTGCTTTTTGAATCATAAAAAATGTTCGTAATAAATTTAAGTAGCAATTTTCAAATATATAAGAATACCAGTGACCTCCCTCAACGAATTTTGGAAGAAAATTGCTACTAGAAATATACCCAAAGGGTAAAACGGGAACTCTATTACAGAGACTTCGCTATCCGTCCGTCCGTCCGTCTGTCTTGGGCTGTATATCATGAACCGTGATAGTAAAAAAGTTAATATTTTCATATATGACGTAATTTTACTGCCGTGTTGGTACGGAACCCTTTGTGCGCGAGTCACTCGCACTTGGCTGGTTTTTATTTTTAGGCAGCAAGTAAGTATGTATTATGGTAAAATGAAACTTCAAATGGAATGTATTTTTTATTTTATTTTAATCCGCGTCTCTGGGCCGCGGCCGCACCTATGTCCATTGCCGATCGCCTCCGGTAAGCACTGAGAGAATTCCCAGTGGGGCCCGGCGGACCTTGGCCATCTGTGTGGCCGCTGCTGGGTGGTTAGATGTTACCCCGCATCTTTGGAGTCGGGTTTTATCCCGCGTCTTGAGTGAAGGCATGCGTGGGGTGAAGCCCCACAGCACGCACCCCTTTCTTTCCTGCTTCTGTAAGGACGGTGGGTTGCTAATCCATCTCAGGCCCCGATCATGGAGGTCGATGGCCCTGCACGTAGTCTCGCCCGCACACTTCGGAACTCAGCGGGGAGGGTACGCTCCCTCACCCTACCGGCCGCCTCCTTCACTTTGGGGACCAAACTTCGGAAGTGTGGTCTGAAGTTCCACCGGCTATCGAATACGAACCTCGGATACTTCATTGAGGGCTCAATGCCTATGCTAACGCTTTCTTCATTTATGCTGGATCCTGGAGGTGGTCCGCACCGAGTTCCGTGAAAACACAGCCCTCGGGCAACCCACCCCGCAACACCCAGACGTATCCGATGTTCCACAGGAGAGGTACTAGGACCGACCCCTGAGGAACACCGCACGACACATTTCGCCGAGCTGGCCCGAGCCAGCTAGGGTAAGTTAGGCTCGGATAAATATGCCCGACAATACGACAAAGGTAGAGAGGCACTCCGTGGTATACCAGTGCCTTTCTAACGCAGCTCTAGGGTAAGGTGTTAAAGGCGTTAGCGATGTCAAGAGACACCGCCAACATCACCTCGCCCCGCGAGACTGCTTCCTCCGCCAGAATGGAAGGTATTAAAAATTAATTAAATTCAAAACCATGTACCCAATCATCAGATACCTACATTTACTGTATACTTATCGCTGTTTTGTACTTAAACGTGAGTAATAATCTTAAATTTAATCATTAAAATTCCTATTTAATTATACGGCAAAAGTTTATGTGATCGAATGTAAATAGTTAGGTACTCTATTTTTTAACAATCTTAGGGCACTGCGCAGACGTAGGGTACATATAAAACATGGGATCATTTTATCACATTATAATATATTTATTCACAAGTCTTTTAATCCAAATAGTACGTGCAGGTAAGTACATCCATAATAATATTGTAAGTCTAGCTGATTACAATGGCTCCGGCCACGTGACTATAGTTTTCTCGTTTCCAATTCTCATGGTAACACATTACCGAGATAAAAAGTAGCCTATGTCTCTCGGGGATAATGTAGCTTACATATTCGTGAAAGAATTTTCGAAATTGGTTCAGTAGTTACGGAGACTGATGCAAACAATAAAATCTTTCCTAATATTTGATTAGTACCTATAGGTAACTATAATACTTAACCTATTTAACCTATTGATATGGGTGGGTTCACACACGCCCTCCCTCTGTAAACAGTATAGACGGTGATCCAGCCACGCCATAGCCAAGTGGAGCATATATCTCTCCACTGTGCTAGTCAGAGGGCACAGTGAACAGAGAACTATGTTGTACCCCGCACGCGTTCTGCGCGGCAGGTGTCCACATTATAAATGGACTATAGTAAGCGGCCTATTCGCAGTAGTCCGGTGGTTAGTCCGGTATACCGAACTACTGCTACTTTTTATTCGCAGTAGTCCGGTAAGCACAATGCACCGTACTATTGCTACATTTTTAGTAGCAATAGTTCGGCAAGTAACAAGGTAAGTAACAAGGTACGATGATACTTTCCCTTATTGTGGCATGTTTTTTACTGGTGGTATTGTCTTGATGTAATCGGTCGAGTAATAATTGTTATTGAGCGGAGTTTACGAAGCTCTTTCTTAGACGACTCGTGTATTTCGTTCGTGATCGAACGCCTCCTAAACGACTGGACCCGATCTTTTTGAAATTTGGCACGGTCATAGTGACCATCACCGTGAGTGCATATATCTGAATTCATAAAGATCGGTCCAGTCGTTGAGGAGTTCGACCCGGATCGACAAACTCAGCTCAATTATTGCAACATCAGAATGCATTGCATACCTAGTTTATCTGTAACAGAAGTCCCGTATTACTGCCAACAAACCTTCAACCGCAGCGATTGTGGCGCGAAACCTAAAGCGGTTATGACCTATTGGAAGCCTGGCTCACGATGCGAGGTGGACGTTTGGAGAGGCTGTCCCACGGCTAACAAGTTTGAAGACGAGTACCAATGTTCATTGAACTGTATCTTCAATCAGAAGCCAGTGATTGATAAACCATTCAAAGACGGTAGGTAAAATAATAAATATCCTAAACCTACGTTTTCACTAGGTACCTACTTCATTTGTAGGTTTTTTTTCACACAACGTCATCTAGCCCAAACTAAGCTATAAGCTTGTTCTATGTTCTATGGTCTCATAAACCGTAATAGCTAGAACGTTGAAATTTCACAGATGATGTATTTCTGTTGCCGCTATTACAAAAAATACTAAAAACCGGTCAAGTGCGTGTCGGGTCACGCATAGACCAGGGCTCAGAAGTCACCCATAGTAGCCATGTTCACTAAATGGATCGTGATTTTTCCAGATTTATTGAGTTAGCTTCTAGAAGGGGGGGACCCTGGGCGGTAACAAATGGGAAAAATATCCATTTGTCACCGCCGGGGACAAATGGGAATTGTTATTTTTTTCCGTTCCCAGTTCCCCACTTTTGCTTGGTTGCTTAGGAGTTATATTGTTGCTGGGAGCTACTGGGCTTGTCCGGCAGCGGGGCGGTCGGAGATTGAGGAGGGTAGACGCTATGCAGCGACGGGCTATCCATATTATAGATTGTCCGAAGGTAACGGGAAGCATTGAGCCGCTAGCTCAGCGCCGAACAATAGCTTCCTTGGGCGCATTCTACCGTATTTATCACGGTGAGTGTTCTGAAGAGCTCTTCAATATGATCCCACCTTCTTTCTTCCGATCCCGCACAACGCGTGCCGGGCAGAGATGCCACTCCCACACAGTGGATAGCATGTTCGCTAGAACCGAACGTTTCAAACGTTTGTTTTCTGCCAAACGATAGTGGCCTGGAACGCTCTGCCTGTGCACATGTTTCCTCCCAGATATAACCCTGGGTTCTTTAAGCGGAGCGTGAAGAGGCACATCAGTAGGTCGTCAAGTTGAGGGCCACTCTCTATAGTATTGTGTACTGTGAGAGTGGCCCACAATCGCTAGACGTCGTCACGACTTACCACCAGGTGGGCGGCGTCCATTTGGTGAACCCAATAAAAAAAAAGGGCGGCTCCGTAAAAATAAGAATTATTGTAAATAATAGACTGATTAATCTGTGATAGATACTCGTATGTTTAAAAAATGACTATAAACTTAGAATATTATAAAACCTTATAATTTATAAAAATAAAGAATTATTACAAATAATAAACTGATTAATCTGTGATCAATAAGAATTACAATATACATAATTATATACTAAAAATATTTACGTTACAAAATATCGTTTAAAAATCCTCCGCGTCATTGCCGACTGGGAAGGTTCCCAGAATGCTGGCTGTGTTGCCACGTTGGATAGCATATATATTTGATATCGGTGATAAATATATATGAAAAAAGAACTATATAAGTAACATAATTATTTTATTATCAGTTAATTTAGAATACGATAAAACGTCAATTATTGTGAATATACTCATTTGTGATACTAAAATTTAAATTATTATAAATTATATATTGATTACTCTGTGATAGATAAGTATATCAGAAAATAGCTACATTATACATTATAAATGTAATATATTAGCTATAAAGGTAGGACCAGAAAGTGTATAGGTACTATTTAATATAATAATATTTAAAGTGTATAGAAGTGAGAATTATTTTGACTGCAGTAATAATATGCCTTTCCTTTGCAGTTGTACTAATGAAACATTTTTAGACTGTGAGATGTTAGATTTTAGACAGTGTACCTACTATAATATATTGTCAGTAAAATATATATATTTTATAGTAATATCTTCCATGCATAATGCAAACGTCATCGAATTTCAATTTATTCAACAACAAATTAATTCACATCACTATTCAGTTTAGCTCTGCTAATGCCATAATCGCGGGCGTCTAAATATAATTTTTCGCACCAATCACAACTGGGGACAACTGGGAATATTTTTTTTGGTCATTCCCAGTTGTCACCCCTTTGTCGCTACTGGGGACAAATGGGGAAAAAATTCCCATTTGTCACCGCCGGGACAATCATGTCGGGGACGAATGGGAATAGCTCGTTTTTACAAAAAACTGAGCTGTAAAGTTAAATATCTCAAAAACGGATACTTATATCAAAAATTTAACTGTTGTAACCTCCAATTGTTTTTAACAGACCTATCTATTGATACTCCACACTATAGGCACAGATTACTAAATAGTTACTACGTATATATACTTAATACTTAGGGTGGGTGCGAGAAAAAAAATTAAGTACCCACTTTACGTGTACAGCTAAAATAAAATCAATTTTTAATTAAGAGAAAAGCCAAAGATGGACGGACAGACAGACGGACGGACGGACATGACGAAACTATAAGGGTTCCGAGATTTGAACTAAGGAACCCTAAAACAGAATAAAGTCAATATTTTAGGGTACTCTCACACAAAAAACGTAGTTTTTGCCTTTTTTGGTACGGTTTTTTGTTTCTAACCTGTTAACTTCCAGAACCAACAGTTTTTATAAGATGCAATTTTCGTTACTTATTAACAGATTAACGATTAACGATTACTTGCATTAATTTTTTTTTAAAGTAACGTATCATCTTTTAACGAGGTTAACTTTTTCAGTAACGGGTTAGCGATTAACGAAGTTAAGTATTTGATTAACGGTGCCCAGCTGTGCATATAGATAGTTCAGGGCAGAGAGGAGAGATAGAAATCTTTCACTTTTCTCTTAAAGGTGAGGATAGTATTACAGGGTTGTATGTTCGGCGGGAGCGAGTTCCACAGCCTGACCGCATGAACAGTAAAGAAGTAGGAGTAGAAATCGGCACGAACTTTGCATGTATATTATACATAATTATACTACGCCGACAAAGTGCTAAAACAAATTGTTTTAGGTTACCCCCCCCCTACACGTAAAGTGGAGATGTTTTTTTTATCGCGTCTACCTCATCCTGTGAGGTATCATTAGATAGATCTTATAAAAACATTGAGAGGTTGCTGAGATGATATTTTGATTTAGGTATCCGTTTGCGAGATATTTAACTTTGTATGTTGTCCATGTTATAAACTTTGAAGGAAAACTATAACGGATAGTATAACTCTTGTTATAGAGGCTTTTTTGGGTACCTACGGAACCTGTATTATGCGTGGCTCGACACATACTCAAAAAAAACATCCTACATATATGGTAGTAATTTTTACACAATTTAACTTTTAAGTACATAATTATTTGTCAGACTTAGCATTCTTAGTTCGCTTTGGTGGGTACATAATAATTTAGAGATCACATGAAAATTTCTTCTTGAACTTTCATTTTTCTTTCGTATTTATTTTCGTCTTGACTGAACTATATTGTCCCTCACTGCAGGCTTATATTTACATTAGATACCTAACGCTTGCGGCTTCGCCCGCTTGACAAACTTTATTAACAAAAACCTTCCTCGAGTACCACGTTGCGTAGTTTTAAAGATCTCACCATATAGGGATGGAAGCTGCTTGTTTTATAATAATTATGTACTGATTGATGATGCAGTTACTCCCCCAAATAAGGCATCGTTTGTAATGTTCGGTACTATTTATCGGAGTACAATTATTCAAATTCTAAATCCAAATTGCCATAGAGACGGGTGTTACCAGAGACAATCCCGCTCGGGTGCCACCCACTAATTATGAGCACCGACTCTTATGACTGTAAAAATATGTGTGTATTTAGAAATATATAAGTATGTTTATCAGTCGTCTATATTATATACCATAGAACAAGCTTATATTAGCTTAATTTGGGCTAGATGACGTTGTGTAAGAATGTCCAAAAAATTCAATAATTAGCACTTTCAATGAAGTGACTTTAGTTTGTTTACAGAATGTGTTGCAAAATTTGACGACAGTAAATGCGATGATTTCATATCGCAACCTGTATACACGTACATGAACGGTAAGTGTATCCCCAAAATCTGGAGAGGATGCCAAACTATCAACAAATTTATAAACAAAACTTCATGTATGAAAACATGCGCTGGCGGAAATTGTCTGCGGATTTTAGATAATCTAGAAATTCAAAGTCTCAAAGCAATTGGTAATATTATAGACTCCATAGATATAACGGATTTAATATCCGAAATAGTTGACACAACTGAAAACAATAAGTCAGACGTTACCACTGAAGATACACCAGTCACAACTACGGGCAAAGTATCAAGCGTTACTACTGAAGGTACACCAGTCACAACTACGGAGAAAGTCTCAAGCGTTACTACTGAAGGTACACCAGTCACAACTACAGACAAAGTATCAAGCGTTACTACCGAAGGTACACCAGTTACAACTACGGAGAAAGTCTCAAGCGTTACTACTGAAGGTACACCAGTCACAACTACGGAGAAAGTCTCAAGCGTTACTACTGAAGGTACACCAGTCACAACTACAGACAAAGTATCAAGCGTTACTACCGAAGGTACACCAGTCACAACTACAGACAAAGTATCAAGCGTTACTACTGAAGGTACACCAGTCACAACTACAGACAAAGTATCAAGCGTTACTACTGAAGGTACACCAGTCACAACTACAGACAAAGTATCAAGCGTTACTACTGAAGGTACACCAGTCACAACTACAGACAAAGTATCAAGCGTTACTACCGAAGGTACACCAGTCACAACTACGGAGAAAGTCTCAAGTGTTACTACTGAAGGTTCATCGTCCACAACTACGACCCAAAAGATTAATATAATTGATGATGCACCGCCGGAAGGTGGAGCTTTAGGAAAATAAATTAAAAATTAACAAAGCCTTTTATTTCTTGCTTCTCACATTAACAAATACAATAGCTATGTGCATGCAAAATTATTGACTATTTAACCAAACTGAGCGAAATAAGAGTTGGCGAGTGCTCTTTTGTAGTTCTGTACTCCTAGTACTTTTGTTGTTTGCACGCCTCGCATATTCTCGTCAATCCACACTGCTTCCACCGGGGTGCGAGATCGGGAACCTCCACGCGTGCCCTGCGGCTTCTTTGTCCCTATGGGTATTTCCTATTGGGAACGGAAGCTGGGGCGCCGGTGCACTCTGGGTAACGGAGTAGATAACGGAACGTTGTTTGTTAGTCGGTCCGGCCCCCACTATACTCATTCATACGATCATCTCACATCAAAAACTGTTATATTGAACACCGCCCGTGATACTCGCGTGTTATAACGAATTGTTAATTATTTAAAGAACCGAAGAACTATACGAGTACCTATGTATACCTAAAATATACAGTCTACTTCATTTATCACCAAACCTCAAGAGCAGTTTGGTAACAGCAATAGGGTTGCCCGTGCCCTCTATTACGTGGGACCAATACAAATTACTGTACAAATACGGATATTTATAGACCGCAGCGAGCGTAGCGAGCGGAGCTCCTTATCAAGTGACTCAAATGCAACTAGATGTGAAATTGTTTCTCGACAACTACTCAACCGATTTTCATGATTTTTTCACTCAATAATCAAGCATTCTCAGGAGCAGGTTTTGTTCGAGACCGAATTTTGATTAAGGACCCTCAAAAAAAGTTATTGACCAAAAATATGACAATAGTCGCTTCGCTCAATTGCATGCTGCAGCGCAGTACCACGGCAGCGACAGCGACAGCGCAGCGAGTAGTTTATGTATTTCTATATTACACCCATCCTACAACCCACCCATTTTATTAACAATAATACCTTACACTAAATTATATCGTCGCTTATTTATTTAATAACTAGTAGACGCCTACGACTTCGTCTGCGCAAGGTTATAAGTTGTACGTCTAGTAGTCCTATAGGTACTTATGCTAATGTAACGGACATGGTCTATATAGGTATGTACTATTACTTTAAAAATAAATATTTCGAAAGGAATGAATCCTACGAAGGAGTTTTGTAGGTTTATACAATGCACCTTTTTTCTACTAAATGTCAAATTTAATTTCCAAAGACTCGCTACAGCCGATCTTTTACCGACCTTATGAGATATTTATTATTGACGAAATGCTCAAATAATGTTTTCAATGCTCGCGAGGTCTACTCTGCGACCATAGGGCGACCACTAGTGGTATTTAGACCATAGTTCATAAATAATAAATGAACTACATTATTGTCGGGTTTCTTTAAAATCGGTTCTGCAATTTTCGTGGAGAAGATGCACAAAGATCCAAACATCCATCCATACAAACTTTTACCTTTATAATAGGTAGTAGGATACAATCCTACCTATCCCTCTGATTATCCCCTCACGGATATAGGCGTGACTATACGTATGTATGTCCTACTCTGAGGTATTACACTGATCTATTTTAAATTATATTTTATACTAGCTGTTGCCCGCAACTCCGCCTGCGTCTTACTTTAGATCTACATAACTTTTTTATTTATGAAGCAATTGAAAACCAAACCGCAAATTTAAATCAAAAAATCAAATCGTTTCTGAGATTAGCGTGTTCAAACATTCAGACAAACAGACAAAAGTTCTAAAAACCATTGTTTTGGGTTTTATTGCGTTCATAAAGCCCCCCTACACCAGTTTGTCTATTATATCTTCTATTATATTCTCTGTGACTTCCTCGGTGGCACAATGGTAGATACTATGTACGGACTGCCACGCTCGAGGTCTCGGGTTCGATTCCCGGGTCTGGTGGATAATGTATAATTCTCTTTGTAATTTTACCCAGATAATTATCCCAGAGTCTGGAACTTGTGCCCGGTAAATGGCAATAGGCTCGCCCCCTATTACATGGGACCTAACATACCTGGTGAGATGTGGGTGTGTTTGCACACCTCTGCCTATCCCTTCGGGGAAAAAGGCGTGATGCTATGTATGTTTGTTTATATTCTCTGTTATACCATAAAAATTCATCTTAAGATACGAAAATATGAAATATTATTTATTGTCCATTGAATTGTATGGCGAGCGATATTGTATCTTAAGATAAAATATTATAGTATCTTAGCTGTGTGCAGCGCCCTTTAGTGAACACCACTGCGGATGACGTAACCTGTTCTGAAGAGCTCTTTAATCTGATCCCACCCTCTTCCTTCCGATCCCGAACAACGCGTGTCGGGCAGAGATGCCACTCCCACACAGTGGATAGCATGTTCGCGAGAACCGAACGTTTTAAACGTTTGTTTCTCTGCCGAACGATAGTGGCCTGGAACGCCTGCCTATGCACGTGTTTTCTCCCTCCCTGAGATCTTTAAGCGGAGCGTGAAAAAGCACATCAGTAGGTCGTCAAGTTGAGGGCCACTCTCTATAGTATTGTGTGCTGTGAGAGTCGCCCACAATCGCCAGACGTCTTCACGACTTACCACTAGGCGGGCGGCGTCAATTTGGCGAACCCAATATAAAAAAAAAAGAAAAAACCAACGACAAACTTATTATTTGCGGTTGTTACAGTAATCCGGTCTAGGGATCGAACCGCAAAATTAAGTTTGTTTTTTATTGCATATACTTTTCCGGGATAAAAAGTACCCAGTGTGGTGCCCAGGATATTAAAGAATAATTATACCAAGTTTCATCGTAATCGAACCGGTAGTTTTTGCGTGATGCCTGCACAAACAGACAGACAGACAGACAAAAAAAATTTTAATCACATTTTTGGGTTCGGTGCCGGTCTAGTAACACACCCTGCCGTTTATTTTTTCTATATTTTCAATGTACAGAATTTTCACTTCTACAGATTTATTATAAGTATAGAAGATTTGTCTATTTTGACAACCCTAAAAGAATAGGTAATAATTTAACACGTTATTGGGACGCGCATACATACTCTGTTCCGTTGTCAATCTTTTTGTGCTTACTGTGCACAGTCAGTCAGATCAGATCTGCAGTCACTCATGCATGAGTCAGTCTCGGACCTCAGTCAGTCAATCAGTCCCCGTGCGTCGGTTGCGCGGAGCGCTCGTGTTTACGTTATGTCGCCTGACGTAATCGCAGCAGTCTCTTAAAATTACTGTACCCGTTCGGAATTGTGTCTAAAAATTCGATTGTGATATCGTTTAAACTAAACAAGTGTACAACTGAATCTGTTAGTAAGTTCGTTTGTAAACAGTGGGTTTATATAGGAACGCTTATTTTTAAACGTTGATTATGATGGTTTCCACTGTCGTCGTATGAGTTAAAATAAACTTAAAATGTACTGTATCATAGGAAATGGGTATGTATGTGGTATGTGCGTGTTGTGAACTATATGTCGTGAAGTGTATTTTGTGTACTATGTGTTGTGATGTGAGTAAACGTAGAATCCAACACTAACAACATGTTTGGAGTATTTATTCGAAGATGGAAACCAAAAAGGTTGGTAGTACCTGTACCCTACGTATCATACCTTAATTATAATTATTTTTTAGACTAATAATAATATAAACCTTAGCTTGGAAAATGTAGGTTAGTTTTATTTTTCTAGTACAGTAAGCATAAGCCAGTAGGTACATTAAGTAAGTAAATAAATTGAGGATGCATTGGTCGGTGTCACTAGATATCTTAAGGCCTTTGGCACTGGCGCGGCGCTACCCCCCCTGCAAATGATGCACCTGCATGAAGCTAACGAAAGAGGCAACAAGTGTTTATTATTATTGGAAAAATGAGGATTTTTAGTAGTAGGTACATAAATTAGTGGTAACATTACCTGCAACGAGTAGTCACGAGTTTAAAGGTAAATACGATAAGTAAGTAGGTACCTAAAGATTATTTATTACAAGTCTTTAGTCTAAGCCTAATACCTACAACGTAATTTAATGGCAAGTAGTTTTTTGTTCCCAAATCCCACGGGGAAAATATTACCGGGATAAAAAGTACATTATTATTTTGATAATTTGAGCTATATTATTGTACAGTTTCATTAAAATTTCTTTAGTAGTTTCCTCATGAAAGTGTAACAAACGGCCAAAGATCCATCCATACACTTTCACCTACGCCTTTCATGTACTATATAACTACAAGGTACTATATTTTTAAAAACTTTTCCCCTGCCACTAATTCTAGTCTAGCCTAAAGGGACCCGACATAGTCCACCTGCAGTCTTGGATCATTCAGACGTCGATAAAGTTGAAATTGGCTACGGACGTTAGTCGATAAGGTCGACCAAAAAAGCCGCCTGAATGATCATTGCCTACAATCCGTCATAGAGTGGGGGCTGCCTAGTATCCGTAGTGTCTAATACGATATCGTGGCCATAATTTACATTCTTAACTTAAAGTTAGTGCTGCTACTTATGATATACTCTGTCCCACAAACAGCAATAGGCTTGCTCCCTATTACGTGAGACGTACAAAATTACTGGTAAAGTGTGAGTGTGTAATGTACCTCTGCCTACCCCTTTCGGGATATATGCGTGATGTATGTCTTAATGAAGGGTGTCCAATCAACATCTGCACGCGGTGCACCGGCTAAAAGACGAACGAGGCTCCGGCTAGAATGTAATGTAAGGTATCTACCTACTCGAAGTGCACGGAAACTGTAAAGGAAATTAAATGAATTATTTATTTGTATATGTCACTTAATGGATCTTACAAACGTCAGTAAGCACTTAAAATAAAAAATATCATTGCTTCTATATTTACATGTACTGCCAGATTCGCAAAGCTATAAGTAGAACCGAGAGAAAGAACCTGGCAATAAAACTCTCGGTCACTCTTTTTCAATAATTGACTAATTTACACATTTTTTTAAGACTAAATGTGGACGAATGTACATTGGTCTCGTGTCAAAATCAATAACCGTGTATAAATAAGGCAACAAAAAAAATAGTAGTCAGTACAAAATATGCTACAATTACGGCATTTTAGGAGGCACCTGCACCATGCTCTATTACGTGGGACCTTAAGGACTGGCGAATGAACACCTCTGTCTACCTCTGCGAGGATAAAGAGGTGTGTGTATGTGTGTGTGTGTGTGTGTCCTAATGAAAAGGTTGGTAATGTTAGAGGGATAATCGAATCGACTACAAAACGGTGTACCTACATCCCTAAGATACATTTTGTCCTCTATGTAGTCTACTCGAATCAATGGTAGTATTGGCACTGGAATAGCGTCTATTGTTGTTGTATTTGCTAAATATTAAATATTGTATAATAACATCACGTCCACATAAAACGATTATTCTACTCAACAGTAAGTAATAGAAGTTTAGCGTAACGGACATCATGTATGCCCCTATGATCGAGTTACTTCTTGTGTGGCCGCTGCCGCTGTTATAACGTTAGACTGATCATTGAGTTCATTTGCGAGTGATTGTGGATATAGTAATTAATGTCTGTCCGTTTGTAGATGTAATCTAGAACACTCTACTGTAAAACGTTGAATGAATAGGAATAGGTCAAAAACCGCGTCTTACGCGAGAAAGCGTATTTATAATCATAACATAGAATAAAACAAAGTCGCATCCGTTTTTGCTTAGATCTTTAAAACTACGCAACGGATTTTGATGCGGTTTTCAACAATGGATAGAGTGGTTCTCGAGGAAGGTTTTTATGTTTACAATTTGTCCAGCGGGCAAGCCGCGGGTATCCGCTAGTACTTACTGTATAAGTATAACTTGTTATTTTTGTTAAGATAGTCATTACTGACATCGGTAAGCGGAGACCGCGCACGTTTTGTCGATAGATACTTATCGATAAAATTTATCGATATTGATGATCGATAAAGTGGCAATACATGGCCCAAACTAATTTATGTAGTCGGTTACTATTAGTTCTGTCGTTTAACTATTGGTTCGAATTAAAGAATTATAAGGTTGACTCTCTAATAAAGTAAGAGTATTGTGTGTAAGGTAAAGGCACAAATATTAATAGGTGGTGAGAGACAAGGAATAAAGGAGCGTGGGTCACCTGGGTGGTACCTACCCTTACCTACCTGTTGGTGGTGATAGCGGCTCTCTGGCGTACCGGTACGCAGAACTACATGGAATCATTGCAAAGTTGTTTCGTTTTTTGGGTGGCTAAAGTAACGCCGCCCGCCTGATGGAAATCTGAAGCGACATCTAGCGATTGGGAGCCACTTTCATAGCCCACAGTTGCAGTACCTACTGTCCACAGTGGCTCTTCACGCTCCGCGTAAAGCACCCAGGGTTGTATGTGGGAGGAAAGTGGGGAAAAACATGCGCAAGCAGGGCGTTCCAGGATGCCATCGTTCGGCAGATGAACAAACGCTTGGTCCAGGCAGCAGGGATAATGTTAATACTCGTATTATTATAAGCGTGATTCTATGATGTAAAACCTGACTAACATGAGCATAGCATTTAGTAGTTTCACAATCCTAACGACTGACATTGCGACTGCCATTAGCACATAAAATATGATGTCAATGTTTACAGACTAAGTTTATTTGCATAATAATAACAACATTCCTTAAAAACTTTGTACCCCTTACAAATATGGCGCAGATTAAGAAGTATAAAATTTCGCCTAGTTTAAGGGGTGTGTAGATTACTACATAACATAACATGCATTAATTATATTCTGTTTTTTTCCCTCCGGACCATCTGACCACCATGAACTTGCCACTGGTGGTGACTTGGGATTTCTATATCCGAACTGACTACCAGTGACCAAATAACACAGTACTACTCCCATATCACCACCAGTGGTGAAAATTGTCTCATTTTACCACTAGTGGTAAAATAAAACAACATCAGTAGCACTTTATACATAAGATCTGATTCCTAACAAGATCTGATTCCTAACTACCAGTTTGGCTTTAGAGAAAAACACTCAACGATCGACCAAGTTCATAGAATAACCAATGTGATAGAAAAAGCTCTAGAAGAAAAGAAAGTCTGTTCCGCAGTCTTTCTGGATGTTGCTCAAGCTTTTGATAAGGTATGGCACAAAGGCCTCATTTACAAATTAAGACAAATGCTTCCTGAGCATTTTGTAGATATTTTAGAATCATGTTTAACAGAAAGGACATTTAGAGTAAGGCATGAAGATGCATATTCGGAACTGAAGTGTATTCAAGCCGGTGTACCACAGGCAGTATCCTTGGACCTATATTGTATCTCCTTTATACAAGTGACATCCTTGAGTTAAAAAATAACACCATCGCCACTTTCGCCGATGACACGGCTGTTATGGCTGTAGAAGACACTCGTAAAGAAGCAGTCCACAGAGTACAGTTGGCTGTTAACACCATTGTCGATTGGACAAAAAAGTGGCGAATCAAACTAAATGAGTCTAAATCGACCCACATAGATTTTACAAATCAGCGATCAGATACTGAAGCTGTATACATAAATGGTCAAATAGTACCACACGAAAATACAGCAAAATATCTCGGCATGACGTTAGATGCAAAGCTCCGCTGGAAGGCTCATGTGAAAAAGAAACGTCAAGAACTAGAACTTCGCTATAAAAAACTGTACTGGCTCCTTGGCAAAAAGTCTGAACTGTCAGTGCAGAATAAGGTACTTCTTTATAAACAAGTACTAATGCCAGTATGGACATACGGTATACAGTTGTGGGGTTGTACCAAACAGACCAATATGCAGATTATACAAAGGTTCAGAACAAAGTACTCCGGGGTATCGTTGGTGCTCCTTGGTATGTGAGAAATGAGGACATCCACCGTGATCTAGGTGTGGACCTCGTCGTGAAGGTAATACAAAAGTACGCAGAAGCTCATCAAAATACTTATTCACCATGTGAATGTCGAGGCCATACAGCTCCTCGATACCACGGACATAGTGAGAAGACTGAGAAGGACTAAACCTTACGAGTTAGTGTAGTGTTATAGTGCAGTGAGTGCTATACTTTAAGACAACATGAACATAGTGTCATTATTCATTAATATAGAGACAATAACAAAAGTGCCAATGGAAACATTCTTACATTTTAATTATTTAGCCATTTAAGTTAGTTACAAATTACTTATTAGTCTTAAGGCTAGATTGTTATGAAGTAACATATTATTACATGTTACGACATAAACACGAGAAAAAAAAAGTAGCACTTTACTACCAGTGGTCAAATTATAAGATCAGTTTCAATTTAGTAAAATCAAGATTATCTAAACCACTTGAATAAATATACCGTTTACTATATCCAAAACATTTATTTGTACTTAAACCAAACTATCCGCTCTTAGCTATCATAACCTATATTTATATTATTATAAACTATTTGGATCTAAATTAGGTATGTACTTCATTTAAAAATTAGTCTTTATGTTATTCTAAAAAAAATATTAAGTATCTATTTCTGGGTTTCTGGCATTAGTAAGCAAAGGGGCTAACTATCTCTAGACAGTGGCCGACAGTAACATTGTTATTTCCAATAAAATAATTAAGGAGGATTCTACTCAAAGCAAATCGTAACATTCTAGGTAGTGTTTACGGATAGCAGATTAGTCCCATTTGTCCCATTTCACCCCTGGTGGTAAAATTTTACACCATCTCAACACCGGTGGTCAATTAGAACTAAAATCGTCCTATTTTATCACTAGTGGTGAATTGGGAATAAGTTTTTCCACCAGTGGTAAAATGGGGTGGTTTCCGTCTCAATTGACAACCGGTGGCAAGTTCATGGTGGTCAGATGGTCCGGAGGGTTTATTTAGTATTTGTCGTTATATCGGCAACAGAAATACATCTGTTAAAATTTTTAAACTTTCTAACTATCACGGTTCTTGAGATATAGGCTGGAGACAAACGGACGGATAGCAAAATCACAGTAATATGATTCCCGTTTTACCCTTTGTGTACGGAACCCTAAAAATAGTCGAATTTTGATCACTTTTAGACCACTAGATAGAGGTAGTATTGGTATTTACTGCTGATTGTAAAATAGAGTAAATAATTAGTAAAATAGAGAAAAAAATAAGTGCGGCCGGGGGAAGTGTCAGGAACGAAGTTACGCAACCCAACCTGGGTTTTTACTTTTCGTTTTACTAACGACGCCGACACTAAATTTCAAAAAAATAAATATAATATAATATTTTGGCTTCTGCGGACCACCGGTTGGGAAGCACTGATAAGCGTAATGTGAAAATTTCTAATAAATCGCTACTACCCGTTAGAGAACTTCGTTCCAAAAATATAGGTAGGTACATAATAATGGGTTATTTTGAAACAAACTCCTAAAATAAAATAGAACAAAATACGCAGCGTGCGAAATATCTCCTGCTGTTAACTTTTAACGGTTATTCGTTACTGTTATTTGTACGATTCGTTATGCTTGGTTTGGTTATTACAAGAGGCTTTGCATTTGCAAATTTAGGTCAGGTTATCGAGATTGAGAATGTGATATCTTTATTCTATACAAATAAAATTTAAGTGTCTATTTTGTAATTTGTCACTTGCACATGAAAGTAAGTTAACTAAATAGATGTGTTCATTTTTTTAAATATTTGTTTGTCTGTCTGCCTTTCCGGCTGATCTTTGGAACGGTTTTTTTATTCTTAACATTTTTAGGTATATAGAATACTAGCGGACGCCCGCGGCTTCGCCCACTTGACAATTTATATAGGTACCCACTAAAAACCTTCCTCAAGAACCACTGTATCCATTGGTCAAACTGTATCAAAATCCGTTGCGTAGTTTTAAAGATCTAAGCATATACATACGGCACGGGTGACTTGTTTTATAATTAGTCCATTGAAATGTATGAGCTTTGCATTTTTTAGAGGACGCAAAAAAATTCAATATTCGGTCCTTAAATTGTAACATTTCAATGGAATAAATATGTAGTGATGAGAATGATATACGTGAAAGCATTAAATTTAGTTTTAATGTGTAAGTACTTAATAATTTTTAATAGGTTATGGTTAAGTAGTTATACGCAATTTTTTCTTTTTTTTTTAATTCCTGCGTCCGTTTCCGAGCGCCTCTGGTACAGAGAATTTCCAGTTGCTTCTTAATGCAAGTTAAACTAAACTGATCTACTACCGCGATTAGGGTTACCATATCTCAGGCCATATCAAATACCATTTGGCCTGAGATATCCGGATGTTTGCAGTCATTCCGTTTTGCGCGGCATTCGTTTCGTTGGGTAATCTGCCACCGGGAATTTACAAATTAAAACTAATGTTCACCTTTAATATTTAACTTGCCGAGTGCGTATACCTCGCGTTACATTTAAAGTCGCTGACGAGTGAACTTTAACCTGCGCTGTAGACGATTTGTCGATCTATATGGTAGTAACTTAACAGCGAGTAGTAACAGAGAATACCTACCGATGTGCAAACCCCTCCCACTCTCGCCCAGCGTTTTTTTACGTGATCACCAGTATACCTACGGCGCGCCTGACAATGGTACGGGAATATTTGAGTTAATGTCGACGTAACGCATGAGCCACTCAACTACGATTATACTACACATAAATTATTTACCTAGTAAAGTAATATTTAAGTAACGTAACGTCATTATTAAAATAATACAATAATATGATGTAATAAGCTCCTTGGACTCCCGCCAACTACTAACTCCAACGCCAATCTAAACCACAGTAGTGTGACCTGTGAGCTTGTAACGACTTCTTGATATTTTAATCACGTTTAAAGTATTTTTGGGTTCAACTTATTGTGGTAATGTTCTTATTGGATGAGCATTTTGTTAGACGTGGAATTCATTTATGTAGTGACTTTGTAAGAAGTAGTCTGTCAATTAATCTTATATTAGGTATATACTTGCGGACACCGGTAGCTTCGCTTGCGGTCCCGTTTTTGCAACTTTTTTTATTGCTGCTCCGCTCCTACTGGTTGTAGCGTAATGATATATAGCTTTCCTCATTCTACGGAAATATTTTTTCAATTTGATCCAATAGTTCCTGAGATTAGAGCGTTCAACCAAACAAACAAACTCTTTAGCTTTATAAATTAAGGACAAACGAACTTACCTGTTACGTGAAGTTCTATCATAATAAGAATTAAAGCAGCTTCATTCGACGCGATTTCTTTAACATACTGAAGTACAATATTTGTTAAAAAAGAAATCTCGTCGAATGAAGCTGCGAAATATGATGAACCCTATTTTAGTCAATGAACTGTTTGTCCCTACTGTCAAACGTCATTTGAACTGGACAAAATGTGACAAAAACATTTAAATTATTTATATCTTAACTAGCGGACGCTTGACAAATAACATACCTACTAAAATTTTCCTCAAGAACGACTCTATTCATTGGTTAAAACCCGCATCAAATCCATTGCGTAGTTTCAAAGATCCAAGCTGTCTGTCTGTTCCTATGTAGGTATAATAGTTACAGCCAGACAGTGGAAGCGACTTTGTTTTATACTAGTAATAATAGATAGAAATGGGGAATGTACCCCCCCGCTCTTGAGAAATGCTTATATTCCAAGGGTTGACTCCTCTATGGATAGCCCTCGAACTGGAGGCAATCCAAAAAATCGAAAATTTGACCTAGCCCTAAGGGGTCAAAAGTTATAGGCCAAAACCTATGGCGTGGCGCGGCGCGAAGCACCGCGCAAGACACCGTACTAGTGATAGGAGATATTATTATGCGAATGATGTTTTAAGACTTAAGAGATATAGGTTAATTAATAGTTCATTAATTGTACGCCGATATTTGTGTCGTAACACCCTCATTTAAAATGTATACTATACCACAAATGACCTTTTTGTGTTTTAAAATACACTTAGTAGGCATAACATTAGTTGAACGTTTGCCTCGATCGCATCAAGATGACCTCCAACCTCTCGAATATACTTAATTTTATCAGTGTTCAAAACAGTTTCTTTGTCAATAAACCAAAAACCATTTTCGAGGTTA
Organism: Nudaria mundana; assembly: GCA_963556515.1. Classification (NCBI taxonomy): domain Eukaryota; kingdom Metazoa; phylum Arthropoda; class Insecta; order Lepidoptera; family Erebidae; genus Nudaria; species Nudaria mundana. The sequence continues at coordinate 21,165,806 of OY748292.1, read as the reverse complement.
TGTCACAGTATAGTTAAACATACACTGGTTATATCATAGATATTCGTTCACAATTTACTGAATCAATTTCAATTGCATTGAGGCATCGATAATTTTTAACTGAAGCATTGAGGATGTTCAATGTTTCTTAATTATAATAGGTATCTATAATCTACTAGCAACTAGCATTATGCTAGTAGCCTATATGGTACAATTATCTACAGTGATTTGTACCGTTTTGGCATCGTGTCTGGTTCAAGTTCGTGAGACAATTCATTGCCAAGGTTGGCACGAGTGACCCGTTTGCAGATCAATACAATAGAATGTTAGATCATTTTGATTTGCAATGAGGCGGATGACTTTTGGTTTGTATAAAGGCGTGGCTAAATACTAAGCCAGGTTGTTATTTATACGTTATTGATTAAACTCACATCGATATTTTATAATCTTCAATCGCTTCAATCGCATGAAACATCATACAACAGTCATAATTTCAAATGCAGGTGTTCAACAATACCATTATGTAAACACCCAAACTCCGATACAAACACTTGATGATCTGATCACACAGTTTGTCCTGAACGGGAATCAAACCCAATACTCACCAAAGCAACTGTACTATCGACCACACCAGCGAAGCAGTCGATCATTATGTTACGGTAAAAACCAGTTTTACCTTCCCTGAACCTCCACAAATGTTTCAAGACCAAAATCATCCAAATCGGTCCAGCCGTTCCCGAGTTTTAGCGAGACAAACGATTTATTTTTATTAATATAGGTACTAGTGGGAAAAGGCTCGGTGGATTTATAAATTGTAGCCTATGTTATTCTGATGTATAAGCTATATAAATAATAATAATATATATAAATAATATATATAAAGTTTCATCAAAATCCATTCAGTAGGTTTTACGTGAAAGAGTAACAAACATCCATACTTACAAACTTTCGCATTTATAATATTAGTAGGATAGGTAGAAGATAGAAGAAAAAGAAGAATAACTTACCTACTTTGGACTAGAAATGTTTTTATGTTGCCTATTAAATGCCCACAAATACTCAATTTCCAGATCAAACACTAGGAACCAAGCAACTCCATACTTCATTGCTCTAACGACTTGGCTTTTGACTTTAATTGGTTTCATTCTACTTGTCAACATGAGCCCACCTTCAGTATAATCAGTAACAAAAGTCAATTAACACATTGACCTAACTGACCCGGCAAACTTCGTACCGCCTCAGAATCAATTTTAAAAAGTTGCAATTTCCCATATTTTCTCACCGTTTAAACCTTCCCTGGACATCCACAAATATTTAAAGACTTAAATTAGCCAAATTGGTTCAGCCGTTCTCGAGTTTTAGCGAGACTAACAGAATTGCAATTCATTTTTACATATAAGATAGATAGAATAAAAAGAAGAATATCTTACCTACTTTGGAATAGAAGTTTTTCTATATGTTGTCTCTTAAATGCCCACAAATACTCAATTTCCAGATCAAACACCAGGAACCAAGCAAATCCATACTTCATTGCTCTAACGACTTGACTTTTGACTTTAATTGCTTTAATTCTACTTGTCAACATGAGCACATCTTCAGTATAATCAGTAACAAAAGTCAATTAACACATTGACCTAGTACATAATCTGTGGAATATTTTTCTCATTACCAATTCAGACAGCCACAGATACCTGTCATATAAAAAATAACATAATATTGTCATGAACAGTTTTTCAAGCTTATATTTATGTTTATTACAAATATTTACAAGAATCTAAGTACTTATTACTTTTGGCTCTTTTGTTTGGGATTTCGTAAATATAGTCTTCTTTGATGATATATTTATTAACTTTTGACTCCAACTGTACTCTATTACAGTATCAAACAAATCTTTTGTAACATTTGGATATGTAATTACGTAATACCGATCTGGACTCTGTGAAGTTTCTGTTTGGCGTCCGTAAATCAGCTCTTACACGGTATTTTAGGAAAGAAAATGTTGCTCTCCAATGTATCGTTCGACACGAGAACACAATCAGACTGTGATTTTCCCATTACCGAGTCATGAAGGCAAAAAAAAATGTGAGGAACATTAAAATAGTTTAAATACTTTCGGTTGCCGGTGGTAGAAGTTATGGTAAGTAATACCGTAATTGTAATACCGTCAAACATAAATACAGACTGACATAAGGCGAAACAGGTCAACTTTGAACTTTTTTTTGCGGCTTTCTCGCCGTTGAATACGGAACTCGGCGGGGAGGGTACGCTCCGCCGACTTGCTCGCAGAAGGACACGGCCGCGTTCCACCTACTCACATATTTGATGTGTACAAGCAACGTAAGAACACATACTCCCGCGCTACGCTTTAAGTCTAGTCTAGGTGATATGAGGCAGTGTGCAAATAGTCTTATAAGTGGTTATCCAAATCTCGCCCACTTTATCGTGATACAATGACAACAAACGTCTGGGTGACGTCCACGTTTTGTTTTATAACTTTTAAATTTACGTCACAGTGGGTGCTTGCAGTCGTAATTTATGTTCGCTTAAAGAATCACTAATGGTTTATAGTCGTTCTGTAATCTATAGATTTATAATATGACCCAGCAGACTTGGTTCGAAAATAAAAAATATTTTACCAAAAATGGGGAGGTGAGTGGGAGAAAGAAAAGTAGGTTTAGAATCAGTTTGCAAGCAATAGTTTTCAAAAGCAAATGTATTTTTATTTCAAGTAAGTAGGTTTATAGTCGTTTACAACAACTTATGAAAGTTGAACTTTATCTACCTTAAGAAATAAGAACCAACCTGCCTATGTAATCACACCTATATCCCCGAGGGAATAGGCAGAGGTACATAAGATAAGATAAGATAAGTACTCCTTATTGTACATCGCATAAGCAGGCGTTACTTGACGAAAATCCATGACAAAGTAATGGTAAGTAAGATGTTAAAAACTTTCCAAATATAATAGCATTAATTTTTCGCAAAATTAAACAAGCAAGGCGCCCTTCACTATCGCAGTGAAGGCATAAGACGACTTCTTACTATTATGTGATCACATGTTAAAAATAAAATAATAAATATAATCATAAATTTTTATTATACATTTTTATTATTATATTATATTATACTCTGGTGTGTATTCTGTACCAAAATGTAATCATAACTTTCTAGCACTTGTAGTTCTCGAGTTGAAAAGTGCGGACAGACGGACAGGACCGGACTAGAAGACTTCTCTTACATAGTATACTTGTCAGTATAGTAAGAAGTCTATCTCTATAAACTTGCACCTATTATTAACAAAGTAGCTTTACTGTCAGCATACCATGGTTTAGTGGAGTCAGTACTTCGATATGGTGTAATTTTTTGGGGTAATGCAACTAACAATGACATGGTCTTTAAAATGCAAAAGCGTTGCATCCGTGCCATGTTTGGTATTGAGAGCACTGACAGTTGTGTGCCATTTTTTAAAGAGCACAATATTCTGACACTCCCCGGCATATACATACTAGAGGTAGCACTGTTTACCAGGTATAACCCACACCTGTTTCCAAGATTAATGGACAAAGTCGTGCGTAATCGTCGCGATAATAACAGGCTATGTGTCCATCCTGCTAAGACTGCCCTATTACATAAAAGTGTAATATGCATGGCTCCATTAATCTACAACAAAATTCCCAAAAATATAAAAAAATTGAACAACAATCGTTTTAAGTGGGCGCTCAAAAGATTGTTGACTGAGAAGTGCTACTATAGTATTAAGGATTTTCTCGAGGATATGACCCTGTAGGATTGACTTTTGTTTGTAACTGGATGACTGATGTATAATATAGATGTGATGACTTGAAGTTAAATAATAATTTGTACACCACTCAATGGTAAAACATGTTGTGTCCAATCGAAGTTTTAAGGCCTGGGCAAACCAAAAGCAGTGCGGTAGCAGTGCGTCTACGTTACTAAATAATGTATTTATATGAGGGATGACACACTGAACAAACGCGGGCCCGCTGAACGATACCTGCTCCGCCACTGCGCCGCGCACGCACTGCTTTTCGACAAAACATTTGGACGGGAGCAGCGCAGACGCAGTTAGCACACGTTGTATTACTACTTCCGCCATTTTGAGTGGTCACACTAGAGCAGTTGAGCGGGACAGACGCAGCGCAGTTACAAGCGGTTGTAATTCAATACAAGCGATCGATACGACACACATAACTCGGTTATAAAGCAGGACCGCCTTCAAACTGCTTTCTGACTGCTCATGTTTCTGGTGTGACATCAACCGCGACGCAACTGACCTGCCCCGCTCAGGCGCTGCGCCTGTCCTGCTTTTGGTTTGCCCAGGCCTTAAGACCTATATAATAAGCACTTGACTATGTATATTATATGTACACATGTTTTTGCAAATAAATATTATCTTATCTTATCTTATCTAAAAGGACAAACAAACGTCGACAATTGTTTCGCCTCTAGACGAGGCATTATCAAGACTGTCTCAGAGAGAACAGGCTGTTCTCTCTGAAAGTTTTTAACATCTTACTTACCATTATTTTGTGAATCACAAAAGTATAAAAAATTCGAACCCTCGGGAGCTCAGGGACCGGTGACAGTAACTCGCGGCAAACAAATGGATTTTCAAGCGCCTGCTCTCAATTCTCTGCAGTGATAAGTATTAGTTACAATTTTACAAAGCGTAGGTAGTCCAATGACCTTATTTCGACATCAACCACCCACTAGAACCTGCCCACTGCCCACTAGACAGCGTGTGGACACTTTCACCATCCCACCATTTCCCACCGACACATTCAGAACTGTCACCATTTCACGTGTCCATTCTCATCCGGTATCTGAGACGGTTTCTAAGGCACAAGAAAAGCTAGTCCTCTTGGAGACGTGCTTAATTTAAGTTGGTTGGGTTTTAAGGCCAAGGGTACAGCAGCGGTTAAAATTTATTTTCCACTGTACCATCAAGGGAACAGCCAAGAGTACACAGGAAAAAAAGGGCAATTTTCTCGTACTACCAAAGTGATTAAAATTTTTAACTTAACCAAAAAGAAAATATTCCACAGATTATGTACTAGGTCAATGTGTTAATTGACTTTTGTTACTGATTATACTGAAGATGTGCTCATGTTGACAAGTAGAATTAAAGCAATTAAAGTCAAAAGTCAAGTCGTTAGAGCAATGAAGTATGGATTTGCTTGGTTCCTAGTGTTTGATCTGGAAATTGAGTATTTGTGGGCATTTAATAGGCAACATAAAACATTTCTAGTCCAAAGTAGGTAAGTTATTCTTCTTTTTCTTCTATCTTCTACCTATCCTACTAATATTATAAATGCGAAAGTGCGTAAGTATGGATGTTTGTAACTCTTTCACGTAAAACCTACTGAATGGATTTTGATGAAACTTTACAATAATATAGCTTATACATCAGAATAACACATAGGCTACAATTTATAAAGATACGGCGACGGGAACAATAATCACGCGGACGAAGTCGCGGGCGACCACTAGTATATTCATCCACCGAGCCTTTTCCCACTAGTATATTAATAAAAATAAATCGTTTGTCTCGCTAAAACTCGGCAACGGCTGGACCGATTTGGATGATTTTGGTCTTGAATCATTTGTGGAGGTTCAGGGAAGGTTTAAAGAGGTTAGGTTTAGAACGTGTCAGCACCCACCGGAGCACGGAGGTTGAAAACAACGGCGTAAATATGCTAACCTAGCAAGGTGATTACATATTTGAGCCGTTTGGGGTTGAGACACTGGGGTCATGGGGTCCGAGTGCTCGCCGCCTTTATAGAGACATTGCTAAACGCTTAATCGATGCTTCTCAGGACCAGCAGGCTGGCTATTTTCTGATCCAAAGAATAAGTTTCGCCATCCAACATGGCAACACAGCCAGCATTCTGGGAACATTCCCAGTCAGCACTGATGCAGAGGATTATTTAAACGACATTTTATAGTGTAAATATTTTTTGTACATAATTATGTAAATTGTTATTATTATTATTATAAATAAATATTGATCTTTTATAGAGAATACTATGTTTTGTTTTTTTAAGGAAGTAGCTCCTTGGTGGAAAACGTATGCATTCAGTATCAAGTAGGTACCTATATTTCAATAACACATTCATTCATATGCACTTGTTAATAACAAAAGCGTGTTCTATTAATAAAAGTCAGCCAGTAATAGCTTGTGACGTCACCCGTCATAGAGCGCACGCGCCGATTTATTGCATGTTTTCGAATGTCAAACCGCGTGTATTGAATAAGTTAGTTACTAGGCTCACACAAAGCAACGACTTGGTTCTTTAGAAAAAAAAACTGAAGTTTAATTTCGTTGTTTTAAATAAGTCTAGCATGACGAGTTTAAGAAAAAAAGTTGTCAAGAGAATTGTTTTAGTTTCAATTTCCATAACCGAATGACTAATCTGTTGATAAGGCGGTATGGTCAAAGACTTTTAGCCTGTTTATAGTGGACGAAAAAAACTTAGCTTTATTCCTTTGTTTTGAATGTTAACTATTTCACGGGCGGTTGCATTGGTATTATTATTAGATAAAAAGAGGAAGTGTAGTCACTACATCTACAAATAATAAAACAAAAGTTCTCCGCAGCGTCTGTCTGTTCGCGATTAACTCAAAAACTTCTGCACTGATTTTCATGCTGCTTTCACTAATGGATATGGTTCTCAAGTACAAAGTGATGACACATGTATTAATTAAATAAAATGAACTAACTAAAACCCATGTTACAAATTTCGAAACGGTGTTTTACGGTTTAAAAAACCGGATTGCTGCCAAGTTTATTTCAAGCAAAAATTCAAAACATGAGCTATGGTTTCCTGTGTTGATAAAAAAGAAGTATAATCTACATCGTTGTTAATTAATCGTTTCATTAGTTTAAATCTCCGAAACCATGAGACAACCGCGACAAAAAATATGACGGAAAAGTTTTGACAGAATTAGATGATCACCAGGCAACAGAAATAACTTATAAAACGCGGGCGTAGCCGGAGACAAGAGCTAGTTTGATATAAAAATAAATTTAAACGTGTTATTAATCAATATAATTATTATTTTATACATAAAGTAGTCATAATATTGAAACACAATGTAATTGAAATAACTTGTTTTGTTTTGACCTTTATCATTCCGAGTTGACCAGAGATACTCATGATCGTTGGTGTAATACGCTGTAATACTACGTATTAACCTCTTTAGAATAAATTAAATGATGACATTAGGATTTTAAAATGTATTTACAAAAACAAAATATGAAGTACCTAATATCAGGCTAATGACACTCGCCTAACAATCGCAAAAAATACGTGACGTCACCTACAACTTGAAGTCGTAAGTCAGTAATGGTTGTCTCTTGTTTGTGATACGGCATTGACCATAGAGTTGATATTGAGGCATTAACGTCGTATAATTATTGGTCAAATTATGCTGGTACTTTCCTGACAACCCTAACGTTCGAGTTATGTTATGTAAACAAAAGCATGTGCTTTAATTAACTAAAGTAAGTAAGTACTATTCCCTATTCTGTGCTACTATCTACTTACAATAGTTATAGAAATTCGTGTCTAAAATATTCTCCGCGTCATTGCTGAAGGTTCCCAGAATGCTGATAGCGTGGCAATCAATGGCGATACTTATTCTATGAGCCAGTAAACTTGCAGACTTGCTCTTAGAGGCTTTGATCAATGTTGCAGCGAGTGCCTACACCTCCTCAAGCAACGTAAATAGATACCTCGAGAAAAGCAGGAAGCTCGCGGAATAGTAGCGTACTTGCGCCGCTTGAGGTCTCCAAGGTGCCAAGATGTCACGTCAGGACAATTAGGTTTGCGGGTGTAAATGAGACGTGCGTATACTCTCGCTTGTACTGCCTCATCCCGCCGCGTTGTAGAACAAATGTCCCCTGTGTCACGGTGTCGTTGTCGGCGTGCCGTTGCATACTTACCGTAGTGCATTGCGGCATCCCGTCGAGGGAACCCTCGACAGACTCCTCAATGCCGTCTAGAAATTCCGTTCGATGCCTCTAATTAAAATGTTTTGTTAAATACTTAAAGTCTCTGCCATTCCGTTCCGGTCTGCGTATACCCCGAGGTGGTGGTCTGCTGAGCCCCTCCGGTAAGCACTGAAAGAATTCCCAGTGGCGCCCGACGGACCGTGGCCACCTGTGTGGCCGCTGCGTGGTGATCGGGTGTTAACCCCGCATCTTTGGGGCGGGTTTTATCCCGCGTTGGTAAGTGAAGGCGTGGGGTCTTTGAGCGAACCTCTTTGTACTGCGTTGCCTGAGTCAGATAAATTACATTGTCATGCCACATGGCAATGCTGCCAGCTATTCTGGGAACCTTTCCAGGTGACATAATGTCACCGGCGAAGAATTGGGTCAACGAATGTTTATAAATATTCTAAGAATAAATTATTTCTCTATGGAAAATTTAAAATAAATCTACATACAAAATTAATAGTATAGTAATTTTAATAGAAACAGTTAATTTAAACACTTGTATTTCGTAACGCCAGACATTTAGTGGTGTAAATTATTGCCACAATAAATAAAACGCTCAACGACGAATCAAAGCTGGTATCACCATTAAAATGATATATTAATATTATCTAGCGTTCGTCCGTTTATTATATTTAAAATGGTGAGCAGGCCAACGTTAAAACAACAATCTCTTCTCTAGACTAGATGGCGCGGTTTATGTATCAAGACTCATTAGTCTTGATACTTTGACTTAGGCACTCTCGGCTGAGGTATAACATCTATCTACTATTTTGCCTCACGATCACAGGGATAGTGATGGTTTTTTAGGGTTCCGTAGTTCAAGTCTCGGAACCCTTATAATTTCGTCAAGTCCGTCAGTCCGTCCTTGGCGTTCCTCCCAAACCATTAGTGCTCGAAAGATGTTAATATGTATTTACAATGCTCACAAAGTATTAAAATAAAATTATGAAAAAATTTTTTTTTTGGAGTACACGTAATGTAGTGATGATTTTTATATCGCGTCTACCCTATCGTGTTGGATATTATTAGATAGTTATTTCAAAAAATTGAGAGGTTGCTAAGACAATTTTTGTTTTAAGCATCCGTTTGCAAGATATTCTACTACTATAAAAATGGAAAATAAATATAAAAAAATGCCCGTTATTTATGAGTTCTATACTACCACCACACTGCGCCTCCTCCCGAACCAACTCCTACTAACACCTAGCACTTAGCCCAGCTGGATGAGTAAACGGAAATTCTTATAGAACTAGGATCCCGTTTACGCTAATGCCAGAAATTAAATTGCTACTTATTACTTAAAATATATATAAACTAGGAGCTGCGGTCGCTGCCGTGGTACTGCGCTGCAGCATGCAATTGAGCGAAGCGACTATTGTCATATTTTTGGTCAATAACTTTTTTTGAGGGTCCTTAATCAAAATTCGGTATCGAACAAAACCTGCTCCTGAGATTGCTTGATTTTTGAGTGAAAAAAATCATGAAAATCGGTTGGGTAGTTGTCGAGAAACAATTTTACATCAGTTGCATTTGAGTCACCTGATAAGGAGCTCCGCCCGCTGCGCTCGCTTCGCTCAATAAAAACTTAATAACACGGAAACCGATGGTTTTAGAAATAATCTATCATTCTCGACTATCATTGTTTTATAAATAAAAATATTATAATTTCACTATGTTATTCAATTAAATATTCAATTCCTACGGATACAATAGATAACCTTTCACTTCGTTATTTTATATTATCTTTCGTTTATATTATAAAATTGTAAAGTAATTGTTTGATTGTCCTTGTGATCTATCTCTAAAGACTGACAGCCTGGCCACGGGTTTCTGCGTCGGCGGCGGTGGCAGTGGAAATTCGCGCGTCTAATTTGATTGCCACGGGACACTCGCGTTCGCCGCCGCGACTAGTAAGGAAGTCCGCAAGTGAAATGTCAGCATCTTAAACAAAAGTCATTAAAATTTGATCATTGCACTATTCGCCGCGAATTTCATCCGTCCCCGTTGGATGCTCCGTACTGTTTCATACATTTGATTCATTCACCCGTCGCGCCGCAATTTGCCTTCGCGATCCGTTCGCCAATTTCCGCCGGTCTCCTCGCCGCTCCCCATTGCCCGTGGCATGGCTAGTACATAACTATACTTTTGTTTCATTCGCAAGACGCTTTGGCGACCAATTTCGCGGCGGCGAATGTCCCGTGGCCAGACGGTAACAGTGGCTGGCGATATGTAAGCTTAATAAACGCCTCTGCCAGTCCTTCGGCGATAAAAGATAAGATTTTGTTTGTGTATTCTACATATTTATGTACACATTATAATTATTATCTTATGTATGTAACATTGCCAAAAGTATCAAGACTATTATAGTAGGTGATTGTTGCGTATACGCATTGCGACATAGCTCGACTCCATTGAGTGCGAGTGTGGGCGTCTCTCGCTGTTGTGATAGTAAACACAGGTTGGTACACCGTTTGTACACCTGAATTATTTCTAAAACTAGTTGATGAACTCAGCTCCGTCCGTGATCAACCTATATCTTTTTTTATTTCCGAGGCCGCTCATACGTTCATTGCCGAGCGCGACTGTCAAGGAAGGGATATCATTTTGTACATATCTTGAATGTATGTGTGTACTTGATGGTACTTTCTTGATTTTGATACTGCTATATTTATTGTTATAATCTTAAAGCGTGCAAAATAAAAAAATGGATTTTAAAAACATTAAAAAAACCCGACGGCTTCAAAATAATTTATTGTACACAAAAAGAGATAGATATGTCACACATGCCTTAAGAATAATGTACAATAGGCGGCCTTATTGCTAAAGAGCAATCTCTTCCAGGCAACCTTAGGATGGAAAGAAAATGGAGAGAGATGATAGGGGTTGTGTACAATGTATTAATAATATAATAAATGAAATATAATAAATGTATTAATAATATAATGAAAATCGGGAGTGAGTTGTGAGTTCGGGAGTCATTAGTGGATCTTTGAAGACAACAGAATTTCAGAATACAGTACTAGTGGGTTCTTGGAGACATTTCAGTCTTCAGAGATCCAGTAGTGTGTCCACGTGTTGTGTCTTCGAAGACTAAGTGGATAATATTATCAGTTAGATATCATCACTCAGGGATAATGTATGAAAGAAGAATGGGTGAATTAAGTACATTTTTTGAGGACTTTGATACGGTTTTCACCAATAGATTCGAGGAAGGTTTTTGTGTCAATAAATAATTTGTCAAGCTGGCGAAGCCGCTGACGTCCGTTAGTCTATATCTATACTACTATTATAAAGAGGAAAGATTTGTACGTTTTTTTTTTAATTCCGCGTCCCAAGGCCGCGGCCGCTCTAACGTCCGTTGCCGGGCGTCTCTGGTTACTAGCAGAGGGTATGTCCAGTGGCGCCCGGCGGACTTTGACCACCTCTGTGGTCTCTGCGGGTGTTTGGAATCTGGTTGCGTGCTATGGGGCAAAGGCCCCGCAGCACGCAACTCTTCTAGCCTGCTTCTGTAAGGACGGTGGGTGGCGATCCCGCCGTCCTCAGGCCCCGATCATGGAGGACGATAGTCTTGGGCGTAGTCGCGTAGTCTGGGGCGGCCCGGCCGCCGACTACAGAACTCGGCGGGGAGGGTACGCTCCCTCTCCCTCCCGGCCGCCTCCTTCGCGAGCATGACTTGCTCGCAGAAGGACACGGCCGCGTACCACCTACTCCCGCTGGATACCATGGCTTGAAGCATGGTCCCAGCGAGAGGGTAAAGATTTGTATGTTTGTAATAAATAAACTCAAAAACTACTGTGCCGATTTGTATGTTTGTATAATAAGATTTGTATGTTTGTAATAAATAAACTCAAAAACTACTGTGCCGATTTCAAAAATTCTTTCACCATTGGAAAGCTACATTCACCCTGAGTAACATAGGCTACTTTATATCCCGGTAATGTGTTCCCACGAGAACCGGGAACGAGTAAACTAAATCGTAAATCGCGTTCGGAGCTGCGGCGATCAGCTAGTATTAAATAAATTTAAAGTGTATATACCCATAAATTAGAAACGCATCTGTGTTAATATGAAGACGTTAATTTATTAACATACATGTCCTACCTATTTCACAATACCGTTCAATATTTGGTTGGAGTAACAGATTTTTGTGTGCACAGTCTTACCATAATAACCACGCCTTCGAAAGAGATAGGCAGAGTCGGATTGCACACCCACATGTTGTCACTAGCTATAATATGTAAGTATAGTTTTGTTGGTCTCACATGTATGTACGAAGTAGAAAAATAGAAATAAGGAAAAACCGGGCAAGTGAGAGTTGCACAAACTGTTCCGCTCCAAAACGGCAAAGAAAATACATTCATACATTTATGGGAGAATATACATTTATGGGAGCCTCCTTAAATATTGATTTTATTGTTTTTAGTATTTACTAGACTTCCTCGGTGGCACAATAGTACTATGTACGGACTGCCACGCTTGAGGTCTCGGGCTTGATTCCCGGGTCTGGTGGATAATGTATAATTCTCTTTAGAATTTTTCCCAGATAATTATCCCAGAGTTGTGTCCTTGCCTTGTGCCCGGTAAATGGCAATATGCTCGCCCCCTATTACATGGGACCTAACATAGCTCGCGAGATGTGCGTGTGTTTGCACACCTCTGCCTACCCCTTCGGGGAAAAAGGCGTGATGCTATGTATGTTTTAGCATTTGTTTTACACGTACATCGTCTTTGAAATTTTTAACATTTTAACTATAACGGTTCACGGCGATGACGGTGGCGGAGTCCTAGTAATAGGGTTCCCGTTTTATCCTTTGGGTACGGAACCCCTTAAAATGAAAATTATGAAAATTTTCAATTTTAGTTTTCCTATTTAGTGAAAATGCGTTACAAGTCTATTGCCGTGCTAGATATTAATAGATTCAAAATATATTTCGCATGGATCAGGTTTCCACACACGGCAGCTATGCAAAGATGCATGTTATAGCACGATACATCTCATTAAGTCTTTTCATATAAGTAAAACGTCAGGTGACCCACCACACACGGCAACAATAAAGTCATAGAATGTACGTATGTAATAATAAATTAATGTAGGTACATTATAGCTGCCATTCTACTGCTATCTATCCCATGACAATTACCATGATACATTAAGCTTAAAGGTTAAAAAACGGTTACTTAATAACCAAGGCACAGTAAACTAGTTATAGTCCCAAAGCCCCGGTATCCATATATAAAATATCGATTATGTCCAATTAATTTATCGACTATTACTCTTGACGCCTACGATTAAAATGTAAATGAATGCATCGATATTTTTTTTCAAAATTATGTTATAGTTTAGTACTTAAAAGGTGTCTAGAATGTTGTAAATAATCAACAATTGTCTTTTTTTTTAAAATTCCGCGTCCATTGCTGCGGGCGTCTCTGGTACACACCAGAAGGTATTTCCAGAGGCGCCCGGCTGACCTTGGCTACCAGTGTGGCCTCTCGGGGGAACATTTGTGTCAACCAGAAACAGTGTACTTATTTGGAACCAAGATTTGAGGATGCACTTTGGAGAGTCAGGGCAGGAGCACACGATCACAACACTTCCACATATTATAACATAGTATAAAAGTCTTTCTATCCTTATCTATGCTTAGATCTTTTAAACTACGCAACGGATTTTTTGGGTTATTTTAATACGAGGGTGGATTCAAAAGTAGTCGGCCTAACACTGATCCATTTAGTTCTAAAAATCAAATCTACCCACATAGTTCAGTTCAGACCTGTTAATTGTGTGAAGTTTGAAACGTGTGCGATAATTAGTTTTAATTTTATAAATTTATTAACAAAGCAATCTGACATCATTTCCGCAAATGGAGCAAATAGAGCAGCGTGCCATCTTTAAGTACCTCCATAAGAAGGGGCTATCATCAAAAGCCATCCATGATGATATGGTCAGTACATTAGGGGATTGCGCTCTTTCATATTTATCCGTCAAAAAATGGATAGCAGAATTCAAGCGTGGTAGAGAGAATGTGAAAGACGAACCCCGCTCTGGAAGGCCTTCGACGTCCACTACTGACGAAAATGTAAAAAAATACTCGACTTAATTATGGGAGACCGCAGATTGAAAATTAGAGAGATAGCCGAGATTATAGGCATCTCTTATGAACGTACTCAAAACATAATAGTCAACGTGTTGGGTTTCCACAAGGTGTCTGCGAGGTGGGTTCCGCGACTGCTTTCAGTTGAGCAAGAAAGGATGCGATTGACTATTGCACGCGACTGTTTAGAGTTATTTGAAGCTGATGAATGTGATTTTTTGAATCGTTTTGTTACTATGGACGAAACATGGGTTCATTACTGTACATCGGAAACAAAACAACAATCAAAACAGTGGAAAAGACCTGGTTCACCACCCCCCAAAAAGGCTAAGTCGATTTTGCCGGCAAGTAAGGTGATGGCTTCAGTATTCTGGGACTCGAAGGGTGTGATTATGGTTGATTATCTTGAAAGGGGTCAGACTATAAACTCTGATTATTACTGCACCTTACTACGTCGTTTACGAGAGGAAATAAAAGAAAAACGTCTAGGAATGATCAGAAGAAAAGTCCTGTTTCATCAAGATAACGCTCGTGTTCACACGTCTGTCCAAACAATGGCAGAAATTCACAACTGTGGCTTTGAAATGTTACCGCATCCACCTTATTCACCTGATCTGGCACCGTCAGACTTTTTTCTGTTCCCTAACCTAAAAAAGCACTTGGTAGGTCAAAGATTTTTGACAAATGACGAGGTCAAAGCAGCAGTGACGCATATTTTGACTCTAAGGAAGAATTTTTTTTTTTCAACGGGCTAAATGCTTGGAAGGGAAGATGGCAAAAGTGCATTGAACTTGATGGTGATTACGTTGAAAAATAAAAATATATTTCGTTTATTATGTAGGTATTTATTTTCTTGGTTAGGCCGATTACTTTTCAATCCACCCTCGTAGATAGAGTAATTCAAAAGGAAGGTTTAGGATAGAACGCTAGTAGAATATAAGTTAAATAACCCAACGTGCTCAAGTAACTAATACCTACTTACCTTAAAAAAATTATTAATTAATAACCTAAAAAGTAACTTAA
The DNA here is from genome assembly GCA_963556515.1 of Nudaria mundana. Classification (NCBI taxonomy): domain Eukaryota; kingdom Metazoa; phylum Arthropoda; class Insecta; order Lepidoptera; family Erebidae; genus Nudaria; species Nudaria mundana. The sequence continues at coordinate 21,150,692 of OY748292.1, read as the reverse complement.
AGGTGTTTCGCCTACCTCCGGACACATTCGCTTTGTCGAGTTGACAAAACCATTGTTATGAAACAGTTTGATTGACAATAGCTTGATTGAGGACCTTACTTCCTGCACATTCTTTACCCACAGCTTCCCGTTACATATAATCGCCATTACCCAATCGTGTCACTGTTGAAAAAAAAACAATGAATCAATTATCAGGTCGATTCTTCTTTCACGATCGATTGTGTTTCGCTCGATTGCAATAACATTTTATGACTTTTCATATCCCTACAGATTGCCTTGTGTACATAATATGCATTGCGTTATGTTAGTGGAGCCCTACCAACAAGCACTTCCGTCAAGCCTTTGGCTGGTTTTTCATTTATTAAGTATTTTTATTTATTTATTTATTTAGTAACTATGTCCCGCTTTCAAAGAAAAGATCCAAAATCCCGACTTGCCAAAAAATTAATCTGGCAACGCTGCTGTTGACAAACAGACGATTTGGCTAAATATACTCCGAAAACGGCACTAGAACTAATACGGTTAACAAAGTAACTGACGAAATAAGGGCATATAAGCGCCTCCGTCTACCCCTTCGGGGAGACGTGATTAGTGTATATGTTAGTTATGAGCCAAATAAGCGTACCTGCTAAACTAATTACTGCTGGACAGAAATGTTGATTGTATGTATGTATTAAGTATGTATGTTTTAAAATAATTCTGCATTATTTTCTTTCTGTTAACGAGAACTTTGAACATTTTGTCAAATACAATTCAAACATAAAAATAATGACGAACAACAATAATTTTCACGCGTCAGTACATATTCATTTGTTTTTATTAAGAAACCTTTTTTTTTTTCAAGCCAGTTCGAAATTTAAATAAAGCCTTTGATTAGTTACCTCCTTGATTGCCATGTTTCAGAGTAAAATAACGTTCCATTTTTAAATTACGCGAAAGATTTGAGTTTACAACCTCTAGGTCGCACTATAAGTTTTGCGTAACTTAAAAAAACAACATGTTAAAACCAAAATATTATGCTTATTGCTTTTCAAAATACTCTCCTTTACATTTTAAACATTTTTTCATGCGATCGAACCATTTTTTAAAACAGGAGGACCACAGATCTGAAGTCATGTTTTCTACGTGCTGATTGCCTCCATTATCACTGCCTCTTCGGAGTTGGTAAAAGTGAAACCTCTCGTCAAATCTTTGATTTTGGGGAAAATACAGACATCACAAGGTGCTAGGTCGAAGCTATGCGCAGGATGGGTGACGAGTTGTACTTGTTCGGAAGCTAAAAATGACTTTGTTTTGTTGGCCGTGTGTGAAGAAGTGTTGTCATGATGTAGGAATACGCAGCTTTTGGGGTCGTCTTTCGCGAACTTATTCTAACACCCTGGGTAAACAAATGGTAGAATACCACTCGGCATTAACACTCTTTTGATCTTCAAGTGGAATTGTACAGATGGGACCCGTAGCTGAGAAAAAAAAACGCGATTATTTTTTTACCGTTTCTCGCCTGCCTCACTTTTGTTGGCTTGTTCTCATTTTCAAACACCCATTCACAAGATTGCTATTTTTTTCGGGTTCAAAACAATAAATCCACGTTTCGTCTCCTGTGACAATGTCATAAACAGCATTAGAATGTCCGTGGTCGTACTTCAGTAGCATCTGTGAGCACCATTCCACGCGAGCCCGCTTCTGCTCCGCTGTCAGTTCATGAGGGATCCAACGACAACAAAATTTCCGAACTTTCAATTCTTCGTGTAAAATTTTCTGGATTTGACTCATACCAATTCCCAATAGTCCTCGAATTGTCTCATAGGTAATCCGCGGGTTTTCTTCAATTAACCGCTTAACAGTAGCCACATTGTTTTCGTTGACGGCAGTTGAAGGCCGCCCTTCACGAAATTCGTCATATAAAGACCTCTCAAATTCAGCAAACCAGCTCAAACAAGGTGCTTCTCTCCCAAAAGCATTTTGAAGACGAGCGGCACAGTCTTGCGGAGAGAGAGAACTTTTAAAATCATAAAAAATCATCGCTCTAAAATCTTTTCGACTTAATTCCATTTTCGTTGCATACGTAGAACTTTGATGTGTGATAAAAAACAATATACAAATGATTTCCCGCCAATTGTTTTTTTTTATTACTAAGAAGGTTGCAACGTTTAAAAATTATAACATTCGAAATTCAAATAGTTCCGATTAGCTAGACGTGCAAAACTTTTAGTGTGCCCCATGTATTAGGCCACTAAAACACGACAGATAGATTTTCAATATTTCTTTTAGCGCCCGTGCTCGCAATTTCGATTTATCTTGAAGAAGGTTGTTAAAATAACACAAGCAAAGAAAAATTTATGTAGATACCTATCTTAGAAGTAACTAAACGGATTTTCGTGCGGTTATCATAGATATAGGTAGGTACTAAAATTAACTTGGGGCAACATTATGTAGGCTATGTCTCATCAAAATCGGATGATAGAAAAGTAATATAAACTATTCTACACGGGCGGAGCTACGGGCACCTATCACTGATTTAAATCATAGTAAGTACCTATTTATTGTTAGTAAGTACATCACTCCGCGAAATGTGACGTTAGTGTCATAGTAAAATAAACTTATACTCGTACTATGCTAGTGTTCAGTCCCAATTGCATTAAGTTTCATATTCGTCGAGCAGTCGATCGATTCTTGTCACATACTCGTAGGCCGAGTTGCTCAGTTGAATCGATAAGTATGGTAGCAGATTGTCCCGATTGATTGATCTAACCGAGCGGCACATGATGTGATAGCAATGAAATGTTGCGATACCTACTTTGATATTTTTTCGCTCTATTTTATTAATGTTTCTGGGTTAACATCATATTACATAGCATCACGCCTTTTTCCCCGAAGGGGTAGGCAGAGGTGTGCAAACACACCCACATCTCGCCAGCTATGTAAGGTCCCATGTAATAGGGGGCGAGCCTATTGCCATTTACCGGGCACAAGTTCCAGACTCTGGGATAATTATCTGGGTAAAATTCTAAAGAGAATTATACATTATCCACCAGACCCGGGAATCGAACCCGAGACCTCGAGTGTAGCAGTCCGTACATAGTACCATTGTGCCACCGAGGTAGACGAGAACGTTAACATCATAGACCTAGAATACCGCTAAGTAGGAACATTCTAATTCTATGTTTACCATGCCTTTGTGATAAATAAATCCAAGCCTCTAAGATCTAGGTGAGTCACCGTTGGTTAATGAAAGTATGACAAAAAAGAATTAGCTCCTAATTGCTTGACAGCTTGACAGGTGAAGATAATCTGGAAAGAAAAACACGACGGAAATCATTCTTTATTTGAATAATATTCCTTATCTCTATACCGAACTTTTCTTTTTTTTAGGCAGTGACAAATTACTTCGAGGAAAAACGTGGTTCGACATAATGAACGTTGCGTTTGACAGGTTGTGTCTACAGATTTTTAATTTTAGCTAAGGCGGGTCATTGTCTTTGGTATTAGGGTTTACCTATAGCTAAAATAAATTCTATAAATATGCACTTCTATATCTCAAGATCCTAAGTCTTATGATATTGTCAGTGTCTATCTGAGTAGGAAATCTATATACATCTGATTCTAATCCTATTTTTTCTAAGTTTGTCTAATTTTTTAATTTTGTCAGATTGTCAGATATGTCAAGTAGCTTTATTATAGGTGTAATTTTAAGTGTAATGTTGTAATTTAAAACTTTAAATTTGCAATATTTGTTCTTTGTTTTTTTATGTAGTTTTTTCTAAAATACAGGAAACTGTAAGTCAACAATTATATTATGGTTCTGTACAATTGGTTATGTATATGACTGTGTGTTTCCCAATAAATTAAATAAATAGATATTAATAAGGAGAAAAGTTGTTTGTTTCCTATAAATTGTGAAATTACTGAACTGCTTATTCTTTCACAATTCGACAGCCATTTTATTCAGAAGTAACATAAGGTTATCCCGGAAATCTTTTCCCGTGGGAATTTGGAACGAGGAAAATAAATCACGCGGCAGGAACCGCGGGAAACAGGCTAACAGCTAGTCCATCATAGACAGACGTTATACAAGTAAAGTACTTTTTCCTAACATAAAATCCAGGTATTCATAGCCGCATTGTACTCGCATGCGTTGTTTAGAAAATGAAGCTCCCGTCCCAGTATAATTTAAACCTTTTAACTTGGAACTACGGTTGGTATTTCTTTGTTGGGTTTTAATTATTTCTCTTTCTGAGTGGCCCCTAAGTTGTCAGCAAAAATGTACCGAGTGCTATCTTAGAACGACTACCTACGTAGAAAGTTGCATGTGAATTAAACATTTTTACTGAGTTTACTACAGTTGTTCTTACATACCGCTGTAACTCAAGGTGTAAGCAGGGAAAGTAGGTTTTAACTGACTTGAAAAAACGAGGAGGTTCTCAATTCGAGTGTATTTTTTTTTGTTCAGTACCTCAATTATCTTTAGACTGTGTGGTCAAATTTCAATTTGGTCCCATTCCGACAATTGAATTCAATTGAAAGTAACTTATTTTAGGAGTGTGTTAGCCTCGTTCGTGTATCAACAGGTGCACCCGCCTGCAGGTGACAATGACTTGTGCCCCTGATATGCTTTACAAAAAATCAACATTCGAATTCATTGCTGTGTTTTTGAAATTGGAACACAATTTTTTTTTCATATAGTCGTAATATAATTGGCACATATTCGGCTCACGTCCATTATGGTATTGAAATTAAATTACAAGTAACTAACGGTAATATGAAACAGTACACTGAACATGATTGAAACTACACGAAATTATCTATGTTTCGATTCATTTGTACCCGTATGCAACGAAGCCAATGACCTGTGACACAGAACTGTTATGATAAGGTTTTTATTTTTTTAATGAGTAGAAGTAATGAGTTCATTATGTTGGCACACGGTACAAAGTGGTCACATACAGCACATCAGAAAAGAAATAATTGTATTTCTAAATTTAAATTACGGTTGCATTCTTTATTACTCTTTTTTTAGTGACTTAATTGTTATTGAAATGTTTCTCTGTCACATTTAATTTAAAAATCGAACATAATAATATGGGAGTTTTGAAAAAAAAATCACACACAAAATTATACTTCGACAGTCTCTTTCTTATTGGTCCTACCCACAATAAGGCAGTGAGCGTAATATATATTATTTCAATTTCCTAGCACATTGGCTAATTTGCCGTTCTGGCATCTCATCTGGCCAAGATTCTGGACGTTAAAAAACCCCCATTGTATGCTGCACATGTCTGCCGATGTTCACAATAGAGCATCCGTCTCACACCCTAAAGCTCTACAGTAGACTTCCCACTTCAACAAATCGATATTTTTGTAACCGATAAAAATCATTTTCCAATTCCAAAGGGGCTATAAATATAGTATACCGGGGTTTTGTTCATGGTCTAGTGGTATCCGAGTAGGTTTACATATTGCAAAGGTTAAGCAACATCTAGCCAGGTCGGAGACCTCTCCGTGCCTCGGAGAGCACGCCAGCGTTCGGTCCCGGTTGTCATACAATCATCTATGGCAGTCGTTACGGATGCCTGAAGAAGGAACTTCGATATCGCCCATGGGTTGGGGAGGTCAGGTGACAGTCGCTACACGGAAAATATTGAAGTTCAGCTGCATTCCAGTTCGACTGGTAAGCCGACCCCGAAAAGGGATGATGATCGGGGTTTTGTTCGCTAGCACCGATTTCCGTCAATTTGATTTACTACCACTAGTGAGTGGTCGAACAGTAGAGCTCGCGAACTTTAAAAACATTAATCCTTATCAAGGAACACTTTGGTCTTGTGAACAGTTTCGTGGTGATCCAGACCAGAGAGACAGAACATTGACCAGTCTTGAAATGTAAACGCTTCACTCGCTCGGTCAATAATATTGTTCGGATCTCATGCATGGCGGTAAGAAGAGTTTGTCGACAACCAATGAAATGCAGAAAATTTAAAAAAATGTCGCGTCGTCGTCGCCAATTTCTGCGATATCATTGGTTATCGACAAACTCTTACGATGCCCTGTTCATGCTGCTGTTCATTTTTTTATCTACAAAATATCAGGTGGTTTAGAAAGGTGTTCCCACACGACCCTTCCGCCTCGCCGCCAGCTCTAACAGTATAAATTGTAATGTAATACCAGCTGCTGGTTTGAGTTACCGTGACGAGTCACGGCATCACGCATTGCCTTCCGCGTTAGGTACATATTAAGTTCAGACTAGCAACCGACCCAGACTTCGCATCATATTTTTTTAAACACTCCATTTTCAAGGGATTTTCTCACAATAGGGTTTGTCTCAACTACAGTTTGTAAGATATTTGCAAAAAACGAAGCCCATTTATTTTAACTTAGGGTTTATATTTCCAAAAGTTATCTTAATCCCACACGTGAACAATTAATTTGTAGACTGCTCCAAAAGATTTACCACAAAGGTTTTAACTTGATTAAAAAAATATACGGGATACGTAGACACTTTTTTTTTGTTGTGACACCATAACGATAAACTTACCGTTTCGATGAAAACCGTTAAAATTTTTATTTGAGACATTTGACCTTGATTATGTTGATTTTTTGGACTAAATTGATTTGTCATTTGCAATTAGCCTAACATCAGTATAAATTAACTTTTGAACCGTCTTAGGTCTTGTGGTTAAGGGTTCACCATTAACCACACTGCATTTATAGTTAACTTATCCAAATGACAATTTATAACATCTTGATACTAAACTCCACCTTTGAAACAAACCATAGAGTTTATTTTAGCATAAACGTTGTCAGCGGTTTTAACTTCAAAAGTCTAAGTTCAATTAACAATAAAATTTACGATCGTACATACAATATTCAATCGTATTGTCATTCTTCATCTTCTTTTTGTAATGTACTTTCGGTGCAATTACAGAGAAGATTTAAATTGAACACACACAAAGTCGCATCTTTATCCCCGAAAGGGTAGACAGAGGTTTTTATTATACCCACATTTCGTCGATTTATACATTACTCGTGGTCTAGTGGTAACCGACAATGTTAACACAATGGATGGGTGACCACTTCTTAAGACACTGAGACCCCTCCGTGCCTCGGAGAGCACGTTAAGCCGTCGGTCCCGGTTGTCATACAAGCATCTATGGCAGTCGTAGGGGTAGTGGGAGTCGTAAATCAAAAATCCGACCGGTCTAACTACAGAACTTCGATATCGCCCATGGGTTGTGAAGGTCAGATGGCAGTCGCTTCACGGAAAATATCGAAGTTCAGCCAAATCGCAGTTAGACTGTGCTTTACAGCCCACGCTGAGCACTCCACCAACGTGTGGAGTGCATCATCATTCATCTAGCCTTTTCCCAACGCGGTTGGTGTCGGCTTTCGACACCAACCAGCAACAAGTGCTCAGCGTGGGTGAGTCAACGCCGGGACCTCGTAGTGGGCGTGGATACCCTCTCGCTGGAAGCCCTGCTTCAAGCCATGGTCTCCAGCGCGAGTAGGTGGAAGGCGGCCGGGAGGGAGAGGGAGCGTACCCTCCCCGCTGAGTTCCGTAGTCAACGGCCAGGGCGCCGCAGACTCATTTACGCCCAGGACCATCAACCTCCATGATCGGGGCCTGAGGACGGCGGGATAGCCACCCGCCGTCCTTGCAGAAGCAGGCTAGAAGGGTCGAGTGCTGCGGGTCCCCAACCCCACACAGCACGCGACCAGATTCACTCACCGACGCGGGATAAAACCCAACCCAATGACGCGGGATTCTCATCCCGACCAAACCCCCGAAGAGTGGCCAAAGCCGCCGGGCGTCCACTGGAATACTATACCTTCGGGTGTTACCAGAGACCCTGCAGCAATGGACATGGGACCGGCCGCGGTCTCGCGGAATTAAAAAAAAAAGAAAAAAAACGGTGAATGGTGACACATTACGTTTTCGGGAACTTAAGGTATTTTTTCTTCTTGTGTCGAAATCGATAGATAACACAATAAAAGTTATCTCAATCATCTCACTTTCCGCCGGGCGCCACTGGACCGCCGGGCGCCACTGGACTACCGGGCGCCACTGGACCGCCGGGAGCCACTGGACCACCGGGCGCCACTGGAAATACGTTGGTTTTAAGCAATAGGGCTGCACATTGTACTGCTATTTGACTAAGTGAACACCTTGTATGAATTAATGCTGTATTAGCGTACAATAAAGCCTTGCAAAAAAAAATTACACAGTTCGAAATATTTTCTCAGAATAATATCCCTCTTCAAATCAATAACCTTATGTAAGTCGATGCCGGAACAATGAGTCCTGAAGTGCTCCTGAGTTGAAGGTAAGTGGAACTCGGCTGTGTCGTGAATAATGGAAGGAGCTATTGTTCCAGTACAAATACACACACGCCCATGAACTCAAAGTAAAACTAGTAGGCAACTACTACATTTACAATTTATTGTATCTACTATATTGCTATTCTATAACTATTATATTAGGATTCTATGCGATTAGTCAAAATGGGTGCGTGTCGCGTGATGATAGGCGTGGCTGTGGCTCTGGCAAATTTTAATTATATTTTATTTCTTCGCTCGTGCCGACTATATCACTTGGTGTCTCCTTGTCTGCCTAAGGGTTCTTTTCCACCAGAGTTGCGCGCTGTGGGACAATGAATACATGACGACCATGCGGATCAATTAATTGGTGGATAGCAAAAGCAGTCATAGCAACACAGCATAGCACATCTCTGGTGGAAAAGCAGCTTTATGCCGAAACTCTGGGTATCTAAGAAATATATTATGTGTTGTTGTTAGGTATATGTTGGACACGACTACACGCAATTAACTGGCAAAATCTGTGTTTTGAAAACCCTTTAGCCTACAACTTTTTTTTTTAATTCCGTGATTACGCGGCCTCTACTATGTCCATTGCTGCGGGCGTCTCTGGTACGCAGCAGAAGGCATTTCCAGTAGGGCCCGGCGGACTTTGGCCACCAGTGTGGCCTCTTCGGTTGGTCTACACCTTAGTTAGACGTAACTGTTAAATTTGTTAGATTTATTATGATATTATATACCTATTATTTTCTGGCTCAGATTTCTATTCCTTTCACCTAGGAATTGTTTATAAGTACTAGAGTAGAGTAAGAATTGTAGGTACGTCTGCAATTTGTGAGAGTTTTCTTAGAAATCATAGAAGATAGTTTAATTCATAAGCGGTAGCGATTTAATGTATTTTCGGAAGCTGCTGAACGAATTTTCTTACGATTTTGACAAATTTAAAGCTAAGCTGAACTAGAGTTAACATTTAGGTTTGTTTTATCAAAATCTTATAACAGGAAAAAGGTATCGTCATAAAAATAATAGCTTTAGTAAGTAGGTACGACGATCCGAACTAGATGCGAGCGGAGCTGCATGCAGAAGCTAGTTAATAATAATAGCTAAGTTTTGAATCAATGACTCTTAACAATAAAAAAATAGTATATAATTTAGTACTTTTTAATTTTTTAACTAGCACACAAATAGTTTTAGACATACCTAATGTTGATTAATTGAAGTCTTAGTAAGAATTGCGTGCTGGATTGTTTCTTGCTAAATGGGCAAATTTAGTTATTTGACGTTTGTAAAACTATTATAATATTATGTTTATCGCTTCGTAGGTATTAACACAGCAAAAAAAAACTTTTCTTCGGTTACGTCTTGGATTTTTCTACATTACTTACTATTAATAATAAAACAGTAGGAATTGTATGTCTGTAAAATCAATAAAATTAACTAAATTGTGTGTGGTCGATATAAAAAGAATAATTTAATAATTAAAACACTAGACAGGTATTTTTATATTCTTTACTTGGTATGGGCAATAGATAGTTTTTTTTTTAATTCTGCGGCCAAGGGCAAGGCTCCTCTCATGTCCGTTGCTCGGGCGTCTCTGGTACGCACATGATAATAATATAAATGCACAACTTAGCATCGAATGTTGTTTCCTCCGTTGCGCTGCTGGGAATATCCAATTAAAACAATGGAGTATATGATGTTGGATTTTTATTATTGCACTAATTTCGCTAAATATTTAGCGAAAAAAAGAAGAAAAAAATCCAGCATCATATACTTACTCCATTGTTTTATCATGGACTTCCGCCAGGTAACGCCTGACTCCATTCAGTATTTAATATCCAATTAATTTTACTAGCACGGGAATGGGAAGGACTGGCCCTAATAGTAGCTAATGCATTCTGGAGTGTTATATTAGGTTATGCTAAAACGTCAATAGAGATTCATTTCAATTTAAATTTCCTCCGTGGGACCTATCTGCATTGACATGATAATTATTAAAACTTTTTTTAATGAATTAATTGCCTTCTTCAAAGAGTGATGACCATTTACATTTAGCATATAAAAGTATAAAGTTTTACTATTCAATAAATTTGTCCATTTAACTCCTATCATTTGGACGGTGCCTACTGTATTGTATGACAGTAAGCTGACGCGTGAGATAATGCGACTGCGCAAGCACACGTCGCTGTCGTACATTGCTACACAGGTCTGTTTGCTTCATAAAGTCACTGACAAGTATACTGTCTTACTGTCGTATACGGCTACAGCGTATACGACGACCGCGTTGGTCTATGGTATTACTAGATGCTAGTAAAGTTGTCATAGCACAAGTTCTTATTACTTTCAGAAAGGGAAATACATGTAATATCATTATGTTAAGACAAATTGAACATGAGTAACGTCATCTAGTCTCAAATTAAGCAGAGATAACTTAAACAAATTCTAATATGCAATGCGTTCTGCTGTTGCAATAATTGAACTGAGTTTGTCGATCCGGGTCGAACTCCTAAACGACTGGACCGATCTTTATGAATTCAGATAATATGCACTCACGGTGATGGTCACTGTGACCGTGCCAAATTTCAAAAAGATCGGTCCATTCGTTTAAGAGGAATTCGATCACGAACGAAATACACGAGTCGTCTAAGAAAGAGCTTCGTAAACTCCGCTCAATAATACAAAATACATACGTTACAAGAACGCCCAAACTCTGAAACAAATATTTGCAGAATGTACAACTATCTAATCGACCCAACTTGACCCAGGGATCGACTCTGGAACCTCTAAGGTAGGTAGTAAGGCTTACATAGGTCGTGTGTCCAACCGAATAAGTCGCGGAGGCAGTCATCTTCAAGGAAGTAGACTTTGGAAGCTTTTCAAATAATTTTACGTGTGTAGGGGATCTACCAAGATCTTAGACGCTCGACTCAACCTCTGCAGCAAGTGATACACCTGCCAACTAATAACTTGCAGTTCCCGTTCAGCGGCAATGGGTTCACCCCTATTATGTGGAACCAACAATCTAATTGGCTAATTGTGGGCGTATACTGTGCCTGAGAGGTAGCGAGAGCACGTTTGTCAGTCCCTGTTGCCATACGAAGATCTATGGCAGTCGTAGGGGTAGTTAGAGCCCTAAAATATCTGACTGGTCTAACTACAGAAATTCGATATCGCCAATGGGCTGTGGAGGTCAGATGGCAGTCGGTTCACGGAAAATATTGAATTCGATTCCCGGTCAGGACAAACTTTGTGTGATAACAATACGTTTGTACCTAAGTACCGTTTGTACAAAAAAATGTATGTTAGTATTTATATCTTAAGCAGATATAAATACTTACATACATTTTTTTTGTACATTTTGTTTGAGACTAGATGGCGTTGTGTGAATTATCTTAACATATTGATTATTATTTAATTTCAGCCGCATCGCAGTTAGACTGGAAAGCCGAAGCCCTTTCGTCGGTCGGCTTTCCGGTGGACGATTACAATTCTACTCCCCTTAGAGCAACCGGCTTTTTTGTATCATAAAATAGTAGTTGGTAAAAAGAAACATTCTAATATTCTTTCTATCGTGGTTGTATCGAACCAACATCTTGCTTATCGATACTACCGCCACGCCATCTAGGCTGTATGTGAACAGTACCTTTGTTTAACAAAAATAAACAAGTTGTCTTCGCTTTATCAATAGACAGCAATTGTTTGCCTACAGTTTATGAAGACTGTGTTGATTCTTGTAAATACCAGTTTAGTAAAAGCTGTTATACTTTGTTACGTGTGCACACAGTAGGTTCAGCTTATGTTTGTCTATTTTAGGACAAAATATGTGCGTATGTATACTCAGTTCATATTACACACTGGTATATCTATCATTGTAAATTAATTAAGTAAATATGTTTGCATTTACTACGCCTTCATTTTTATTGAATTTCTAGTCAATCACATTATTATTATAACATAAAGACAGTTACGCATGTATCACCGTGAAGGTAGGCAGAAATATTACTCATTCACATTTTACTACAAGATTTGATGGTCTCACCGAGAGGACAAAACTATTGCCGTTACCAAGCTGGACCGGGCTCGACTTTATAATTAACATTTTGAACCACTGAACCTCAGCAACGATGGTCTCCTTGGTAAGTTAGCCTAAACATGGTTAGCCCATGTTTAGGCTAACTCATCAGTGACTGTCGCAGGAGTGGAGAATGTAATAAACGTATTGATACCGACGTGGAACATCTATGTAATATCAATGTTCCACCGCTATCATAGGCGCTCGGCAATGGACGTCGGAACATGTTCTTGTAGTGTACTTGTAGTCACGGGTTGATCTCCGCAAGTCCACGTCTAGTGCGTGGGTTTTGCGTGTGGATGGGACTCTCTCACTCGAGCCAACCGATCTCTTCCAGGTATGCCTGTTATGCAGAGCTCCAGGGAGTGATCCTAAAGTCCCGAGCCGCGGAACATAAAACAATGTAATATCATTGTGTAACAGGAAGAATGTGGATCTATGACACCTTATCATAGTTTAAAATCGGTCAAATTATTTCAAATACACGCGATTAGGTAGGTACAATGGGTGGTACAATGGTACAATAAATAATAGAGTATTTAACTGCTAATCACAAAACCTTCCTTTTCTACTAAAAAAAATCCCTTTCTCAGCAAATATACTGATTAAACAGCAAATAAGTAATAACCTCAAAATATTATAATCATACCTACAATTAAAGTTCGTTAGCAAACTCACACCACTGCGGCTTTATCCCTGAGGTGGTAGGCATATGGTGGTAGCGGCGATTGCTATATAGCAATCAGATTTTGGCACAAAACTATCAATCAAAAAATATATACAAAATTCTCCGCTATCAAAAATCATTGCAAAACATATTCAAGGCTCAGTGGCGCCAGTGACGTAGTGTGATAAAAATAAAATAATACACATCGTGATTAACCTCGGTGTGGCCGCAAGTAGGGGTGTCACACAAAGTAAATATTTTTACTATGGAATTTCAAATTTTAAATGATGATAATGAATGGAGTCAGGCGTTACCTGGCGAAAGTCCATAATAAAACAATGGGGTAAGATGTTGATTTTTTTATATAATTGCACTAATTTCGCTTAATAGAAGCCATTATAAACGTCGACATATGTTTCACCTACTCACGAGGCATTCTCAAGACTGTCTCAAAGAGAACAGCATGCTGCATGAAATTAGTGCAATTATATAAAAAATCAACATCTTCCCCAAAGACCTTATAATACAACGGACATAGGATCTAGAACAAATCGCAAGAAAATAATGTCCCGAGTCGACCTATACATTATACATAGGCATACATAGATATAAACAAATTTCATATTAAAATTTAAACCTTGATTCAACGGAATAGTTGTTCACTTTTGTTTGCACTAATTTATCGCATTACGTAGCTTCTATCTGTCCGCCTGACTAATTCACCTTATGCAGCTTATACTTGAACTACGTGAACATAGAAACAATGGAGTAGGTTTATTTTGTTAAAGTCTTTTAAGGATTCCATGATATGTACCTACGTAGGCGTAATAATTAATGTAAGACTACAATAAATTCCATAATCTTATAAATTGTAATTACTTGTTTATGTTACACAAAATAAGCTGAAAAACTAATTAACGACTGACAAAGATTTTTTTTTTCGAGTCAGTTTCATAATAAGTAACTGTAGTGTATGAATAACAAAAAGGGAATTAATGAATTTAACTAATTATAATATTATAAATGCCAAACTTCTTGCGGGTGTCAAAGTTCTTCCGCTTTCATTACTATTTTCATAACGCTATGTCGCTACGTCTACTACAAGATAGCCGTGTTTCAAGTGACTGAATTAGTTGCTAAAACTGCGCATCATTAATTTATTTTTATCTTATGGTTAATTTTTGGGATACGAAATTATTGGCTACTAGCTGATCACCGTGACTCCGCCCGCGAGATATAGTTATCTCGGCCCCGATTCCCGTGGGAATACATTACCGAGAATCCAAATAAAAAGAAAATAACAGTACATACACGAAATAAAATGACATGTGTAATTATATTTATGACAAAACAATGATACCCTGTGAAAATTAAAAACATTTTTGGGCTTATCTCCTCCATTCAATCAAGGGATTCTTGTACAAGTTTCATAAAGATCGGACCTCTTTTTGTTATGTCCATAAAATGAGCCGAACAAACAAGATTGTTATTTTTTGGATCAAAATATTCTTCTCGCCGTGCTAGGGCAATAATATTTTTCCATTGTGCACAGTGTACTGGATCCCGAGGAAAACTGAAATAGATGTTGGTTCATATAACGAAAAAAAATCATAAAGAGCCAAGGCGTCTCCACTATAATCTTTGTTCCAAATAGTTTTATCGCTATCGGTAATCCCAATAAATCTGAATGGTCATTTTGTTAGTACATTATTCAGTGAAAATGAAATGGTCTCTTTCTTTTTACTGAGCTTGGGATGAGTTCGAAAGAGACAGATAGGTACTTCGGTATTGGACTGGATTGCAATATTTACTTTTGTCTTTTAATTTATTATCGACGAAATACTGTATTTTAAGTGAAATAATAAATTGCAAATAATAAAACAAAAGCTTATTTACTGAAAATATGATACACCGTCTTCAATTTGCTTTTTTTTCGTAGTTTTTACACGTTTTTACAATACAGTACGGCATTGTGCAACGTGTTGTCGTTCAGTTGTCAAAATCAAGACTGGCGCGCGATTGTTTCTCTTTTAGCGTTTTGTTTCTCTTTTAGTTCGGACACTTTTGAGCGATGATCCGAAATCCATTGTATTTAAAATCATTGATCTTACCCCATTGTTTTAAAATGATGAGTTTAACTACCACGCTTCCAATTATTATATATATATATTATATATCATCAGCATAACTATATATTTATAGTTATGCTGATCAACTAAGGCTCTGGCAAATAATAATATATTCAAAGCACCCAGAAAGTACGAGCATAATATGGTAATTAATTAATTAACAATGGCATAATACTATAAGTTACTAGCATTCTAGTGCTAGTAAAAGTGCTAACAATCGAATTTACATTGTCAAAACGCACAGCCAACGCTGCCACCAGGCTACGGATGCTTGTTCATAATACATAAATCAACTTTTAAACGTTCCTGACTTATTAAATTTCCTGACCATCTTCAAATAAATACGTATAAACCTTTTATTTTATTCCGCGGCCCAAAGCTGCGGCCGCTCCTACGTCTATTGCCGGGCGTCTCTGGTATGGACCAGAATGTATTTCCAGTGGCGCCCGGCGGTACGTACAACCCTAAGACAAACCGGAATATAAAATGGACACTTTAATGTATTCCGCGCCATTATTGTGACAACGTGTCTGGTGTCTTGTGGGATAGTCCGAGATTACACAGGCTTAGGCAGTGAATAGATTACACTCCGTTTGTGAGAATGTCAGTTGGAAGTGATATGACGCGATAAGCTGGTCATTTAGTTGTAATTAGAATTACCAGTGAAATCCAAATCAAGGGAGCAGATTACTGTTACAATTTTAATGTTCTATATGTCTACTGACAACATAAAAAGTAAAAACGAAATAAAATGTTTTATGCTGAATTGGAACTAGCAATGCAAGCTGAAGTGGCATTAGGCTGCTCCATAGAGCAACACAGTCGTCGGTACAGGTTTTGGAGTGGATACCTCAAATTAGCAAACGTAATTTCAGACCCCGGAACCGGACCCCGGAGGCTCGTAAAGTGACGACATTCACGAGTGTTGCGTGAATTACATTGTAGATCGAAGATCGAAAAGACTGACACGTATAGGAAAGATTTATGTCCAGCAGTTGCCTTATGTGGGCTGATGATGTTGGTGGATTTGAACCAACGTCAGTTGAGGGAATGCTTTTTCTCTCTCAATTTTTCCTCATTTCTCGTTCAAGAGGTACGAGACTCCACTAATACTTAAATACTTCTGTTGCTACATGGTCGGACTACACAAAGGTTAATGATTTTCTAAGCACATCTGCTTTTCCTTCCTATGTATGTAAACTTAGCAATGAATCACTACTTACGCCAGTAAGTAATATTAAGTCATACAACTAGTTTTTACCATATATATCAAACTTGCTTGACTACCGCAAACGCTACTGTTTTGTTCCCAATAGGGTAACCGGCTCATCAAGAGCTAGGTAGTACAAAACCACTTCTACTACATAGCTCTTGATGAACTAGGAAGGTTGTTGAAGTCCATGAACCTTTGTGATGTTCATGATATTGTCTTGATAAGGTTTACGATGTTTCCTAAACGTGTAAAACAAAATATTCGTTTGAAAATTGTGACGCTTTCTTTAGTTCGGTATTAGATGGATGAAGGTTTCCTGGCGATAAAGCCGTTGCTACTATTATATTCTAAATGTACAAAAAGTACCGCCTTTGTATGCATGGCTCATGGCTCTCTTGGCGCATGCAAGTCTAAAATAACTTTAATTTATAGAATGCCAAGTAAAATTTTAGGCCCCGTTCTGGAATCAAACAATTCATAAAAAAATCCATTCTAAATCTAATATTTTATCTCGCAGCTAAAAGTTTCCCAACAATTTTTTTTTTTTTTTTTTTTTTCATTTTTTTTTCCAATTTGCACATTTATATACACTAAGCATAAATGGTGTCCCATACTACGAACAGCTCGCAGGGTCTATTTGAGTATAGGGAGCCGCAATTCCTAAACTTACTATTTACAAAGTAAATGAAAAAGTGAGAAGGGAACGGCTATCATGGCATGGACATGTTATGAGAAGGGAGGAAAGTAACATGGTAAGAAAAGTGCAAAGTATGAATGTAGAGGGCTTGAGGAGTCGACGTAGGCCCAAGAAAATATGAATGAAATGCGTGAAAGAGGATATGTCCAGGAAAGGAGTGACTGAGGAGATGACGTGTGACAGGGAAGTATGGAAAATGAAAACATGTTGCGCCGACCCCAAATGATGACTATTTACAAAGAAAACATTACAATAAACAATAACATAGCATGTGTGGATATAAAGATACTAAGTAACAAGAATGTTCTAAGTGGTACTAAGTTCCCTGACTCCTCCGGCCTCGGAGACGCAGCACATCACGCGGTATTCATTAGTTTATTACCGACTTACGAACAAACACAAGTAAACCAGTGCTAAATCAGATACATAGATCGTTAGCGCATGATTTAACAGTCGTGGGAATGCGCTCGCGCATCCCTGGGAACAGAAACTCAGCCGGTTTGGACAGAAAAAGTTAGCGAGCTGTAGAAAGTTTTCTAGGTTCTATATTCGTATACAGTTTTAACCCGACTGCGTTAGGTAAGGTAATGGTTTGAGCGTGTATGTGTGTAGTTTTCTGCAGTATCACTAATCCTATTTAAAGTAGTATCTTTATATGGTGAAGTACCTATATAAGGTAAAACCGGTAAAGTTTAAAAGTAACTAGATATTCGCCGGAACGCGGGCGGTTACGTCGAAATAAATAAGACGGAGAACGTAATTAATAACTCAAAAACTATAAAAACCACATATACCAAAACTATACAGCAAAGTACGTTAATGTGATCTATCTGCATGTCAAATTTCAAGTCGATAGGTATAAAATTGCGACCTGAATCGTTTTACATACATTTTCGATTGGGCCCATCTTAGAGAAGACTCCGCTACGCTCCGTCTTAATAATATAATTAACTAGCCGTCGCGGCGAACTTCGTACCGCATTAATTTTTCTAATGTTCCGCACTTTATTTTTCTTCCATAAGATCCTGATAATAACGAACACAACACAAAAATAATTAGCGAAATCGGTCCAGCCGTTCACGCGTGATGTCGTGACCAAGGGAAATTGACTAGAATTATGTAATATTGAAAGACTTATGTAATAGAGAGTATATAAATCTAAATGGTGAATAATTTTGCATGCACATAGCTATTGTATTTGTTAATGTGAGAAGCAAGAAATAAATTCTTTTATTTTTTTAATTATTTTCTCATATCTTCACCAATCGGTACTTCTTCAATATAAATCTTTTGGGTCGTAGTTGTGGACGATGTACTTTCAGTAGTAACACTTGAGACTTTGTCTGTAGTTGTGACTTGGGTACCTTCAGTAGTAACGCTTGATACTTTGTCTGTAGTTGTGACTGGTGTACCTTCAGTAGTAACACTTGAGACTTTGTCTGTAGTTGTGACTGGTGTACCTTCGGTAGTAACGCTTGATACTTTGTCTGTAGTTGTGACTGGTGTACCTTCAGTAGTAACGCTTGATACTTTGTCTGTAGTTGTGACTGGTGTACCTTCAGTAGTAACACTTGAGACTTTGTCTGTAGTTGTGACTTGGGTACCTTCAGTAGTAACGCTTGAGACTTTCTCCGTAGTTGTGACTGGTGTACCTTCGGCAGTAACGCTTGATACTTTGTCTGTAGTTGTGACTGGTGTACCTTCAGTAGTAACGCTTGAGACTTTCTCCGTAGTTGTGACTGGTGTACCTTCAGTAGTAACGCTTGATACTTTGTCTGTAGTTGTGACTGATGTACCTTTAGTAGTAACGTCTGACTTATTGTTTTCAGTTGTGTCAACTATTTCGGATATTAAATCCGTTATATCTATGGAGTCTATAATATTAGCAATTGCTTTGAGAGTTTCAATTTCTAGATTTTCTAAAATCCGCAGACAATTTCTGCCAGCGCATGTTTTCATACATGCAGTTTTGTTTATAAACTTGTTAACAGTTTGGCATCCTCTCCAGATTTTAGGCATACACTTACCGCTCGTGTACGTGTATACAGGTTGCGATATGAAATCATCGCATTTACGGTCGTCAAATCTTGCAACACATTCTGTAAACAAATTAAAATCACTTCATTAAAAGTGCTAATTATTAAATTTTTTGGACATTATTACACAACGTCATCTAGCCCAAATTAAGCTAATATAAGCTTGCTCTATAGTATATAATATAGACGACTGATAAACATACTTATATATTTATAAATACACACATATTATAAAGTCATAAGAGTCGGTGCTCATAATTAGTGGGTGGCACCCGAGCGGAATTGTCTCTGGTAACACCCGTCTCTATGGCAATTTGATTTGGAATTTGAATCATTTGTATTCCGATAAATAGTACCGAACATTACAAATTATGTCTTTTTGGGGGAGTAACTGTAACATCAACCACTACATAATTATTATAAAACAAGCAGCTTCCATCCCTATATGCTGAGATCTTTAAAACTACGCAACGTGGTTATCGAGGAAGGTTTTTGTTTATAAAATGTGTCAAGCGGGCGAAGCCGCAAGCGTTAGGTAATGAAGCCTGCTGTGGGGGACAATATAGTTCAGTCAAGACGAAAAGAAATACGAAAGAAAAATGAAAGTTCAAGAAGAAATTTTCATGTGATCTCTAAATTATTATGTACCCACCAAAGCGAACTAAGAATGCTAAGTCTGACAAATAATTATGTACTTAAAAGTTAAATTGTGTAAAAATTACTACCATATATGTATTTATAGGATGCTTTTTTTTGAGTGGTAGGGAGTTAAAATATTTTACAAAAAACAGAGCAAGTGTGTTTCGAGGCACGCATAATATAGGGTTCCGTAGTTACCCATAAAAGCCTCTATAACTCCTAAACTAACAGAGTTATATACTATCCGTTATAGTTTTCCTTGAAAGTTTATAATATGGACAACATACAAATTTAAATATCTCGCAAACGGATACCTAAATCAAAATATCATCTCAGCAACCTCTCAATGTTTTTAAAAGATCTATCTAATGATACCGCACAGGATGAGGTAGACGCGATAAAAAAAATCATCTCCACTTTACTTGTAGGGGGGGGTAACCTAAAACAATTTTTTTTAGCACTAACTAACCGTTTCGGAGGAAAACCGTGGACGGACAGACGGACACGACGAAACCAAAAGGGTTCCGCGACTTTTAGTAAGGAACCCTAAAAAAAAAATTTGCTCAAACTGAGTGTTGGTGACCTTGGTTGGTTTGCACCCTCTTAGGAAATTTGTAGTTTTAGAAAACAATATTGCGTAAGTATGATCACGTCTCACAATTCCGCAAGGAACTCAAGTGGCTCCCAATCCGTCTTCTCAGAAATACTCGGATATTATATCTGTTATATAACATCCTACACAATCCTTCCTATCCGTCCTACCTACGAGAGCGTTTCTCCTACTTGAACGCACCTGATGCTTCGTGTAGGTCTCATCTCCAATACCGCCTCACTCACCAGTCCCTCTCACAAATCCGATTTCTACTCCTACTTCTTTACTGTTCATGCGGTCAGGCTGTGGAACTCGCTCCCGCCGAACATACAACCCTGTAATACTATCCTCACCTTTAAGAGAAAATTGAAAGATTTCTATCTCTCCTCTCTGCCCTGAACTATCTGTATGCACATCTGGGTACCATTAATCAAATACTTAACTTCGTTAATCGCTAATCCGTTACTGAAAAAGTTAACCTCGATAAAAGTTGATACGTTACTTTTTTTTAAATTTAACGCAAGTTATCGTTAATCCTTAATCTGTTAATACGTAATGAAAATTGCATCTTATAAAAACTGTTGGTTCTGGAAGTTAACAGGTTAGAAACAAAAAACCGTACCAAAAAAGGCAAAAAATACGTTTGTTGTATGAGAGTATCCTAAAATATTGACTTTATTCTGTTTTAGGGTTCCTTAGTTCAAGTCTCGGAACCCTTATAGTTTCGTCATGTCCGTCCGTCCGTCTGTCTGTCCGTCCATCTTTGGCTTTTCTCCCAATTAAAAATTGATTTTATTTGAGCTATACACGTAAAGTGGGTACGTAGTTTATTTTCACGCACCTACCCTATAGTGTGGACTGTCAATAGATAGGTCTGTTAAAAACAATGGGAGGTTACTAAGTCAAATTTTTGATATAAGTATCCGTTTTTGAGATATTTAACTTTACAGCTCAGTTTTTTGTAAAAACGAGCTATTCCCATTCGTCCCCGCCATGATTGTCCCCGACGGTGACAAATGGGATTTTTTCCCCATTTGCCCCATTTGTCATTTGTGATCAAACTACCACAAAACACTTTATTTATTACACCACTAATTTACACTTCACTATAAAGCTTCACTAAACACTTTTAATCGCACTTGAACTCGCAGGTATAACTCGTATTATCCCTCTGGGAATACTGATCCCCCGCCACCGAAGTGCTCCGCCTTTATAGTACGGTCATTACTCTAGATTACTCTGGAATTTTCACGGAAGAAATATCGCGAACATTCCACACCTTCGAGATGCTTCTAGATAACACGTTACATAGAAGTACCTTGACAGATCATTCCCGAAAGACGTTACGTAGTAGTACTGCGATTTGCTACTAGATGGCGCCGAGTTTGGTAGTCTTATTACTCGCTACGAGATGGCGTTACAATATATATTTTCATATTTAGGTCGACAACTTGACGCCACCCGCCTGATAGTTAGCTTTGGCGACGTCTGGCGATTGTGGGCGACTCTCATAGTACACAGGAATACTATGAGGAGTGGCCCTCAACTTGACGACCCAGTAATGTGCCTCTTCACGCTTCGCTTAAAGAACCCAGGGTTATATGTTGGAGGAAACACGTGCGCAGGCAGGGCGTTTCAAGCCACTATCGTTCGGCAGAGAAACGAACGTTTAAAACGCTCGGTTCTCGCGAAGACGGTTTCCACGGTATGAGAGTGACATCTCTGCCCGGCACGCGTTGTTCGGGATCGGAAGGGAGAGGGTGGGATCAGGTTGAAGAGCTCTTCAGAACGTTCACCGTGGTAAATAGGTACGGTATAACGCGGCCAAGGAAGCGATTGTTCGGCGCTGAGCTAGCGGCGCAAGGCTTCCCGTTACCTCCGGACAGTCTATAATGCGACTAGCACGTCGCTGCATAGCGTCGAGAGCGTCCAGCAAATACTTCGCGGAGCCGTCCCAGAGGTGAGAGCAGTATTCGACGCTAATCTGCGTTTTGTACAGCAGACACCTCTGGTGCGGTGCCGGTGTAAAGAATCGTTTTACCTTGTTCAGTATTCCTAGTTTCCGCGAAGCTAGCCCAATACATCACATTGCCTGATAACAATATCAGGCATAGTGTGGCCACAGTTGGCGATGGCGGGGGGATGCAGGCCACGGTCGTCGACTCGGGAATTAGCCGCAAAGAGGTCTGCGAGCATGTCCGTCTTCCCTAATAGGCTTTGTGAGCCAGTGATCCATCAGGATGACGCAGTAGTGGCAAAGAGGGTTGGCAAAAATTGGACTGCACGGATTTGGCCAGTTGCCAGTTTCCACGGCTGCCCGTGGGATGGGATGTGAGCTCCTGACCAAGCCGCGCGACGCGCTGGGCATCCGCTCTCTTGAAGGCCCTCTTGCTGAACCTAGTGGCCCTATTGTACACTGCTTTGAGGCGGCCCACGTTCGGGTCACGTGCGGCCCGAGCCCTGACCCAGGCGCGATATGCCGACTGTTTTTTCTGGACAGCCTCGGCACATTCACACTTGAACCAGGGGCGGGCTTTGCGGATGCTGGCGACATCCAGTGAAAGGGATAGACTGGACTGATCTCGCCAGCAACGGCAGCAGCGCTATCCAAAGGCACCTTCCCTACAAAGCAGCGCTGGCTCCACGGGACGGATGCAAAATAATCGCGGAGACCGTCCCAGTCTGCCGACGAGTAGTGCCATTGTCGTCGAATCATTTGCTCAGCACGAGGAGGAGGTGGCACTTTCAAGCTGGCATGCACCATTTCTCTTCTTGGTTTATGTTAATGACTTGCCTTGCATGATCGAGGCACAAGCTGGCATAGTAATGTTCGCGGATGATACATCACTTATATTCAAAGTAAATCGTCATAGTACAGATGCGAATAATGTTAATAATATTTTAAATAATATTTCAAATTGGTTTTCTACAAACAACGTATTGTTGAATGCAGAAAAGACTAAATGCGTTAAATTTACAATGCCCAATGTCAGACAAGCAAACGTCCATGTCGTGCTGGGTAGCCAAAGGTTAGAATTTGTAAATAACACTACCTTTTTAGGAATAACAATAGATCCTAAATTACAATGGGGTGACCATATCACCATTTTAGCTAATAAGCTTAGCTCTGCTGCATATGCTGGGAGACGGATTAGGCAGTTGACAGATGTAGCTATTGCTAGGCTAGGTTACTTTGGTTACTTCCATAGCTTGATGTCCTATGGAATACTACTTTGGGGAAATGCAGCAGATATAGAAACAATTTTTATATTACAAAAATGGGCAGTCCGTGCCATTTATTGTTTAGGTAAAAGAGATTCTCTTAGGGAGCGATTTAAAGATATTAATATTTTAACTGTAGCTTCCCAATATATATTTTATAACATACTGTATGTCAGAAAAAATATATCTAGCTATACTAAAGTAAGTGACGTTACAAACAGAAATCTACGTAATAAAAATAAACTACTCCCTCCGTGTTATCGGCTTAGCAAGGTTAGTCATTCTTTCAAGGGCTTCCCCCTTGAAATAATGACTAACCTTGCTAGATATATTTTTCCTGACATACAGTATGTTATCAAATACGCTTTTATAATAAATTGCCTGAATGGGTCCTTTGTATGCCCGACAATAAATTTAAAAACTTTATAAAGACCACTTTATGTCAAAAAGCATATTATAAGACAGTTGATTACATTAATGATAAAAGTGTCTGGCTTGAGCATGGTGCAGGCGCCTCCTAAAATGCCGTAATTGTAGCATATTTTGTACTTAGGCGACTATAATATTTTTTTTGTTGTATTATACACTCTTTTTGATTTTGACACGATACCAATGTACATTCGTCCACATTTAGTCTTAAGAAAATGTGTAAATGTGTCAACTATTTGAAAAGAGTGACCGAGAGTTTTATTGCCAGGTTCTTTCTCTCGGTTCTACTTATTGCTTTGCGAATCTGGCAGTACATGTAAATATAGAAGCAATGACATTTTTTATTTTAAGTACTTACTGACGTTTGTAAGAGCCATTTAGTGACCTATACAAATAAATAAATCATTTCATTTCATTTCACCACACAGTGGTCGGAAGTACCCAGTGGGGCGCGTACCGACACACTGTACTGGGCTGAGCGACTCGTCAGCAGTAGATCCAGCAAGGCGGGCGTGTGGTCTGATTTGTCAGGTATCCGGGTGATCCCCTGTACCATCTGGGTCAGCCCGTGGGAGAGAGGGAATGCATGGGCGGTTCGTCCAGCATGATCTGTCCTAAGGGACCCCAGCCACTCAACGTGATGACCGTTAAAGTCCCCCAGGAAAACCAGGTCAGCATTCGGGAACCACACCTGCGCGTCGTCAGCCATTTCGCTGAGGTATTTGAAAAGCCTTGTTGTCCTAGTGTCCCCTGTGTGGGAGCGGTAGATGCACACGTAGATCTGGCTCATAGAGCTATGATCCACGTGCAGCCAAAGGACGGAGTAGAAGGGGTTCTCTAGACAGCGCAACCGGCGGCAGCAAACATCTGCCCTAACGAACACGCACACTCCGGCTTTGTCGCGGAATTGTTAAAATAGTACCTAGATACTTTCTAGTCCTACCCTTATAGCTAATATATTACTTATATAATGTGTAATGTAGTTATTTTCTGATATATCTATCACAGAATAATCAATATATAATTTACAATAATTTTGATTTTAGTATCACAACACAAATGAGTATATCCACAATAATTGACGTTTTATCGTTTTCTAAATTTACTGGTAATAAAATAATTATGTTATTAATATAGTTTTTTTTTTTCATATATATTTATTACCGATATCAAATATGCCATTCAACGTGGCTGACCTACAAATTCAAACAAATGTAGGTACTTAGTGAAAAAGTAGGTTTAGGATATTTTATTATTTTACCTACCGTCTTTGAATGGTTTATCAATCACTGGCTTCTGATTGAAGATACAGGTCAATGAACATTGATACTCGTCTTTAAACTTGTTAGCCGTGGGACAGCCTCTCCAAACGTCCACCTCGCATCGTGAGCCAGGCTTCCAATAGGTCAAACCGCTTTAGGTTTCGCGCCACAATCGCTGCGGTTGAAGGTTTGTTGGCAGTGATACGGGACTTCTGTTACAGATAAATAACAATAATTACTCGACCGATTACCTCAAGACAATACCACCAGTAAAAAACATGCCACAATAAGGGAAAGTATCATCGTAGAACTATATTCGTCTTTTACACGTAGGTATTAAAAGCCATCATGTAAACACCCGGTTGATTGTACGTTAACTCCAAGTATTTTTTTTTCTCAATATTCTTTTTACACAAATGCTGACGTGGCTTACTAGTCCATTTATAATGTGGACACCTGCCGCGTAGAACGCGTGCGGGGTACAACATAATTCTCTGTTCACTGTGCCCTCTGACTAGCACAGTGGAGAGTAGATATATGCTCCACTTGGCTATGGCGTGGGTGGATCACCGTCTATACTGTTTACAGAGGGAGGGCG
Source organism: Nudaria mundana (assembly GCA_963556515.1). NCBI lineage: Eukaryota > Metazoa > Arthropoda > Insecta > Lepidoptera > Erebidae > Nudaria > Nudaria mundana. The sequence continues at coordinate 21,124,829 of OY748292.1, read as the reverse complement.
TGTGTGAACCCACCCGGAATTTTAACAATAGGTTAGATGGGTTAAGTATTAGTTACCTATTGGTACTAATCAAATATTAGGAAAGATTTTAGTGTTTGCATTGAATAGTCTCCGTAAGTACTGAACCGATTTCAAAAATTCTTTCACTAATATGTAATAGCTACATTATCCCCGAGAGACAGAGGCTACTTTTATCTCGGTAATGTGTTACCATGAGAATTGGAAAAGAGAAAATTAAGTCACGTGGCCGGAGCCATTGTAATCAGCTAGACTTACAATATTATTATGGATGTACTTCTCACCTGCACGTACTATTTGGATTAAAAGACTTGTGAACAAATATATTATAATGTGATAAAATGATCCCATGTTTTATATGTACCCTACGTCTGCGCAGTGCCCTAAGATTGTTAAAAATAGAGTACCTACCTATTTACATTCGATCACATAAACTTTTGCCGTATAATTAAATAGCAATTTTAATGATTACTTTTAAGATTATTACTCGCGTTTAAGTATTTAAGGCTTTATTAACAGTGTCTTGGCCAACCCTGTGTCAGTTTTTTTTTTTTTTTTTTTTTTTTTTTTTTTTTTTTTTTTTTTTTTTGTTTTAATATTTGGTTCGCCAAATTGACGCCGCCCGCCTGGTGGTAAGTCGTGACGACGTCTAGCGATTGTGGGCCACTCTCACAGCACACATTACTATTGCGCACGTGTTTCCTCCAACATATAACCCTGGGCTCTTTAAGCGAAGCGTGAAGAGGCACATTACTGGGTCGTCAAGTTGAGGGCCACTCTCTATAGTATTCCTGTGTACTGTGAGAGTCGCCCTCAATTGCCAGACGTCGCCTCAGCTTACCATCAGGCGGGTGGCGTCAATTTGTCGATCTAAATATAAAAAAAAAAAAAAAAAAAAAGGGTCTAATCTGCGTCTTGTACAGCAGACACCTCTGGTCCGGTGTAAAGAATCTCTTTACCTTATTCAGTATTCCTAGTTTCCGCGAAGCTAGCCCTATACATCTTTCGATGTAGTTTTTATTATTGAGCTCTCGATGAACGTCTATGCCAAAGATATCAAGGTTGTCCTTCATTGGTAATAATGCATTCTGAAGAGAGGGTAGGGGAAGGAAAGGGGATTTCTTCGCAGTAAATGCACACGCCTGTGTTTTGCGGGCATTGAACTCGACCAGGTTCTCGGTACCCCATTGAGAGATACTGTCGAGGTTACGGTCGAGATCAGCCACGAGTCGTCGTCTCTCCTCCTCAATCTCAGATCGCCCCGCCGTCGGACGAACCGAGTAACTCCCGTGCAGTGTGCTGTCATCTGCATAGCAATGAATGTTCCCGAGGGATAGCATATCATTGATATGCAGAAGAAAGAGAGTTGGTGATAGTACGGACCCCTGCGGTACCCCGGCATTCACTTGCAAGAAGCGAGAAGCCTGGCCATCGCAGAGGACCCGCACTCGGCGCTCGTTTAAAAAGCTGGCAATCCAGCTGCACATTTGAGGAGGTAGACCATATGCCGGAAGCTTGGAAAGGAGCGAAGCATGCCAGACCCTATCGAAGGCTTTGGCGATGTCCAGGCTAATAGCCAAGGACTCGCCGTGCCTTTCCATAGCCCCACCCCAGACATGCGTTACGAATGCCAGAAGATCACCCGTTGATCGCTTTGGCCTGAAGCCGTATTGTCGATCATTGATTAGCGAGTGATCCTCTAGGAATTGCATGAGCTGCTTATTTATAAGGAGCTCAAGCACCTTGCAAATGACTGAGGTGACAGCTATGGGTCGATAGTTGCCTGGATCGGACCGATCCCCTTTCTTGGGGATCGGTTGTACGTTCGCCTCCTTCCAGACCTCCGGCACGAGCCTTGAAGAGTATGACAGGCGGTACAGACGCGTTAATACTGGAGACAACTCAGCTGCACATTTTCGTAGCACCACCGCCGGAATGCCGTCAGGGCCACTGGCTTTCCGCGTGTCGAGTGACCGCAGCACTGCCCGTACATCACATTGCCTGATAACAATATCAGGCATTGTGTGGCCACAGTTGGCGATGGCGGGGGGCTGCAGGCCACGGTCGTCGACCCGGGAATTAGCCGCAAAGAGGTCTGCGAGCATATCCGCTTTCTCTTGGGCTTTGTGAGCCAGTGTTCCATCTGGGTAACGCAGCGGTGGCAGCGAGGGCTGACAAAAGTTAGATTGCACGGCTTTGGCCAGTTGCCAGAATCCACGGCTGCCCGTGGGATGGGAAGTGAGCTCCTGACCAAGCCGCGCGACGCGCTGGGCATCCGCTCTCTTAAAGGCCCTCTTACTCGACTTTGTGGCCTGGTTGTACGCTGCTTTGAGGTGGCCCACGTTTGGGTCGCGCACAGCCCGGGCCCTGATCCAGGCGCGATATGCCGACTGTTTTTGTCGAACAGCTTTGGCACAATCTCGCCCGAACCAGGGACGGGCTCTGCGGATACTGGCGACATCAGTGAAAGGGATGTAATAATCCATCCCTAAACTGATCTCGCCAGCAATAGCAGAAGTACTATCCGAAGGAGCCTTTCCTACAAAGCAGCGCTGGCTCCAGGGGACGGACGCATAATAATCGCGTAGACCGTCCCAATCCGCTGACGAGTAGTGCCATAGTCGTCGTGACGTTTGTACAGGACGTGCAGGAGGTGACACCTTCATGCCAGCGTGAACAACACAGTGGTCGGAACTACCCAGTGGGGCTCCTACCGAAACACTGTACTGGGCTGGGCGACTCGTCAGCAGTAGATCCAGCAGAGCGGGCGCGTGATCTGACCTGTCTGGTATCCGGGTGATCCCGCATACCATCTGGGTCAGACCGTGGGAGAGAGCGAACGCATGGGCGGCTCTACCCGCATGATCAGTCTTGAGGGACCCCAGCCATTCAATGTGATGGCCATTGAAGTCCCCCAGAAATACTAGGTCAGCGTTCGGGAACCGCACCTGCGCTTCATCAGCCGTCTCGCTGAGGTACTGGAAGAGCTTTGTTGTCTCAGAATCCCCTGTGTGGGATCGGTAGACGCACACGTAGATCTGGCTCATAGAGTTGAAGCCTAGCAACTGTATAGTTTAGCAGAAGTAGCATTAGTTTAAAATTGTTATATTTAGTATTAAGTTAACATAGTATGATTGTAATTTACAGGGCGATGTGGTACAGCGATAAGTATGCAGTAAATGTAGGTATCTGATGATTGGGTACATGGTTTTGAATTTAATTAATTTTCCATACCTTCCATTCTGGCGAAGGAAGCAGTCTCGCGGGGCGAGGTGATGTTGGCGGTGTCTCTTGACATCGCTAACGCCTTTAACACCTTACCCTAGAGCTGCGTTAGAAAGGCACTGGTATACCACGGAGTGCCTCTCTACCTCCGTCGTATTTTCGGGGCATATTTATCCGAGAGGGCCATAACTTACCCTAGCTGGCTCGGGCCAGCTCGGCGAGATGTGTCGTGCGGTGTTCCTCATGGGTCGGTCCTAGTACTTACCTGTCCTGTAACATCGGATACGTCTGGGTGTTGCGGGGTGGGTTGCTTAAGGGCGTCTGCGTAACTTGTGACGTCGACGATACCCTCGTCACAGCGCAGGGAGCAACGCACCAGGAGGCAACACTCAAGGTCACGACTGGGGTTGCTGAAGTCGTGGGCCGGATACGGCGGCTGGGACTGGACGTGGCACTGAATAAGTCTGACGCTCTGTGTTTTCACGGACCTCGGTGCGAGCCACTTCCAGGATCCAGCATAAATGTAGGAAGCGTTAGCATCGGCATCGAGCCCTCAATGAAGTATCTGGGACTCGTACTCGATAGCCGGTGGAACTTCAGACCACACTTTTGGTCCCCAAAGTGAAGGAGGCGGCCGGTAGGGTGAGGGAGCGTACCCTCCCCGCTGAGTTCCGAAGTTTGCGGGCGAGACTACGCGCAGGGCCATCGACCTCCATGATCGGGGCCTAAGATAGATTAGCAACCCACCGTCCTTACAGAAGCAGGCTGAAGGGGTTCGTGCTGTGGGGCTTCACCCCACGCATGCCTTGACTGCCTCGGTGGCTCAGTGGTATGAGTATGCGACTGCCGCCCAGAGGTCCCAGGTTCGATTCCGGGACGATTCAAATTATTTGTGTGATCCACAAATGTTTGTTTCGGAGCTAGTGTTTGGGCTAGATGACGTTGTGTGAGAAGGTCAAAAAATATTTATTTATTTATTTATGCCTTCACTCATCGACGCGAGATAAAACCCGACCTCAAAGATGCGGGGTAACACCCGACCACCACGCAGCGGCCACACATGTGGCCAAGGTCCGCCGGGCGCCACTGGGAATTCTCTCAGTGCTTACCGGAGGCGCTAGGTAATGGACATAGGTGCGGCCGCGGCCCAGAGCCGTGGATTAAAATAAAATAAAAAATACCTTCCATTCGAAGTTTACTTTCTTGCTGCCTAAAAATAAAAAGTGCAAGTGCAAAGTGCGAGTGACACGCGTACAAAGGTATCAAAACGGCAAAAAAGTTACGTCTGTTGTGTGGGAGCCTCCTTAAATATTTATTATATTCTGTTTTTTAGTATTTGTTGTTATAGAGGCAACAGAAATACATCATCTGTGAAAATATCAACTTTTTAATCTACGGTTCATGAGATACAGCCCAAGACAGACGGACGGACAGCGAAGTCTCAGTAATAGAGTTCCCGTTTTACCCTTCGGGTACGAAACCCTAAAAACGCTTGGTAAAGGACAATGCCAAATCAAATATGAAACAAAAACCCAAAGTCGATCAAAATTAAGTCCGGAACGCGGGCGGTTACGTCGAAATAAATAAGACGGAGAAATTAATTAATAACTCAAAAACTATAAAAGCCATATACCAAAACTATACAGCAAAGCACGTTCATGTGATCTATCTGCATGCCAAATTTCAAGTAGATAGGTTTAAAATTGCGACCCGTATCGTTTAGAGAAGAGTCCGCTACACTCCGTCTTAATAAAACAGTAGAATAAGAGTGCCGCGGGGTTCTCATCCCAACAAAACCCTGAAGAGGCCACACAGGTGGTCAAAGTCCGCCGGGCCGCGGAAGCGGCCGCGGCCTTGAGCGGCGGAATAAAAATAATAGTTTAAAAAAACTAAAAAAACACGCTTTTATAGAGAATCCAACTAAAAAGTAGAAAATAAATTTTAATAAGTTTGAATTAAGAATAGTGTAAATAAGAAATAAATGTATATTATTGTAAAAAAAGCGTGAGGTGCATTTTAAGATATTATCAAAATGATAATTCTTCAACTCATATCTGTCAATAAAATATTTATAACTCAATAGTTGGTTTAGGCTCAATAGTGTCAATACACTATGCACCTCACGCTTTTTTTACAATAATATACGAGTACGAGTACATTTATTTATTTACACTATTCTTACATAATTCAAACTTATTAAAATTTATTTTTTACTTTTTAGTTGGATTCTCTATAAAAGCGTGTTTTTTTTAAAACTATTACCTATATATTTTCAATTTTTTTGTTTTTATTTTCATTTTGTTTTAATTTTCAATAGAATTATTGCATTGTCATCGGTCTTTGACAGGTGTGCAAAGTTTGAATTAAATGTGATCGTTCAAAGTAGGGTAAAATCGAACCCAAAAGAGTCGGTTACAAACATACATACAGGTGAAGCTAATAAAAAAGCGTATTAAAAAAAGAAAGAACGCTAGTGTGTGTATTTCATAATTTATAAATACTAACTGTGAGTTCCTCTTAGTGGCGACATTCGAAAGTATAAACCTTAGATCAAAAATACTATAGATATTGGATTCAGTACAAATACAAAATACAAATACAAACACGGAATCTTGGCACTCGAATACTATATAGGTCATTATTACAAATACCATCTATAAAATAAACAAGATTGTACATTGATGGTTGACACAGAAATAATTCGTAATAATTAATACAAAAGCATCAATGTACTGCGCGGCTATTGTATCCCTCGAGAGTCAGCAAGCGGAATAGGAACTTAGTACGGAAGCGGCTGAAGCGCCCCAGGTGTGCAATTTTCGATAGTGGACCGAGGTGAAGTGGTGCCGTTTTTAAAGCACTGATCGGTAATCTAGGTATTTTTGATCTAAGGTATAAACTATCCAAGGCAATGGTTAGAATAGAACACAACGTATCGCATTTCCTTAATATATTTTTATTGATATTTTAATGACAGATCGACTATGTAACCGAGTGTAGACGCTTCAGTAGGTAAAGAATTCGATTAAATTCGAAAATAAGTCGTTGTTTTTATTTCTACTCAAATCTATGTAAAACTACAGTAATGATTACTAATGATATTTCAAGCCTCAAGATGATGCGAGCAATTATCTTCCTCATTAATACTATAGGCTTTGAAACTACTGAAGTGATTTTGAAAATTCTTTCACTAATATGTAGCTACTTTATACCTGATTGTCATAGGCTACTTTTTATACCAGTAATGTGTTTTCGTGGGAATTGGGAACAAGAGAATGATATCACACGGATGGAGCTTTGTAATCAGCTATTCATAAAAACCGCAGAACTCATACGGGCCTTTGCGGCCGTCATTGCGGTTAGGCCTATTGGTGTCAGATGGGGACATCCCTGATAGTACAAAAACAATGGCCTAATACTCGTCATTGGTCAGTATTCGGTCAGACAAGGTTTACCGGTTACAGCCAGTTTACTGATGACAGCGGAAAGGTATAATGTATGTACAACTACATACATAATTGTATGCAGGACTGCATACATAATACTTTTCGGTGTAATTGCCACTGGAGAAGTCCCTGTGCTTCATGTTATTGAGAAGAGCGAGGGGGGTAAGTTGTTACATTTTTATCCTTTTTTCGACGGATTGACTATTTTATTGGGAATTTTATTAAAACAGACCAGACAGACATTATTTAAATAATCATTTTTTTTTCAGGTTTTGTGGAAAAAGTCCACAGAAAGTGCTATAGGTCCAAAGCTACCAGCCTGTCTGGTTCTAAAAAGCATCGCTCAGATAGCCGTTAACACCATAATAAAAAAGATGCTGGCTGATAGACAGACGAGACGGGAAAACACCCTAGTTATTGACGAAGCGTGGGTGTAATGTACACCTCTGTCTACCCCTATGATGATGCATATAATTTTATGAGTATGTACGATTGTACGTTTTTAACAACACAATCGGAATTATGATAAACTATATGCCATAAAGCACGTTTACTATTTGCTAAGAAAGTATCGACAGCAGAAAAGAAATCTGCTGTGTAGAAAAGAGACAAGAATCGTGAGGGAGCAATAACAGTGTACATCTAAATTTGCATTCAGCAGTAATTACTTGCAACCATTGTTTAACTTTCTCTTTTAGAATTAAATTCTAATTTATACGGTCGCGTCGTGATCGTTCTGCGCACGCGCACCGATTGTAGAATAAGATGAGAAGACACCTGTTCACTTTGTTTGTTGGACATTGTTAGTGCTACTAATTAGATTGGTTTTTATGACGTGAATGGACACTAAATTTTAATTCAAGTTTTCGTTAGACAATGTTAGTTAATTCTTTCGTTGTTTTTTATTAATAAAAAATTACATACTAATATTGTAAAGCTGAAGATTTGGTTTGGTTGAACGCGCTAATCTCCGCAACTACAGGTTCGAGATCTGTCAACTAATACTCGACTAATATCAGTCACCAAATGGTAATGTAATTTGTAGCTTCCATTATAGTCTTAGTTGAAAACTGTTCAGATATTGTAGCAAAATGAATGAAGACATCTTCAAAAGCACAGTTTAATAGCTCTTTGGAGGTTTTATTGAAGAGGTAATGGCACAGCTGGCCATGACTTCAATTTGAACTCCGAGTTTGAATTCGTTCTAACCTATATTTCAAGGTATTACTACTATTAACTAATATTATAAACCTGAAAGTTACTGTGGATGTTATTCCGATATTTATACGTATTAAATACAAATAAATTGCAGCACGTTTGTCTAACTAGTACTAGAGAACGGCTGGAGCAAGTAGGTACGCTAATTTTAGTCTTAAAATGTTCGTTGTAGTTCTGGGAAGGTTTAAAAGTATTAAAAGATGCGGTACTATGTTCACTGGGACAGCCCTTTATTACGAAAAACAAAGTAAAAAAAAAATTTTTAATATTCACATTATCCCAAAGTGCTATAGGTTACTTTTTATAACGTTAATCCCGTGGGAATCGGGAACGAACGAAAACAAGTGAAGCCACGGTAAACTATAAGTGAGCTATTGTTGTTAAAATACGTTGAGTATTTTTCGCAAAAGTAACTGGTTAACATTAAATTAACAGCCGAAATATTTAGCATGTTATTAACATATTTGTTGTTTTTCCGATATTTCGGCACTGTTGCTAGCGTCATTATCACGGAAGAAAAGTTCTTCCGTGATCACAAACACACACATATCACGCCTATATCCCCGGAGGGGTAGGCAGGGGTGCATTACACACCCACAATTTGCCAGTATTTTTAGTCCCACGTAATAGGGGGCACCGGGCACATTTATATTGGGTTATGTCCAAAATTGCCGAATGAATTTAATAAAATGTAGCAGCTATATTGTAATTTTGAAAAAAATTTAAACCTGTTGCCTTGCGATGAAATGTTGATGAAAGGCAACAAAATCTTACGTGCCAGCCGCTATGGCATAGCCAATTAAAGTTCTGGGCGTCTCCGACTTGATCGTGACCATGACGCTTGAAACAGTGTTAATATATATTAATAACAACAAACTACTTGGACAGCAGATATTCCATTTTTGGTACTTAAGTAATTCTGTTCTAGCTGTTGAAATGTTGGTGACACGTACAGAGTAGTTATTGGATTTTCTTTATAGCCAGGTAACGACAACAAGCTTGTCGCATTACGTGGGACCAACTACTGTCAAAGTGCTGTGGTATGAGCTATATTTACTTACTTCTCATAGAACTACAAAACAATTCCACAAGGGCGAAACCGTTGGCTTCAGCTTGTTTTCAAATAATGATAGTTTACCTGAGCAAAATTTATAGCACACCGTACGTTATGATTTACTGTAAACTGTATCCAATCTGACTACGAAGATTGGCAGCCGTGCAGATTTCGTGCTATACCAGGGCGTGCACTGCACGACCCTATGTCAACCATAATTGACTCACAACTTGTTGACATGTCGATTTATTTATTCAGAACTTTTTGTATTAAACTTTGACAGACGTTTTGTTGCAGTCAGTACTTAACAGAGATGCCATGTTACATGTTGATGTTTGTTTCGGCTAAACTCTGGTTATTTTTTTAAAGTCGTCAGATTTTGTTTCATTTCTCGGACTGACAAGATTGCCTCGGTGGCGCAGTGGTATCAGTATACGACTGTCGGCCCTGAGGTCCCAGGTTCGATTCCGGGTCGAATCAAATTATTTGTGTGATCCACAAATGTTTGTTTTGGAGTATGGGTGTTATCTATGTATAATATGTATGTATTTAGAAATATACAAGTATGTAAGCTTATATTAGCTTAATTTGGGCTAGATGACATTGTGTGAGGATTATATTTTTATAAAGAATAATATATTTATATTTAAAATCGGATGACAGAAAACGTTACATACATATAATCACACCCTTAACCCGGAAAGGCAGGCAGACGTGCAACTACATTTAGCCAGAAGTTTTGTTACCGGGTTTCGAACCTAAACTCCAACAGTGAGAACGCTCTTAGATACCTACTCGTATAATCTCAGCAGTTGGAGTATAAAAGAGACTTTACGCTTCCAGTGGAAACTTTATTAAAAATAAAATGAAATATATATGTTCACACTTAAAAAAATGTCACGCAATTCTCTATCAAAATTAGACTATTCGTATTATCAGCCGCGTATAGATAAATAATGCATAGCGATGCACGTGGGGTCCATGCCATGCGTGTTATCGGATATCGAACCTAGTGCAGGGAGGAACTTGGACAGCACAATTACAACGGCTATATAATTAACTACCTCGCTGGCACAATGGTACTATGTACGGACTGCCACGCTCGAGGTCTCGGGTTCGATTCCCGGGTCTGGTGGATAATGTATAATTCTCTTTAGAATTTTACCCAGATAATGATCCCAGAGTCTGGAACTTGTGCCCGGTAAATGGCAATAGGCTCGCCCCCTATTACATGGGGCCTAACATAGCTGGCGAGATGTGGGTGTGTTTGCACACCTCTGCCTACCCCTTCGGGGAAAAAGGCGTGATGCTATGTATGTATGTATGTATATAATTAATCGGCTATGTGAACTTGGCACCGAACATTTTTTTTTTCATGATTTTTTCGGCTTATTCGATAGCTTATATATATATATAAATCGCTGAAAAACTACTGTGCCGATTTCAAAAATTCTTTCACCATTGGAAAGCTACATTCACCCTGAGTTACATAGGTTACTTTTTGTCCCGGTAATGTATTCCCACGGGAACCGGGAACATGATGAAATGACTCACTTGTACACATATTCCAGCATTTTTTATTAGTATAGGACGATCTATGGCATCTTCAAAGGTGTTTCACACTATTTCACTATTCACTTCACACATTTTAAATACACTTCATATACTTTCTTTTATTATATTAATCGTGAGGCTAATACTGGCCTGCATACTTGATTATAATACAAAACTAAAGTACATATAAATAAAGTTAAGGTCGCACTGTAAAAAAAATTACCCAAAAAAATAGTGAAAAATATTCTTCTCCAAATTAATATTAATGTTTCTAAATTATTGCAATAAAATGTCAAATTTCATACCTAACTAATTGCTATCCTATGCTGAGTTTAGTTTGAAACTAGGAATGTGGTCAATCGTCCTAACATCATTATTAGGCGGTGGACGACCACTACTAAGCACCTCCATATTGGTTACCATATCCAGGAAGTCCTGGAGTGGAGCCGCTCTAGTTCCTAGGGGCGACTTCTGGTTGCAACTCGGGGAAAAAAATTAGCCTACTAAGTATACCTATCACGATAGACAAACGGGTTGTCATAGGGGTTTTGTGTTGAATGTACCTTCTCTCGCAGTGAGGCTAATTTAGACCTGTGTACATTTCAATAGCCCTTGTTTAGACACCAATACTTCTAACCCACGCCACAAGATCAAACAAAACCGCACGGGTCTTATTTACTTATGTACTTAGATATCTATTTGACGGTTCAGACGTAATCGAACGGTTAGTTTGATTTTCCAGCGGTGTGACGGTTACCGCGCCGTATCAAGGGTTTACTCGCCTCATACGACACCCACTGGACGAGATGCCCATGTCCTTTAAGATGTACTAATTATTTTGAGAAAAAGTAACAGTACTGACCAGCTGCAGTTTTCTTCGACAAATGCAAACTAACTGTACCTTATCAGAGTGAAGATACGATGCGATGTGAGTCCTTATACAAGCCGAATAACTTATGAATTGTTGCACTTTTGATGAAGGTTTTTATTAATTTGCTTGACATGTAAGGCCTCACGTTCTCTGTATCGTACGATGCTTAATAATAACTGGATATTAGAATAACAAGATTTTTAATGTATGTGCTGTGACTTTTTAATTTAAAAAAATACACATCTTATTTCATTATTAACTAGCAGACGCCGGTGGCATCGCCCGTTTGACAAATTGTAAACTTAACCAGCCCTCGAGAACCATTCTATCCATTGGTGAAAACTGCTTTACCGTTGGGTAGTTTTAAAGATCGAAGCATATAAACAGCAAAAGATCAAAGCGTTGAATTAGCGTTTGAATGACGTGAGTTCGATCCTCAGTTACAACACTACTGACGTGAACTCATTCCTGACAATATCACTTACAGCTCAGCTCGAGGGCTTATAGGAAATGATAGCAAATTTGATTTGCGATTGCTAGTATTTTGTAAAGAAATGCGTGTCTGAATCAATATAGCCTTTCCCAAATATATAATTTGATATTAATATTCTAAACGCTGATACGTATAGCAGATGCTATACACCGCAAACATAGACTCCAATCAAAGTTTTACACGGCCCACCAGCAAACTCAATAAATAAACATTCATATAAACATCGAAAGTGAAATCGGACACTCAACTCGATAACGTCGCGGTCATAAATATATCGATAAATTGAGACATTCATAAGTCACAGCGCCATACGTGCGCCTATGCACTCAGTCCGACCCTGGCAGGAGAATGATTTATACAAGGCGGCCATTCGGACACGATAACTTTTTATGGGGCTACAGAACAAAAGGATTTTAACCATGTTTTTTGTTCACCGCGTGTGTTCCACTAAAATAAAATGCAAGACCAATGTTGAAGTGCAGAAATACGATAAAAAAGTTTGAGAGTAGATTACGTTGTGTTAAATAGTCTTAACAGAATGTATTATTTATTTATAATCTTTTATTTAAATGAGTCAATCTCACGTGCACTCGATGCACTGTTGAAATACTGTCGAAAACTGATAAATATTAATAATATGAACCTCCAAAAACGATAGTTCTTTGACTTGGACTAAGAACCAGCGACAACGAAAAAAAGTATTTGTGAAAATAATTGTTTAAGTTCATATAATAAAGGCACGCCCGCTATTACGTTGAAGTATACATTAGTACCTACTTCAATGAACATAGGTAGGTACATAAAATTAAGCTTGTTGCCCCGAAGGGCTAAACACAGCTATGCCTGGTCCGTTGGTGGTGTAACCATATGCAGTTGACGGACGGTTGTTTTGGATCCAGCGTTATTTAATTTAAAAGTTGTTAATATTGAAAAGGCCAGGTCAGGAGTACCCGCACTCGGAGAACATGCTTGAATAATTAAATTGGTAGAAGCGAAAGATACCAAGATCGTAGAAAGTGAAATTCCATAGTCTCTGCCTACCCCAACGGGAAAGAGTTGTGACTGTATGTATGTCATATTTAATGGTGTTAATGAAGCACATGTTCAATTGTATTATTTCCCGTTATAAATAAGTTAATGATCGTATTATAAAATCGCCATTTTCCTTTGTTCGCAGGTACTCGTACTACACCACGGTTTATCAGTTCCACGTTTTGAATCGATATTGTTTCCTACAGTTGCCAGTAACTGGGTAATGTTACATACCTACTAGCTGTTGCCCGCAACTTTACCCTAGTGGACTCTACACAAATATAAATATGAAATTTTTAGGTACGGTACCTTTCCTCTTACCCGACATAGTTCAAAGAGTCGCTAAGCTTAAAGCAGTAATGGACTGATGGCCAAAAAGTCCTTAAGGTGCAACCACCCACTGGACGTCGCAGCGTGGGCCCGCCACAAGGTGAACTAGCTACATCGCAAAGGTCACAAGAAGCCATTGGATGCGGGTAGTTCAAGACCGAATGTTGTGACGTTCGTTGGGGAAGGTCTATGCCCGGCAGTGATCGTCAATTGGTTGACATGTTGATGATGAATTACTTACTTACTTTTTAAAAATCATTCTGTCGGTTTGTTCCGGTAAATCTCTGTCACAAGTGATACCATATATCACGCGCGTCCGATTAACCTACAGTAGTATAACAATATCATAAACAAATTGTTACGCTCCGTTTCACGTCGACATAATGTCGTTCGGTTGATTCTTTGTTTAGCGGAGCGGAGATAGTGGAGTTAAAAATATTGTTATGACTGCAATGTCGTAATGGGATATGTTTAAGTACCTGTTACGTAATATCGTTTTATGGATGGGTGACCGCGATGACATAGATTCTCAGTATTCTCACAGATAATCTCAGCTCAGTGCAATATATTAAGCTGCTAACTCGGCTGATGGATTGTTTGTTAGCTGTAGCAATGTAGGTCACAAAGTTACTAAGCTACTAGTTCAATCTATTGCTTTGTGAATCTGGCACTAAAACTACAGGTCATAAAAGATATAATCAGGAAGCTCATACCTAAGTAATATTTTTGTAAACTAGATGATTTTTTTTGTAATAAAGATGTCAACCTGAACTGAACTGTAACAATCTATCATTGTTAATAAATACTAATAAGAGCTGCCAGAACTTTTGGTGTGTTGTCCAGAAGATTCAAAACAAATAAACAATATGCAAATAACAACTGAAACAAACATACGAATAAACAATCAAATCTTACCAATTTTTTTTACCATTATTACCTAATACCACAGAATAGGGAATAGTACTTACATACAGAACTTGCACTCCGACGTTAAGTAAAGCACATTCTTTTGTTTACAGAGAACATCATTCGAACGTTAGGGTTGTCCAGTAAATTAAAATACCTATATACCAGCATAATTTGACCAATAATTATGACGTTAATACCTCAATATCAACTCTATGGTCAATGCCGTGTCACAAACAAGAGACAACCCTTACTGATTTACAACTTAAAGCTGTCGCTGACGTCACGTATTTTTTGCGGTTGTTAGGCGAATGACATAGGCCTGCTAATTCCTACTTCTTTGTATTTTCATATTCGTTAAGTAAAAAGCTATCTAAAACAATGTTGAATTGTTATATAATTGCACTAATTTCGCTAAATAGAAGACATTATAAACGTCGACATATGTTTCACCTACTCACGAGGCATTCCCAAGACTCTCAAAGAGAACAGCTGTTCTCTTTGAGACACATCTTACCCCATTGTTTTATCATAGACTTTCGCCAGGTAACGCCTGATTCCATTCAATAAAAAGCTATCTGTTACAAACGGACGCTTAAATTATATTTATTTTAATAAAATTAAATAATAATGTGAATATATCGGATTGGAAATTTCGAGCACTCGTCGCATCATAAATAATTGCAAAATTGCACATGTACAAAAAGTTTTACAGTAATTGACGCGTTTCGAGTGAGGAAACAAAAAGTTAAACAGGAAGTCTGTACAGGTGCGCCCTGTCCGTCTGTCCGTCCGTACTGTAATACGAGACGCAACGTCTGCGGGAACTGTTCGAAGTAGGGCTGTCTCGATTAACAAACTGCTTTGATGATTCATTATTTGTTTACTGAGTTGGAAGTGTCCAATCTGCCTTGTGGTTATCTATCTTGTTACCAGAAGTGGGATTTTACGTCTTACATTTTTTTAATATTCATTATACATAAATATTTTATATTTTTTTTTTTATATTTGGTTCGCCAAATTGACGCCGGCCGCCTGGTGGTAAGTCGTGACGACGTCTAGCGATTGTGGGCCACTCTCACAGCACACATTACTATTGAGAGTGGCCCTCAACTTGACGACCTACTGATGTGCCTCTTCACGCTCCGCTTAAAGAACCCAGGATTATATGTGGGAGGAAACACGTGCACAGGCAGGGCGTTCCAGGCCACTATCGTTCGGCAGAGAAACGAACGTTTAAAACGTTCGGTTCTCGCGAACATGCTATCCACTGTGTGGGGGTGGCATCTCTGCCCGGCACGAGTCGTTCGGGATCGGAAGGAAGAGGGTGGGATCAGATTGAAGAGCTCTTCAGAACACTCGCCGTGGCAAATACGGTAGAATGCGGCCAAGGAAGCTATTGTTCGGCGCTGAACTAGCGGCTCAAGGCTTCCCGTTACCTCCGGTCAATCTATAATACGGATAGCCCGTCGCTGCATAGCGTCGAGAGCGTCCAGCAGATACTTCGCGGAGCCGTCCCAGAGGTGAGAGCAGTATTCGACGCAGGGTCTAATCTGCGTCTTGTACAGCAGACACCTCTGGTCCGGTGTAAATAATCTCTTTACCTTATTCAGTATTCCTAGTTTCCGCGAAGCTAGCCCTATACATCTTTCGATGTAGTTTTTATTATTGAGCTCTCGACGAACGTCTATGCCAAGGATATCAAGGTTGTCCTTCATTGGTAATAATGCATTCTGAAGAGAGGGTAGGGGAAGGAAAGGGGATTTCTTCGCAGTAAATGCACACGCCTGTGTTTTGCGGGCATTGAACTCGACCAGGTTCTCGGTACCCCATTGAGAGATACTGTCGAGGTTACGGTCGAGATCAGCCACGAGTCGTCGTCTCTCCTCCTCAATCTCAGATCGCCCCGCCGTCGGACGAACCGAGTTACTCCCGTGCAGTGTGCTGTCATCTGCATAGCAATGAATGTTCCCGAGGGATAGCATATCATTGATATGCAGAAGAAAGAGAGTTGGTGATAGTACGGACCCCTGCGGTACCCCGGCATTCACTTGCAAGAAGCGAGAAGCCTGGCCATCGCAGAGGACCCGCACTCGGCGCTCGTTTAAAAAGCTGGCAATCCAGCTGCACAGTTGAGGAGGTAGACCATATGCCGGAAGCTTGGAAAGGAGCGAAGCATGCCAGACCCTATCGAAGGCGTTGGCGATGTCCAGGCTAATAGCCAAGGACTCGCCGTGCCTTTCCATAGCCCCACCCCAGACATGCGTTACGAATGCCAGAAGATCACCCGTTGATCGCTTTGGCCTGAAGCCGTATTGTCGATCATTGATTAGCGAGTGATCCTCTAGGAATTGCATGAGCTGCTTATTTATAAGGAGCTCAAGCACCTTGCAAATGACTGAGGTGACAGCTATGGGTCGATAGTTGCCTGGATCGGACCGATCCCCTTTCTTGGGGATCGGTATATATCGGATAATCACGCTTAGGTACATTCCTGTGAGGGCTTACACACATACCTACATTTTGTTAATAATTTTATCGGTCTCACTTAATAAGGGGCAAGAGGTATCCAAAGGGGTGCCCCAGGGTTCTATTCTGGGCCCACTCTTGTACATATTGTACAGTGCTGATATCCAGAACACCTTTGAGAGCTGCAAGTACCACATGTATGCGGACTACCTGCAGATCTATAAGTTCTTTAAACCCGAAGATACTTTAATAACTGTGCAATACATAAATGAGGAACTGGAAAGAGTGGCTGGGTGGTCGAAGAGCAACTCGTTGGTGTTGAATCCATCCAAATCCAAGTTTATGGTGCTGGGTTCGAAACATCAGGTTACCTCAGTACTGGCATGGGATTCAGTCATAGTGCTAGGTGGCACTGGGATTGAAAGGGTCGAGTCTGCTACTAACCTGGGTGTTTCAGGTGTTTCACAATATAAGAGATTTCTTGAGTGTTTCACTGCGCAAGCTTTTGGTGGATAGCTTAATACGAGTATTATCTAAGTTCAATTATTGTGATACTGTGTACGGTCCATGTCTGCTGAGAAGAACAGAAAACTTGATTCAACGAGTCCAGAATGCCTGTGTCCGTTTGTGTTGACATCCCAAGGCGAAGCCATATCACACCATACATAAATGATCTTAAAATGCTAAGGATGGCCGCAAGAAGGAAGCTGCATCTGACTGGTTTATTATTTCGTGTGGTAAATACTCAAAAGCCGGAATACCTTTATGGTAGGCTGAGTTGGAGACATGATAAACTAAGATATAGCAAGAGGACTACTGTAGCCCCTTTGACACTCCATAAGTATAGGTCTGCCACTTTCCGAGGTTGTTTTAGGCATGCAGCCACTAGTTGCTGGAACATTCTTAAACCTCCAATACGCAACCTGAAAAATCGAAAAACATTCAAATTAATAGTGAAAAACTGTACTTAATGGAACAGCTGGAAACTGCATAACTTTTCAGCCTTAACTTATAAATTTTCTCCTTATTTTTTAACTTACCAGATTGATACTTACCCTCTTGTTTTTTTATCTCTGTTTCCTTGTACCTTTGTGGGTGCATGACTTCGATTTGTTTAGTGATTTTGTATTGATTTAATTTTGTTGATGTATCATATTCTTAAATAATGATTGTCTGGAAAGATTTTTGTGGGTTTCAAGGAGTACTTCTTGGCTTTTGGGCGGATTGCCGCGTGTCGTGACATGTCATCTCATCTGTTATTCTTGTCGGTCTGGGTTGACGGATTACAGTACTGACAGCTGGCAGTTGAGTTGGTCTCGAACGCAAAACTATGGTACCGGACCTATGAGTTTACCATAGACACGGCTTGTTTGTTTTTTTTTATTATATATAGACACAAACACACGACATATTATTATAAATATTACACTTATTTATTTTATTTGTTTATTTATGTAGGTATGTCATTTGTTTATTATTTTTCTTGTGTGATGGCATTTGGCAGCATGATATTGTGATTAATTGTGCTGGGTGAGATACTGCATGGGTGCGCCATTTTCAGCGTCACTGGCCTCCTCTGAAAACCAGCCCTGGCAATAGTGGGTCTGCCCACGTCCGCATAAGCTGAGAGGAGACCAATTTCTACCCAGATGTGGCGTGTACTAGCATACACCTTCGATTTTCCTGTCCTTATACCTACTTCTAATATTTTACTTGTGTATTGTTATCGCCATGTCTGTTTAAGAATAAATATATATTTCTTTCTTCTCCTTTCTTTCTATTTCCGTTATAATACAATATTGGTTCCAACTATTACTAATATTATAAAGATTTTTGTTTGAATGTAATACGAGTATGTATATCTGAAACAATTTAATTTATTTATAAGATGTTGTTACCTTTCATCAACATTTCATCAATAGCTGCTACTTTTTATTAAATTCATTCAGCCATTTTGGAAATAACCCATTATATTATGTGTGCCCGGTGACGGCAATAGGCTTGCCCCCTATTATGTGGGACTAAAAATACTTTCAAAAAGTGGGTGTGATATGTGTGTGTGTGTGTATCTCTAAAACTAATAAACTGACTTGAATATTTTTTTTTAACTATTTTATTCAGAAGTAATTTAATTACTTTGTATCCCGGTATTCTCGTAGGATTTTGGAAAGGGGAAAATTATACTAGGCTTACAGAGTCTAGGACATAAAACTAGTCTAACTAGGTACCTACATAATAACATTACGAACAATTAAATTAATAATATTGCTACTTGACAACCCTAGAAGTTAGGGTCACAATACCATACGCATAAACCTCGCATACCGCTACTACCTGCGATTGTCCGCATATAATGCAATCATGATAAATTATATATTTTTTTATCGCATCGATTCATTGAACTTAAGCTTAAGTTTGCAGCTTTTTGTGAGCTATTGATTGATAACCGCACACGTAAAAATGTTGTTCACCGTTACCTTAACCATCATGAATAAGCGGTTTTGAAAAGGATTACAATATTGAAATATTTCACACTTATTTGACTGCTTCGGTGGCGTGGTCGGTAGTGTATCCGCTTTCGACGCCGGAGTCTCGGGTTCGATTCCCGGTCGGGACAAACTTTGTGTGATGACACATACGTTTGTACCGAAGTCTGGATGTTTCCTATGTATAATATGTATGTATTTACAAAAAAAAAAATGTATATAAGTATTTATATCAGTTTATCTAGTACTCATATCACAAGCTCTGCTTAGTTTGAGACTAGATGGCGTTGTGTGGATTGTCCTAACATATTTTTTTTTTTTTTCTTCTTTGTAAAAACGTGGCTCCATCGATGATCATCAATGATTTCGCCAATGTAAAGGTAATGCTTGATTTTTCCCGCACAGAAGAACTAGTTACTCTGAACTAGTTCGCGGTGCGGGACAAGGAAACGTTCGGTATTGCAATTGAGCGTTTGGGCTTGGATTTTTGCCCAGCGCCAGAGATAACCTAAAAGGCAACCAGGCACGCGCTCCGCAAAAACCCAAGTCCTCATTTCAGACTTCAATCACACTCTCTTCACATCTTTCATATAACATCTCACAAATGAAAAAAGATTACGTCAAAAACTAACACAAGAATCGCCTTCAAATTACCGAAGTGGGCCAAATTTAAATAGAACAAAATTGGAAAAATTTTCAAAATCGGTGAACCCAGTCCAAATAAACATACAAAAAACAAACATAAAAAACATCTAATTAAATAAAAACATAATATTTTTTGTGGTGCACATTTAAGTAATTAATTTCTACGTCTGTATTTCAAATCGTTTATCCAATTCCGCAGGTGCGAGACACGTCTGTCTTTTACTGTAGGTAATTAACTATAATCGAAATGACTGAATGATTGTAATTCCATTCATTCAAAAAAAAGTTAAGCTTATAGTTCAATTATCCGCTGCACCAGCCATATGTTTGCAACATCTGATAAATAAAATACGAGTATATACAAAATGAAACTGGTTAAATGTTGTTTGGTATTTTATCAGTCACACAAATTATAACATATTTGTAACTACATAATTGTTGAATTTTTATCTTTTACTGTCTTTATATACAATTAATTACATTCATAAAAATCTTAAAACTAAACTGCATAAATGGTGTGTTGATTTAATACTATATAAAACTTTTATCAGAATTATGGGCGCGATTTTGTGCTTTTTAAAAGAAAAACATTATGTTGGGAAACCAACATGTAATTTACCAACGGTATGGTCAAATGGACCTTTAGCCATATCAATGTTAGTATTTAAGAACGTATGTGGTGGCAACACTACCAAAAACATGTAACCGCTCTCTACCATGCGTGTCTATACAGAGGCGGAGCTACAGGTATCAACTAGTATGTATGTTATTTATTATAATTTGAAATTATTATTGTGCTGTCTGTTAGTCAGTTTTGAATTATGGATGATAGTATTTTTTTGTGGTTATCAGCAGCTGTTCCTACACATTCATTGAGCATTATTCAGAAAAAACTTAAGCAGGTGGATCCAATTTATTCCCGTCTATATTCTCAAAGGCATAGGCAGAGGCGTACTCACACAGCAGTAGTTCCAAGTTCCAATCATATGGGTCAGCCGGAACCCACTTCTGCTGTAGAATGAGATTTCGTCTTTCTGCATCGGAAAGCTCTTTATTAATTTAGCGTCTTAAAATGTAATTATTTTAAATAAATGTTTTCACGTCCATCCCTTTACTTAAGATGCTCGCTACTTGAAAATAAATAATCCTTCCCATGGAACCTTTGTGATTGGTGTTGTAAATTAACAGGTTTTTTTTAGAACTCCCGGTTCAGACAGGTGAATTGTCAAGAATCTATAAATTCAATCCCAATTGTTTATTTTTAAATCAAAATGAAGTCTCGTTTCAGTAAAATTTTCCATCTAATTTATATACCTCCATGTATCATGGTTTTGTGACACCGTGTACAATACAAATGTCAGTAAACCTTGCTCGAACTCGTCAGAATACCTTCAAATCTATTCTCGTAGATATGGTAGTAATCTGAAAGAGTAAACCACTTTGAATATTCAAAAGCACATAACAGTTTTAAGTTATGCGTAAAATCGTTGCATTCTTCTAACGCCCGAGGAACATCTTGCATAGCAATGAAGTTGCATTGTAATAGAAGCAAAAGTAAATGCTTGTCGGCTTTGTAAAGACGCTTCAGGAACGACAGGAACAACAATAGACCATGGATATAGAACGCCTTTACTAGATGTGTTCTCAGATTTTTTGAAGTTACTGTTAAGCCAGAATCTGAACACACACATTAATGATTAAAGTCTGACGTATAAATACGCTAATAACTTTGTTAGTCCCACTCACGTAGTAGGGTTGTCGTTTCCGGGCATTTTGTATGGTGTACCAGATCCTCTTCCATTTGTCAGCAGGTGCATTAACGTATTTCTTCTTATTCTTTTTTAAAAACGTGGCTCCATCGATGTTCATCAATGATTTCGCCAATGTCAAGGTAATGCTTTATTTTTTGTTCCGCACCGCGAACTAGTTCAGAGTAACTAGTTCTTCTGTGCGGGACAAGGAAACTTTGTTCGACTATTGCAATTGAGCGTTTGGGCCTGGATTTTTGCCCAGCGCCAGAGGTAACCTAAAAGGCAACCTACGACGCGCTCCTCAAAAATCCAAGTCCTAACGTACTTAATCTTTTTATTTTCTTATACCTGTCACTTAATTTATATTTGTCAATATTAAAATGAAAAAAAATGGATGATAATAGGGTAGATGCCTACAACTAAAATAAATAATTTAGATATATTTACTACAAAAATAATCCCAAAACAATGTACGTATATTGTATTCAATATTATTATTTTTGTTTTATTTATTTTTAGTCATCAATTAAATAACTAATAGTTACAGATTTGACGCTACATAATAGTGACGTCACTTGTGTTTTTCATACAAATCTTGAAGCGTATCGTTTTGACATTTAATAAAAAGAAGGAGATTTGATTTGACGGTCACCTACCCTATAATGTGCTCGCAGTTAGGAATAACCGGGATTAGTGCCAGGTTATATTTAAACGTCAATTTATTTGAAATATTTAAAAATATATTTGTAATCATTGACATTGGCATTGACTACTGCAGAAAAGGTCATCGTTTAGCATTTTTGGCACGTGCCACAACTCCAATACGTGGGTTATCGACCGAATACTGAAACGTCACTCAAATATTTAGAAGCTGCTTAAAACACAAACGTCACTTTTGATTGTCTAATTAGCTGAGTGACGTTTCAGTATTCGGCGGTATATCTCACAGAAGGTATGCAAATTTTGTTGAACACAGAATCCTGTGTACAAAGTAGTATTTTTTGGTTTGAATATGTAGTTGGTCTGTTATGTATTAGGGTATTATACTCCTGCTCTGCCCATTCGCCCTGCAGTACGGCATACGCGAAATGGCTTAGTATTTCACAAAATAATACTGAACGCTTTTATTGCAATTGCATATAGGTCCCAACAAGATCTTAAGAAACAACCTGTAGTTGGTGCACCTGGCGATTAACTAATAAGGCGGTTGCAAATATAAAAAAAACGAACTCTTTTAAATTAGACGAACAAAGTTAAACTAGGTGTATAATATGCATGTGCATTTGTATATCAATGCCTCTGCATAACCTTTAAACAGGTGTTCGAATGGGTGTGTATTTCGTGCCAGACTTTTCTAGACTTTTTATATCTTTGTTTTGAAGAACTCAACTTGACCCGCGGTGACTTGACTTTTGAACACGCGGTAATTAGATGTATAGTACGTGGTGCAGGTTAGTTTGCTGCTAAATATGCATGTATCATTAGCTGCTAAAGGGTTCTATCAACATTTCTGAGACCCAAGCCATCACACGGTGCTACTGACATAGTATGAGTGAGGCTTTGGCACATAACATAACATAACATAACATAGCATCACGCCTTTTTCCGGAAGGGGTAGGCAGAGGTGTGCAAACACACCCACATCTCGCCAGCTATATATTGCCATTTACCGGGCACAAGGTCCACACTCTGGGATAATTATCTGGGTAAAATTCTAAAGAGAATTATACATTATCCACCAGACCCGGGAATCGAACCCGAGAGCTGGAGTGTGGCAGTCCGTACATAGTACCATTGTGCCACCGAGGTAGTCGGCTTTGGCACACACATAGTAAAACAAAACAGCAACAGATTGGCTTCAGACATAAATTTATACTGGGTTATGTCCAAAATGGCCGAATGAATTTAATAAAAAGTAGCAACTACCTATATCGTAATTTTGAAAAAAAAAATTAAACCCGTTGCTTTGCGATGAAATGTTGATGAAAGGCAACAAAATCTTACGTGCAGTCGCTGTGACACAGCCAATTAAAGTACTGGGCGTCTCGGACTAAAACGTTATGTTGCCAGTATTTAGCAACTTACATACAGCTTTAACTCTCCTGCTTCTATGTAAAGGGTTTCACCTTTTGCCGCTATTATGTGTTCCAGACCAAAATATTTGTGTCCATTTGCACCGATAATTTACTGTTAAATTTTTAATGTTAACTATGTACCTATTAGATGTCAGTTGCAAAACATTTAAGGATCAAAGCGACGTTCAGCGTTATCCAGAGACATGGTATACTATTGTATATACTTATCATGGGGTTATCCAATTGTTACGTACAAATTTCACTAATTATTTTACTGTTTAGAAATGTACACGAGCCATGAGAAACTTTCACATAGCGATGTAGCGTCACTCATACAAAAAAAAATAAGAACAAAAAACATAAAAAATATATTATTATATTTCATTGTCTACTCTGTCTATTTCCATAATTTCTCAATTTAATATTTTACGAAAGCTAATTATTATTATGTATTTTTCATTATTATTCAAATTATACGGACTGTCATTCATGGATAAGTAAATCAATCGACTAAGTTAATGGCGCCATAGAAATAAATGGACTTATTATTATTAATATATTATTGAATAAATGGACCATTATTTTATGGACGTAGTTTCCTAGGAACCTACGTCCATTGCCGAGTACCTCCGGTAGAGACTGAGAGAATTCCCAGTGGCGCCCGGCGGACCTTGGCCACTGGGGTGGCCGCTGCGTGGTGGTCGGGTGTTACCCCGCATCTTTGGGGTTGGGTTTTATCCCGCGTCGGAGAGTGAAGGCGTGCGTGGGGTGAAGCCCCACAGCACGCAGCCCTTCTAGCCTGCTTCTGTAATGACTGTAGTTTGCTAATCCACGGTCCTCAGGCCCCGATCATGCAGGTCGATGGTCCTGGGCGTAAATGAGTCTGCGGCGCCCTCACCGCACACTTCGGAACTCAGCGGGGAGGGTACGCTCCCTCACCCTACCGGCCGCCTCCTTCACGAGCATAACCTGCTCGCAGAAGGAAACGGCCGCGTTATACTGACTCCCGCTAGAGACCGTGTAGCTCGTAGCATGGTCTCCAGCGAGAGGGTATCTACGCCCAGGCCCACAATGAGGTCCCGCCCATGGAATGAATGGACCATGGACCTAGTATATCTCTATGGGCCATAAAAACAGTCTAATAGAGAACCTCCTCCTTTTCGGTCGGGTGAAAACAAAATCAAGCTACAAAATGAAAGAATAAAATAACAACCAATCAATTCACGATATCATCTTTGAGTTCAGTTGGACATTTAAAATTATATTCAAAATGTACTTATAGTGCAACGTGAAATCGTGAGAGATGAGATACTTGATTTTGTATTGAATCACGATGTAAACGGAGTTACTGACATTAAGTACCTACCTATATCTGAAAAATGGGACAAGTGCGTGTCGGGCCACACGTAGAATTGGGTTCCGTAGTCCCCGTAATAGCCTTTATAATGCTGAACTAACCGAGTTATCTAATCCATTACCTATAGTGTTCCTTCAAAGTGTGCATTACATGGACTTACATCATAAGTTTTTTTTAGATGTGCGCACCATGGCGTGGATATCACTTTGTCTGCATAGTAAATACAAAAATATCCTTGCACAATTTTATGTTTCTTATACCAACAGTCAGGGAGAAAAACAAAGACAGACCGAACGGACGGAACGAAACATGAACTGGTTCGTTCCATCCGTCGGTCTTGGACTTGAACTAAGGAACCCTAAATAGGGTGGCGTGAATAAAATAAATTATTGTTATTTCCCGTTATCATTTTTAAAATCGAAGGTTTTTTATATTTTTTTTATATTTAGGTCGACAAATTGACGCAACCCGCCTTATAGTAAGCTGAGGCGACGTCTGGCAATTGTACAGTACACAGGAATACTATAGAGCCTCTTCACGCTTCGCTTAAAGAACCCAGGGTTATATGTTGGAGGAAACACGTGCGCAGGCAGGGCGTTCCAAGCCACCATCGTTCGACAGAGAAACGAACGTTTAAAACGCTCGGTTCTCGCGAAGACAGTTTCCACGGTATGAGAGTGACATCTCTGCCCGGCACGCGTTGTTCGGGATCGGAAGGGAGAGGGTGGGATCAGGTTGAAGAGCTCTTCAGAACACTCACCGTAGTAAATACGGTAGAACGCGGCCAAGGAAGCAATTGTTCGGCGCTGGGCTAGCGGCTCAAGGCTTCCCGTTACCTCCGGACAGTCTATAATTCGAACAGCGCGTCGCTGCATAGCGTCGAGTGCGTCCAGCAAATACTTCGCGGAGCCGTCTCAGAGGTGAGAGCAGTATTCAACGCATGGTCTAATCTGCGTTTTGTACAGCAGACACCTCTGGTGCGGTGTAAAGAATCGCTTTACCTTGTTCAGTATTCCTAGTTTCCGCGAAGCTAGCCCAATACATCTCTCAATGTATTTTGTGTTATTGAGCTCTCGACGAACATCTATGCCAAGGATGTCTAGATTGTCCTTCATTGGTAATATTGCATTCTGAAGAGTGGGTAGGGGAAGGAAAGGGGATTTTTTCGCTGTAAATGCACACGCCTGTGTTTTGCGGGCATTGAACTCGACCAAGTTCTCGGCACCCCATTGGGAGATACTGTCGAGGTTTCGGTCGAGATCAGCTACGAGATGTCGTTTCTTCTCCTCTATCACAGATCGCCCCGCCGTTGGACGAACCGAGTAACTCCCTTGCAATGTGCTGTCATCTGCATAGCAATGAATGTTCCCGAGGGAAAGCATATCGTTGATATGCAGAAGAAAGACCCCGGCATTCACTTGCAAGAAGCGAGAAGCCTGGCCGTCGCAGAGGACCCGCACTCGGCGCTCGTATAAAAAACTGGCAATCCAGCTGCACAGTTGAGGAGGTAGACCATATGCCGGAAGCTTGGAAAGAAGCGAAGCATGCCAGACCCTATCGAAAGCTTTGGCGATGTCCAGGCTAATAGCCAAGGACTCGCCGAACTTTTCCATAGCCTCACCCCAGACATGCGTGACGAATGCCAGGCGGTCACCCGTTGATAGTTTTGGCCTGAAGCCATATTGCCGATCATTGATTAGCGAGTGATCCTCCAGGTATCGCATGAGCTGCTTATTGATAAGGAGCTCGAGCACCTTGCAAATGACTGAGGTGACAGCTATGGGTCTATAGTTGCCTGGATCGGATCGATCCCCTTTCTTGGGGATCGGTTGTACGTTCGCCTCTTTCCAGACCTCCGGCACGAGGCCTGTAGAGTATGACAGGCGGTACAGACGCGTTAATACTGGAGGCAACTCAGCAGCACATTTTCGTAGCACCACCGCCACCGCTGGAATGCCGTCAGGGACACTGGCTTTCCGCGTGTCGAGTGACCGCAGCACTGCCCATACATCACATTGCCTGATAACAATATCAGGCATAGTGTGGCCACAGTTGGCGATGGCGGGGGGTTGCAGGCCACGGTCATCGACACGGGAATTAGCCGCAAAGAGGTCTGCGAGCATGTCCGCCTTCTCTTGGGCTTTGTGAGCCAGTGATCCATCATGAAAACGCAGTTGTGACAGCGAGGGTTGGCAAAAATTTGACTGTACGGCTTTGGCCAGTTGCCAGTATCCACGGCTGCCCGTGGGATGGGATGTGAGCTCCTGACCAAGCCGCGCAACGCGCTGGGCATCCGCTCTCTTGAAGGCCCTCTTGCTGAACCTAGTGGCCCTATTGTACGCTGCTTTGAGGCGGTTCACGTTCGGGTCACGTGCCGCCCGAGCCCTGACTCAGGCGCGATATGCCGACTGTTTTTTTCTGGACAGCCTCGGCACATTCAGGCCCAGGGGCGAGCTTTGCGGATGCTGGTGAGATCAGTGAAAGGGGTATAATATTCTATCCCTAGACTGATCTCGCCAGCAACGGCAGCAACGCTATCTGAAGGCGCCTTCCCTACAAAGCAGCGCTGGCTCCACGGGACGGACGCAAAGTAATCGCGGACACCGTCCCAGTCTGCCGACGAGTAGTGCCATAGCCGTCGAGTCATTTGTTCAGCACGAGCAGGCGGTGGCACTTGGAAGCTGGCGTGCACCACACAGTGGTTGGAAGTGCCCAGTGGGGCGCGTACCGACACACTGTACTCGGCTGGGCGACTCGTCAGCAGTAGATCCAGCAAGGCGGGCGTGTGGTCTGACCTGTCAGGTATCCGGGTGATCCCCTGTACCATCTGGGTCAGCCCGTGGGAGAAAGCGAATGCATGGGCGGTTCGTCCCGCATGATCGGTCCTAAGGGACCCCAGCCACTCAACGTGATGACCGTTAAAGTCCCCCAGGAAAAGCAGGTCAGCGTTCGGGAACCGCACCTGCGCATCGTCAGCCATTTCGCTGAGGTATTCGAAAAGCCTTGTTGTCCCAGTGTTCCCTGTGTGGGAGCGGTAGACACACACGTAGATCTGGCTCATAGAGCCATGATCCACGTGCAGCCAAAGGACGGAGTAGGAGGGGTTCTCTAGACAGCGCAACCGGCGGCAGCAAACATTTGCCCTACCGAACACGCACACTCCGGCTTTGTCGTGGAATTGTTCCTCAATGACATAACCCGGATAACAGAGGTAAGACGTGTCGTCAGGGCGGCGTATCAGTGTCTCCGTTAGGAACATCACAGAAGGCCGTCCGTCTCTAGGTGATGGTAAACGGTATCGAGGTTTGCATGGAGTCCGCGGATATTCGCGAACTCCACCTCAAAAGAAATCAACTTTGTAGGGTTTCTAGAGGCCGCTGTGTACCGTTTATTACTTTGTTGCACTGTCATGGTGAGATATGGGGAAGCGTGAAGACAGGGCGTTATTTGGTGCGGCAGTAAGTGACAAAGTGCAAACGCTAGCTTCGTCTAGAACCGTGTGGCTAGGTCGGAGCCGACCCGCCGGACGGAAGGGATCCCAAACCCCCTGATGCAAGGCCGCCGCTACCCCACACCGGTTACCACCCGGAGCTGCGACCCCACATCAGGATTATGCGCAACTTGTGGGGCAGCCTCCTGGGGTGGTTGGTCCCAGGCGGGCCCCATGACTATGTTGCGGGCGGCCGCGGCAACGCCGTTGCTAAGGGTCTCCCTGGCCGGCGAATCGACCCACACCACCCACACTAGACTCTGCTTGGCCCCCACTGGACCCATGCCTGCCGCACCATACATCGCCCCGGGCCCAGTGCAGCTGCTGAACCCCTAACGCAACCCAGCCTGGGCTGGGTTACTTGGGGGGCTTTAACACAGCTGCACGGCGGTACCTCCCCGGACCAACACTGTTGTACCACCTGGTATCAGCAATCAGCAGGTGCGCCATAGCAGGTGAGGTCGCTGGGGCCCGATAGATGTAAGAAGGGCCCCTTTGCACCCAAAATAGGTGCTCATATTATCCGTATACTTACATTCACTGGCCACTAAACTAATATCCGCAAAGGGTGCATTACACATCTACTGTAGATGTGTAATGCACCCTGACAACATGATCTACATGTTGTCAATAGCGTACCCGCTGAGTTCCGAAGTGTGCGGCGAGGGCGCCGCAGAAATTGAAAATTATGTACATTGAAAATATCAAATAGACCGACACCGAACACAAAATGTGATTAAAAAATATTTTTGTCTGTCTTTCTGTCTGTTTGTTCAGGCATCACGCAAAAACTACCGTTTCGATTACGATGAAACTTGGTATAATTATTCTTTAATATCCTGGGTACCTCACTGGGTACTTTTTATCCTGGAAAAGTATATACAATAAAAAACAAACTTAATTTTGCGGTTCGATCCCTAGACCCGATTACTGTGCCAACCGCAAATGATAAGTTTGTCTAAGTTTTTTTTTATATTGGGTTCGCCAAATTGACGCCGCCCGCCTGGTGGTAAGTCGTGACGACGTCTAGCGATTGTGGGCCACACTCACAGCACACAATACTATAGATAGTGGCCCTCAACTTGACGACCTACTGATGTGCCTCTTCACGCTCCGCTTAAAGAACCCAGGGTTATATGTGGCAGGAAATACGTGCACAGGCAGGGCGTTCCAGGCTACTATCGTTGGGCAGAGAAACAACGTTTAAAAAGTTCGGTTCTCGCGAACATGCTATCCACTGTGTGGGAGTGGCATCTCTGCCCCGCACGCGTTGTTCGGATCCCGAACAACGAAGGAAGAGGGTGGGATCAGATTGAAGAGCTCTTCAGAACAGATTACGTCACCCGCAGTGGAGTTCACTAAGGGGCGCTGCACACGGCTAAGATACTATACTAATATTTTAACTTAAGATACAATATCGTACGCCATACAATTCAATGGACTATCACACGCACCGAAGATAATAAATAATATTTCATATTTTCGTATCTTAAGAAGAATTTTTATGGTAGATATAATCTCTATATAAAAAATGAATCCCTATTTCCCTTGGTCACGACATCACGCGGGAACGGCTGGACCGATTTCGCTTATTCTTTTTTTGTTGTGTTCGTTATTATTTTATAGAAGAAAGAAAAAGAAGAATTACAAAAATTTATGCGGTACGAAGTTCGCCGGGACAACCAGGAGAGAATATATAATAGAAGATATAAAAGAGA
This sequence comes from Nudaria mundana, assembly GCA_963556515.1. NCBI lineage: Eukaryota > Metazoa > Arthropoda > Insecta > Lepidoptera > Erebidae > Nudaria > Nudaria mundana. Next base: position 21,094,691 of record OY748292.1, on the reverse strand, counting down.
AACTGTTGTACTTATGTTACGTTGGCTTTATGAACGCAATAAAACCCAAAACAATGGTTTTTAGAACTTTTGTCTGTTTGTCTGAATGTTTGAACACGCTAATCTCAGAAACGGCTTAACCGATTTGAATTTGCGGTTAGGTTTTCAATCGCTTCATAAATAAAAAAGTTATGTAGATCTAAAGTAACACGCAGGCGGAGCCGCGGGCAACAGCTAGTTGTAAATAAATACACGCTTACGACAGTTAGGAAACACCCAGAATCACACGCCTTCTTTGTTTCACCAGAGTATCGAATCTGAGACCTTGGCACTACAAGAGTACGATAGTTTACAGGCAGTCTCGAGTACAAAGGCATTAAAATAGATTATTCATTTATTGTACAAACTGTAGGCTGTCTTTCTATCTGAAACGACCTAAAGCGAATACCAACATGTCACACATAACAAATGTGCCCATTCTGTCTTACGATAAGAGTGTTCACACGCATGTATGCATTAATATAATTATCATGTTTTCTCAATCTCTACATAAAACCGTAAAAAGGATTGGTACCTACATTAAAATTAACTAAAAAGTAACTCAAGGCGACTAAATAAGTAGGTAAGTCCCCAACCATGATGTTTTTCTTCGTATTTGTTGAACGTTCGTGTTTCCATGGCAGACTATTTATTCCCTGGGACCAAGTGCACCCGTTGACAGGCGAAAGAACAATGGGCTCGCCACTGGCGAACACTGACGAATGTGGGTGTAATAGATAAATATTTTTGGACATTCTAACACGACGTCATCTAGCCCAATTAAGCTAATACATATAAGCTTGTCCTATGGGATCTAGACGATTGATAAACATACTTATATATTTCTTCCAAATACATACATATTATACATAGAAAATACCCAAACTCCGAAACAGACATTTATGGATCACACAAATAATTTGTTACCTCAGTGACAGGTCACTGATTACACTTTAATATAATTTGCTTCAGTGGTGATAAAATACCAACATCCAATCTATAAATCACATAATCTATTAAAAAAACAGGAAACAGCCAATAAAAATGAATTTAACCTGTTTGAATTATAGAACTGCTGAACCATACCTTGGATAAACGGCGGGTTCAGTCATGTAAATCGTAATCATAATTTTCCTTGTCTAACTGTCCCGTGCCATCAACCATGAACCTATCCACTATGTCTATGAGGTGTACCGGTATGTTTATCTCTGATCAATGTTATGCGCGAGCGCAATGTTTACGCCAAACTGAACTCCATAGGTCAGGGCTACACAATCGAACGTGCCGTGTTTAATCGTGAGAACAAAATTACCACCCAAAATCGAATCTTCCTGCTTCCGTTCAAAGAACAAGAAACATGTAATTAAGGGGTTGGCAGAAATGAATATACTTATATTACGTAACTAACTGTTACCTGCAGCTCCGCCTGCGTGTTACTTTAGTTCGACATAACTTTTTTATTTATGAAGCGATTGAAAGGAAACAAACCTTAAATGTTAAGTTGAATAAACCACAACGCATTACTGAAAACCGCATTCAAATCGGTTAACCCGTTTCTGAGATTAGCGTTTTCAAACATTCAGACAAACAGACAAAAATTCTAAAAACCACTATTTTGGGTTCTATTGCGTTCATAAAGCCGCCCCAACAGTTTCGCTATTATATCTTCGATGTATTGACATCGACCACTTACAATGTTATTATATGTATTGATTGATATGGTCAAGCTTATTGCTGTTATCGGGAACCACTATTTTTATCTTAAATTTGAATATTTTTAATTTAGGCTCCAAGATCCATAGTGAACACAACGTCTCGGCCATTCTATATAATGTGTATCATCGTACAGTGCAAACTTGAAATAGATTTGTTTAGAATCAGTATATTAAATTTATTCCCAAAATTCACTCAAAATAAAATAGTTGTACACACTAATAAGGTCATAAATTGTAACTTGTTTAACAGAACCACCATTAGGTACTAAGATAATAAACCCGTAAACATCGTGTGGTTATACATTTAATACTAATAATTGGCCGGCTATGCTCGGGTAGAACAGTGGACCTCGCGAGCACAGAGGTATCGAATGCTTATTAATACGCTTTTATTAGCTTTTTTACAATAATATACATTTATTTCTTATTTACACTATTCTTAATTAAAACTTATTAAAATTTATTTTCTACTTTTTAGTTGGATTCTCTATAAAAGCGTGTTTTTTTAAACTATTATTTATTTTTAATGTTTTAGTTTATTTTTAGGAAAAAGAACGCACTTTTCTTTGTAACCCACAGACTTCCGAGAAAGAAAAAACTGTTATTTTAACGCTAATATATCTTATAGCAAGATTATTAATAATCATTGCCCAAACACGGCCCCACTTGACCCAGACATTAAAATTTATTATCGATCTCGTACATTAAAAACAAGACACTCTTATTGCCGTATGAAATGATACTTACGTCCAATTGAAGGGCCGTTTAGTAAATACCATATTTATTATCAATATGACCGTCTATAAAAATACAGTACACCTCAATTGCGCGAAGGTGCATTGAACTGGATGCGCGGGCGCAATTAGTTCATTGCGGATAGGTTAAATTCAGAGGTTAGCAATCATTTATCTGTTTATTGAATCATTCATTATTCATTCCAAGTGGCCATCTAAGCTAAGTAATAGAGAACTGCACGTTATTCTTAGTTATATTTAGATTGAATGGTTTCAGATATAACGCTGTTGATTTATTAACTGGATCGTGATAATACCGAAGGTACTAAGTTCATTTTGTATATGCTACAATTTATTTTCCTAATTTTTGATGTGCTGTGCCACTTTTTACGTAAACTGCGCGGATACGAGTAGTATGAAATTTCGCACACTTTAAGTTTGTAATAGAGGAGGAGTGCAAAATGCTAATATTTAAAAAAATATTTAAAAAAAATATTAAATATTGGTAGAATTTCGATCACTGTCAGTGTCGGACCACTTGTATAATTAAATGCCTACCAATAACTGACATACATATTTTTGTAAATAAATATTAGACAATACTCAGATTTGTTGATACAAAAATGATTGTATCGGACAATGTTTTGTGGACTACACAAGGTTTAAGCTTGAAACACACTGGTCCTACGTCTTACAACGTCTGGCGTTTATGTTATCTACGCGCTATGACACTTTAACGTGTGTGACAGCGTCGTACACGTGGGATAGCATGGGAACATGCGAGTCTAGCGCGGTGACGCGTAAGACAGCGTAGTGAATGACCAGTGTGTTTGTTACCATACAAATTGTATATGGCCAGATCCGGTTCAGATGTCATAATGCGGGTTATACGTTGCATGTGAAGGACGAGTTTGCCCGTACCTTTATACCGACCGGATACCGAACCCGAATCAGCACCGAACCCGGTCTATAGTTAATAGTAATAGAGAAACTAGTTAATAGACCACGGACATGTTTGACACCCCTGACATAAACACTCACGCGTATGTTAAACATCATGTAGGTAGTAGATGAAAGTTGATACACACCGTTTAATAGTCTGTTTAGTCTAAATTGATAATGTCTTCTTAACTTGGAATATAATGGAAAATGTAAACAAGTTTGTATCTATGAGAGTTTATTAATAGAAGTCACCGAATCACATCGTAGACACTGACAGGGTAGACAAAGGCGTTATACCCACATGTCGTCAGTAACCCTGTTGGTTTAGCCACTGGTAGTCAATCAGGAACAAAACACCCCCTATTAGGCGCCCCAATAAGTACACATACACTTCACATATATTGGGAATGTTACGTGAACAATAGTCACTATAAGGCAAATAGCTGCAAATTAAGTCTGCGATAGAAAGATCGGTCCCATTTCTTTGCATGGGATAGAGCATAATTATGTATCTTCTCTTTGTGGTTTAGCATAGTCTATTGCCGTTGTCTGTGATAGATAACCTACAAAACTTACAAAACTTGAGACTGACGGTGCGCCTCATATAGAAGGTCACTACTGTCGCTCAAAGAGCTATGGAAACGGCTGTATGCACGAAATGCCACTTCGCAATCGAAGTCGTAACGATATATTTGTAGGAGGACCAAGGTCATGGACATAGCTCGAAGAGTCGCCAAACTTAATGGCATCGTTCGTAGAACTGATGGCCGGGTGGTGACCGTGTACTGGTAGACGCAGCGTGGGTAGGTCTGCAATAAGGCCAAAAGGTGGACTGACGAGATCGCAAAGGTCGCGGGAAGCCACTGGATGCGCTTATTTAACATCTAAAATAGTTGTAATAGGTACATGCCTGTCGGTTACAGGACGTATAGGTATTGACCTGACCTATCGTTCTGTAGGCACATTTAGTTTTCTGGCATTAAAATATTACAAAAGAATATCAAACCCATATTATAAACAACCATTTCTGATGTTATATACTCGTACCTACCTACAATTTCTGCATCGTCTACAATACAAATTAACCTGTCTATTTTGCAAAAGAGTCATATTTTACGCTGTCATAATTGCGCAATACCGTTTTATGTACCGTACACACCGTTCGGCCCAACGAATAGTTCTCACCGGAGTTCGTGGGCATATCTATAGTTCAATAAACGCTGACAAAGTTAGCCTTCGTCTATAACCGATCCGGCGCGTCACCGTTGTAACTTCAAGAGAATCCAATAGTCCCCAGATGGGAACACCCAAATACTCCGAAAAACTTTATTCCGAATTTCGATGTTCCTATTTTCAAAAGTCCGAATTTCATAATACCTAAGAAATTGTAATGTCTATTATTAAAAATCACGAAACTTATTTTACCGAAAGTCATTAATGCGATTTTAGTTTTCCGATTTTCAAACGTTCGAAGAGTCAAATGCTCGAAGGGTTCTCGGTCCGAAACACATTCCGATTTTCAATACTTCGAATAAACTAAAAGTCAACATGTTTGTTCTACAGAATTTAGTGACAGAAAAAATTCGATGCAGAACCAAATTTACGAAATCTGGTCTGGGTATCTGGAATATAGAAGTGAGTTAGGTTAGTTAGGTTAGAACTGTGACCACAACAGAGCGCGAGCCGAGCGAGCGAAGCGAGCGTGCCGCCGGCGTGCCGGCTAAGCGCCGGAATTGATCTGTATATCTGATTATAAAAAAAATTGGGAAACATTTTTAATTCTACCTCCTCATACTAAATATTATATATCAGAGAGATCTGATGAGCAATTATGTGTTTATGTGTCCTATTTAGGTATTTTAATAATCAGAATTCGTATTGTTGATGTTTCGAAATATCATTAAGTCGAACTTTTTGTTATTCGATCTATTGAAGCTCGGTATTTTGAGATTAGTAATTATAAACGTTAGGAATATTGAAATTTAGGAATTATAAAAATAGGAATAATGATCAGTCGGAGTTGTTATATTCGGAATTTTGAACCAGTCGGAATTATGAAAATCGGTATTTTGAAATTCGTATTTGTGACTGACGGAATAAAGTTATTCGTATTTCTGTACCCTCCCCAGATTTAACCATGGCCAAAACTCATTCGTTTTCATTCGTTGGTCGATGTGTACGCAGCATTATAATTGAAGTTGAATGAAACGTTATTTTATGGCCGTAAATCTTGATTAATAGAATACGACAATTTACTTTAATATTGATATTTGATATTATCTAAACAGTTGCTATGCTCGCGCATTTGCGATTACTTTGCTATGTACTCGTATATACTTTGTCTACGTACGTACGTATTTGGTATAGACACAGAATAGGGAATAGTATGTAAGTATAAGGTACATTATATATAAACGACTATGTCCTCGAGGAGCTAGATTAAGTTGACATTGATACTATCCGCATTTTGCCAGTATTTCTTGGTCTCATTGGGAATACGCAGGTGCCGTAACTGGGAAAAGGGCAGTTAGGTACTGTATGTTATATTTTACTACTACTCTAGTACGTCTACTGTAAATACACAAACTAAATAATATCATGACGATCAGAATAACCATTGGAATAACATCAAACGCTGGTTTTAGATTGTTAAGCGCTTCAAGTTAAGTTCAGCAGAAAACTATTTTCATCATCATTCACCGAGCCTTTTCCCAACTCAGTTGGGGTCGGCTTTCTAGTCTAACTACGATTCGGCTGAACTTCAATATATTTCGTGAAGCGACTGCCATCTGACCTTCACAACCGATGGGCGATATCGAAGTTCTGTAGTTAGACCGGTCGGATTTTTGATATAGGGCTCCAACTACCCCTAACGACTGCCATAGATGTTTGTATGACAACCGGGACCGACGGCTTAACGTGCTCTCCGAGGCACGGAGGGGTCTCAATGTATTATGAAATGGTCACCCATCCTAAGACTGGCCTGACTAGATGTTGCTTAACCTTTGCAATGTGTTAACATTGTCGGTTACCACTAGACCACGAGAAAACTATTTTCATGCACCTCAATAATCTGATCTGACAAAGACAATGAAATGAAATTATATTTATTCATGTATGTCACAGACAAACTAACACTATTTATATTTATTATGAACGTCAAGATTATAGCTTCTACATTTACTGTCAGATTTACTGACAATTCACCAAACTCTATAGATGTCTGTGCTCGTACTGCAAGCCACAGATGGCCTTTGGCTGTCTGCTTGAAAAGATAGATAGGTTGGGTGGGTTGGGGTGTTGTGGGGCAAGGTGGGTACGATCTGGAACAGGGTGGATCGACTGAAACTAGCTCAAGGTCAGGAAACGAGGCAGCCGGGCGAAACTTCGTTCACGATATTTTCTTTCTGACATGCGCATTATGCAATTCGTAGGTACTCCGTAACTAATAATCAATCATACACACATATAATCACTTCCTAATCTCCTCTAGGGCAGACATAAGAACTCATGACGATCACGTTTTGCCAGTCACTATATAACGACAAGATAACGACACACGATATCGTGACGATATCGTAAGTAGCAGCAGTAACTTTAAGGTAAGAATGTAACGTCGATATCGTCGACAATACCGTACGATACTTTACACTGTTACCTTAAATTGACTGCTGCTACATACGAAATCGTTACGATATCGTCACCGTGTCGTTATCGTGCAATGTGAAAACGCCCATATCGTGGACGATATCGTGCAATCTGAAAACGCCCTATGGGTCTCACTTATTCTGGGGTGAGCTTTGATGGTTTTCGGGCCTGTATGATATTATTTATCAAAAACAGTCTTATTTTGTATAATTTGTATTTTAAAATAATGAAATTAAGGTAAACAAACCGTTGGAGTTGGCAAAGGTCGACTTTCGCTCGAGAGGCATAAAAATAAAGAGCAATAACAAAACGCGTTACCGTTTCAATAACAGTTTACGATCTACCCGCAGTTTGATGTGCATCGTGAAGTTAGCTGTTTATTCAACTTATCATCTAAATTTGAACATCCTGAAGTTAGTTATTGTTCATTTCATTTTATATAGTGAATCTATCGAATCCTGTAATGTCGCTTCTCTACCTTCACTTTCGTGGAAACAAACGTGATTATAATTTGACTCGACCTGGTGTTAGAACTCATACCATACGAACAGATTTTTCTCATTTAATAAAAATAATATTTCCTGCTATAAATTTAAGGTTTCCACCAGATATATGCTATGTAGCTAGCTTATACCGCGGGCTAGGCTACGAAACTTTGTGACTGTTCCCACTGATGCCAGTGCTGACGCTAAGATTCAACAGAGGTAATAGGTTGAGGTCACAATTGCGGTGCCGCGAAGTAACTGTGCGAGGAAGTTGCGCGATTCTTGCTAGGCGTATCGACATAGGGAAAGGAGACTACTTGTAACCATCCATAACATGCCTCCACAGCACGCATCCAGATCATGCACTCATCTACTTACATAAAAAAACATTGCATAATTAAAATACCGTTACCATCAGAGCTATGCTGCTCGTATATGAACGCAGTGAACCTGATTAGCGTAGCATAGAATATCTTTAGCGGAAAAGCACCCAAAGTGCTCGTTTACAAACAGGATGTATTACATCACGTTTCAGTCCAAAACTGACTCAATTTGTCAATTTTGACGTCCCTTTGATGTGACAACTGACCGCGTTATCTGTCACACTTTTCATTTACTACAAAGTTGATACACGAGCCAAGCCATACAACATGTGACCATAATGTCTTGACCAAAGGCAGTCCCGTGAGCATTCAAAATTATAGTGTTTGCCAAATAATTACACCCTATTACATAGGTACAGTTCGCGAGGGATAAGCGGAGCTTTGCATTTGTGTGAGTGACCACGAAAAGTAGAGTAAAAACTCTTTGTGTAGCATGTAGCGTGTACAGTACATGTGTGTGCAAAAGAGGCTACATATACGTTCACGTACACTGCAGTCACACAAATGCAAAGCTCAGCTTATCCCTCGCGAACTATACCTACTTTAACTCTGTAGTCTTCTTCTTCTTTCTTTAAAAACGTGGCTCCATCGATATTTATCGATGATTCGCCAATGTCAAGGTAATGCTTGATTAGTTGATAGTCCCGCACAGAAGAACTAGTTATTCCTAACTAGCTCCAGGTGCAGGACAAGAAACATTGTTCGGTATGAGAGAGTCTGGAAACCCGATTTTTGCGAAGCGCCATAGGTAACGTTAAAAGCCACCTGCCACGCGCTTAGCAAAAATCGAACTTTCAAACTCTGTACTCAAAGAAGGTGATATTTCTCTGACACAGACACTATCGGAAGACAGTTAAATCTACACTAAGGCAGGCCTATGTCAATCGCCTAACAATCGCAAAAAATACGTGACGTCAGCGACAACTTGAAGTAGTAAGTCATTAAGGGTTGTCTCTTGTTTGTGATACGGCATTGACCATAGAGTTGATATTGAGGAATTAACATCATAATTATTGGTCAAATTATGCTGGTACTTTCCTGACAACCCTAACGTTCGAATGATGTTCTCTGTAAACAAAAGAGTGTGCTTTAATTAACGTCGGAGTGCAAGTTCTGTATGTAAGTACTATTCCCTGTTCTGTGAGTAAGGGCACTTTTCCTGTCATACGTTGTTTCACCAGTGCCAGCGTGCGGACCTCGTACGCAATGCGTGTGGATGTCAACGTCAAATCATTTCGCAACTAGCCCCGGTACCATAGCAACCTAATGCGGTCGGCCCGCGCGACTTTAACTGCATTTCATTATATAGTATGTAATTTGACATTGACATCGATTGGACTTGGGCACCGGCGATGTTGATAGGGCCTCATAATCTTTACATTAATTAAATGGATCAAAATATTTTAATATCTATATCCAACACTTTATGTAGCTTATCTTGCAAACTGCAATGAAGAAAAAAAATAACAAAACGCGCCAACAAAATCATTAATAACGTTCTCAAACGCCTATCGTCCTTAACAACGTAGTAAGAAGGTTCAAAGTTTTACAACGTAAAATGTAACCTCTTTTATATTTTGAACTTAGAACGTATTTAGAAATGAGCGAATGAGTCATTCGAGTGAACTCGTTTACAAACAAATGACTGTTGATGAAGCGTTAGGCACAATTTCACATTCTGAATGAACTGATTTGAATGAAAATGTTCTAGTGATGGAAGGAACGGGATGAAGGTTTTGTTGAGATAACGAGTACTGTCTTCAACTTGACATGTCAGACAGTGGAAATTTCGAAACCATAGCTAATTTTTATAAAAAAAAATGTGTAAATGTAAATAGATCTCATTTGAACCACCAGATTACGCAAATGACATAGACCAACGCGGTCGTCGTATACGCTGTCGCCGTATACGACGGGACAAGGCATTATGCATTTTCCCGATACATAAAAGTCTAGCATGTTTGGTGCGGGGGGGTCATCGACACGCACACATTCTCAGACGCTCAAACCCAATCGGGTGCCACTACGAAACTCACACATGACAATAAGAATACCACATTAATATTTTCACAAACACATACATATACATTTTATATCATAACACTATAATGACACTACCAAAAGTTACCGCCCACTATTGATGTAACAGTGTCGATACATTTTATCGATAAATTTGACAAAATCGACTATTAAAATCAGGTTTCAAAAATGATACCAAGGTGGATGTTGTTTATAAAAGTGTGACTTTATTTGCTATTTGTAACTTAGGGTAGGTATTATATCAAACCTATACATCATATAAATCTAAACAACTAAATAAAATCGAAGAGTCTGTATACAGGGTATATCTATAGCTGTATACAGTGGACTATGTATACAGTTTATTTTTAAATCATAATGCTTAATGTCATAATTCAGTTTTCTATTTCTACTACAATCGATTACATGGTTACTAAGAACAGATCTTTGTATGTCTTATAGTTTCAGACTTTTCCATGCTGCCCATATAAATATTACACTCTGTATGTATAATAAATACCTACCCCATAAAAATAAACATTTGAATGAACTTTCGTCACTTTTGTTAACACTAGTGATATAGTAGCATCAACTCGATGGAGAATAAAATGAGGGCAAGGGCACTACGAGTACAACACCGATTTTATAAAAGTAAAATAGTAAAGTAATGAAATAATTAACTCAACTAAGTCTAAGTAACAGTATAGTCTCCAAGTACCCGTACCTTACAATTGAATGAAAACGGTCTATATTATACAACAGTTAGAATGTGGCTGGGCCAAGTTTATACTATAGATCTAACGGCTCGCTTTTGTAAAACGAAAATGGGACATTTATATCAGCACATTTATCCCACAGCAGAATGCTGTAAGTTATTCAAATTGTACTGTGGAAGCCGGGTACAATAAAATATTTTAATACAGCTACTCAAATGCCTAATTTTATTTACTTGCTATTTATTTTATGTAATGACTGACGTATTTGTAGCAGAACTGAAATTACTTGCTACAAATACGTCACTCAGTCAGTCAGGCTCTACTGTGGTTTAGACATCGATAACCAGACCTAGGAACGTCGCGTCGTAGATTCAATGAGTTGCAGCATGTGCCCATTAAGTGGAACGTCAGTTTCTACCTATCTTACGTTTTGGACGGTAAATTCAACGTATCCAATTGATTTTTTTATCATTAAGGCAGATACATAATATAATTTTGTATAAAACGGTAAACAACATCCAAGATTGATGTTAACATTGTCAAACGTCTGTTGTTACAAAACAATATCCATAATTCCCTTACTCTCGGATCTTTCGGAAACCTGTAATAAATAAATGAACAAAAATATCGTCGAAGTATTTATTAGGTAATGTAATTCTTAAGTATAATAAAAAAATTATACAACAAGACTCAATATTATACCTATTAAACTTATCAAAACCTTTATTAAAATCAAGATCATCCTACTAAGATCAAGACAGACCTACGTAATTTAAATAATATTCAAACCAGTAATTTATATTGCACCTCTTTGCATTTTCAAGGTATTTTATCGATACCTAACTTGGTACATCACTCCGATACAGACACTATAACTGTATTTGTTGCCATGGCAACACTCATGTCAGTCGTTTGACATGTTTGACTGATTTGCGAATTGTATGAAACGACCGACTTCGTGTTGATAGAAACATCCGAAATAATGAGACTTTGATTATTATAAACAAAGAAATTTGTATTATTATTTGATTAAAAATACTTACCTATGGAAGGTAATACCATCTTTTTGTAAACTAGATGTGCCTGACCTTTTTTTGCAACAAAAAACAGAGCAGGTTGGCATTTTTGGGGATGACAATAGCCGCGCAACTAGATCTAGTCTAGTAAGTTGTCAAGACGCCAATTTGTTTTATTTCTAACTTATGACCTATAGGTCATAATCATGTGAGCGAGGGGAACGCCTGCTAAGGCGGCGGTGTGCGCAAATGATGTCATTAGGTCATTACTGATGAAGATTCTGGAGAAGATAATATTAACGTACATAATTTACCAGGTTCTGTCTTTCGTGCACCTGCACAGGCTTATTATGGTACCTTCTTGGACTAGTTCTGACTCAGATAGTGAAGAGGAGACTCCTTTGGCTATATTACCGAAGACGTCTCGCTAATTCAAGACCCAGGACCATTGAGTTTCTATTTTATATAGAGGGCGAGTGTTACCCGTTTTCTTCGTGGCGAATATTAAGCGGCTCTGATGTAGGTTGCCCAATATATGTTTACCTTTCTCTAGAGGCGCCACATTACATTAAACACGTCAAAAACAATATCTCAGAACAATAACTACAAACAATAATTAGTTCAATTTTTTGCCACACGCAAATTTTGGAAACTGTAGTGACCACTCTCGACTCTCGACTGTTTGACTGTTCTGACGTGCAGAGTGGTTGTTAGTGGTTCAGACCGGTTATCAGCGCTCTTTACACACGTAGTATAGAGATAGTTGCCCTGAGCCCAGGACCATCTACATCGGCCGTACTGAAAGACACTGTAATTCGCCATACTTCTGTGCAAAATACAATTTATAAATGGACATACCAAATGAGTTTCCAAGGTTTCATTGGATGGTTTTACTTTTAAGTTTCGAGAATGTGTGTCCATTGCAAAAATGGACCAACATTTTCGGAACTGAATGTACAAAAGGCTAAAAATCCAGGTAACATTTAGATATAAGAGAACCCGAGATCTTTATGTACTTATAAGAACTAATGCGGGTTTTCTAGTTTTTTTTTGTTTTTTTTAATTAATAAGTACATTTCAAACATAATTTGGTTTGGCCGGCCGCACCGAGCGCCTCCGGTAAACACTGAAAGGAGTCCCCGTGGCGCCCGGTGGACCTCGGCCACCTGTGTGGTCGCTTCGTGGTGTGTTAGGTAGCTTGATATCACAGATACTACGTAACGTTGTAAAACAAGCAAGGCGCCCTTCACTATCGCAGTGAAGGCATAAGACGGCAATACCATTTTCACCTTTATCTACGTAATTTTTTAAAATACTTAAAATCAATATCAAAGTTGAAAATTTTACAATGGAATTACACTGGAACTTTTTTAAATGTCGTAATGTTGCAAAATATTTTAATATTTTTGTTTATTTATTTTATGAAATTTATTGAAATATTCTCACTCGCCTAAAATTTTACATTAAAATATTTTATAGAATTTTCACCCATACATTTTCTATGGGAATTTCAGAAACTTTAGGTCCATGGTTCTCAGGAACCACTTGACCCCCGATCGAAATTATTTCGGCTATAGTGTTTATTCTGTACCAAAATTCTATGTGCCAAATCATAACTTTCTAGCACTTGTAGTTCTCGAGTTGAAAAGTGCGGACAGACGGACAGGACCGGACTATAAGACTTCTCTTACATAGTATACTTGTCAGTATAGTAAGAAGTCTAAAACTAACTAAAAATCTTCTGTGTGTGTAAACTATTAAAAGATTATTATCAACTGATTAGTAGGATTTACAAAAATACCATCATTAACAAGTATAATACCCTTGTAAGGTTATAAAAACCTTATTCCCTACAAATGGGAACCAGTTTTCAAACAACTTAATATCCATGTCAACCGTTATGAAGTGCAGTTGTCAAGCTACTTTGTAATCCCGTCGTAATTCAGTGTACTCGTATAAACAGAGCCGGGTATCTGGTTATCTTAATCATTGTGTTGGGGATTAGCTTTGGCCCTACCACAATATTCAAAAGATCATTTTATAGATAGGATGTGAAAAACACAATCATTCATTGACACAAAAACCGATTTCCAATTACCGGAGTGGGACCAAATAGTTGTCGGAATGGGACCAAATTGAAATGGGACCAATTTGTAATGGGACCAAATTGAATTGGGACCAAATTGTAATGGTACCAAATTGAAATGGGACCAAATTGAAATGGGTCCAAATTGAAATGGGACCAATTTGTAATGGGACCAAATTGAAATGGGACCACTTGGGAAATTCAATTTAAAACAAAAATTGTACGTTCGGGGACCCCCGTCAGTAACGAAGTTCTTTACGCAACTGCAAAGAAAAAAAAGCCAACCTGGGTTGGGTTACTGTTCGTTGTAATAACGACGACGATGCTAATTTAAAAAAAAATAACCAAAAAGCGGACCATATTTTGGCTCTGGACCTCTAGTTGGGAACCACTGATAAGCGTAACGGGACGATTTCCACTAAATCGCACTACCCGTAAGCCGCGTTAGAGAACTTCGTTCCAAAAATCCAAATCCCAGTCGAAAGTTATGACGTAACAAACAAAAAAAAAACAGTTGAATTTAGAACCCTTTTTTTAGAGTCGGTTAATAAAAGGAGATTGACAAATTATAAGTAAAGCGAGTGTGGATGTAGGTACAAGTTGGTAAGGGTCGACCTAGGCGAACGTACTTCAATCTAATTGGAGGTGTTTTCTACAAATTCTCTAATACCTATGTATCTTGAAGCTACGACACGGCGTCTATGTCTGTATGGGGTGAATTATTTGGCAGACACTATAATTTATTACTGTTCCATGTTTACTGTTAGCAATCAACTCCCAAACACTCCCAATCCTATTAGTTTAGTTTAAGTAGGTACTTACCAAGTCCATCATTCGGATTTATTTAGGTAGGTACTTACTCAAGACAGAAAACAATAAAAACATCATGGTTACAAGTTGAATTTCTTATTTGACAGACAGACGACATACGAGCACTTACATACATCACCCCCTATATCCTCGAAGAGGCAGACATTATTTTTACCACGTACCTAATAGAGGCGAGCCTATTGCCTTAAAAAAAAGAATAATTCCTCTGGACTTGTTGTGAACACTAAAGACATATTTTTGATCGATGGCATGCAACAAAAAGCTGGCATTCGAGTATTCTCGCCGCCATAATATGGAAGTACTCAATTTTTTTTAACCGGAGCTACGCTATCGAGTTAATTGAAACCGCGAAAGGTTTTGGAAGGCAGCCCTAGGAACGTGCGCAGCAAGTCCGTCGCAGCCGCGCGGGCGATCGTCCGCCGCGCACATTACAAGAGGCATGCCTGGAAACGAAATGTGTGACGTCACGGACTGCAAGACCTTCTAACGTTTGCTAGTGATCAAATCACAGTAGTAACATCACACTAAAGAATGCACCTCCACTTGGAGATTCCATTGTCGAGTATATAAACTTAAACGGAGTAAAAACTTTGTTAGCGCGATTTAGACATTTCACAAAAAACTTTAAACATTCTTAATTAATTTTACTTTTTGCTAACAAAAAATATGTAGAATGATGAAATACATTAAATACACTATAAAAAGGTATTTACAAATGTTATTATTGCAAGGAATTGTTGTTTTTTCATTATTTTTCTCTTTACCGGTATTTACAGCGCCATCTATGTATGTAATGTGTACTACTCATTGTATTGCTACGCAGCTAAAATTATATTCGGAAGTTTATTAGAACTTGTGTTACAACTAAAATTGATTAGTTTATTATTGTTTACTTACACTATGATAATATTGTAAAATTAAATTCCTGTTCTCTTTGTTACAGAATATCAAATAACGAAAGAGATGAAACTCCGGGCACAGACGGGAATGTTTCGCCAGAGCCACCTGACCGTCTGCCCGGAAAGGTGCGACAGGTGCACCCAGAAGAAAAAACTCAAGTATTAGCATATGATGCAACATATCGTAAGAAATGTAAGCCGAAGAACTTACCATTAGAAGAAAACCATTACAACCATTTGGCTAATACGAATGTTGCGATGACGCCAATGTATCCTTTGACGCCAAACATTTGTGTGGAAGGTGGTAAGATCGAGTTCATAAAATCGCCGCCAGATAGCGCTAGAAATAGTTTGGCGCTAGCATCGCCGCCTCAAACACCGTTGTTGGATCGCCGTAACTCTAGAGAAAAACACGACACTCGCATCTACGACGAGCCTACTGAAAAGTTCGACGGTGATAAGGTAGGTGGCGTTGTTCATGAATTTTCCTAACTAGCCGTCTGTAGCCCGACTTCACAAGGGTTGTATAACTTAGAAATAGTTTTTTTTTCTAAAATAAGAGTATAATTACTCTTTATAACATATTAAATTATCTGCCAGTGAACGTTGAAATATAAATGTGAAACAAACTGAGAGTTAGGCACACAAGAATTTTAATATTTTTTTTTATGGATTATTTTAACGAGACTTCGGTAGGTACCTAACTACCTACCTAAATACAATAGGTAATGTTATGTATTCCGTATTACATGTTATATTGTGGCTTCTGAGCGATAAAAACACCCTTTTTAGGGTTCCGTAGTCCTAGTCTCGGAACCTTTATAGTTTCGTCATGTCCGTCCGTCCGTCTGTTCATACTCGGCCTCCCAAACAGCTAGTATTTTTTTAGGCATGTGTATTTTTTTTCTCGCACCCAGGAGGGGTCGGGGGGCTCCCCTCTACAAGCTCAACGGCTGCCGTGAAAAATCTGAAAAAAATCAAGATGTAATGAATTTTGAAGGAAAACTATAACGGAATAGATAACTCTGTTGGTTTAGGACTTAGCAGCTTATTAATCTTACTATGGGTGACTACGGATTTGTATTGTACATTTTATTTTCACTACAATATACCCTCCAAAAAGCTTTTCGATCGTTTTTAAGCTATTGCATAGCTTCTATCGCGGGCCTTGAGCGTGGACACCGAATCCAGCAATTCCGGAACGAAAATAACCTAACACCTAACACAAAAAAACACGGCTGACAGGCTGACGTCTTTCATATCGTTTTATATTGTAATTAATTTTTTTTGGTGCAAATTTTATAACAATAATAATTTTTTTCTTTTTTTTTTTGCAACTATGCAATAGCTTAACCGCGGCAGTCTCCGAGTGCCACACGTCTTTTTTTATGTTTGGTATCTTTCGACTGGGTTTTGATTTTTTTTAATGGAAGCTACCCTTTGGTCCCATATCAATTTAGTCCTATTCCGGTAATGTGAAGTATTTTTTTGGCACAATTATTTAGCACCGGTTTCGCCTCACGGTGCGGTGTAGTAAGTTCCACCGTCAAATGACAGTATCGAATTTAATCATTACTTACTACATATTTATGTTTACAATGATAAAGAATATCTATCTTATCTTAATCTTATATTACAATTGGTACTTAAAATATCGAATTGATTTGTGAGTAAAATGTTTTGCGGTTCCAAGTTTGACGTCCTATCTAGCCGGTATAAAAAAAAAATCTTTCAGTGGCATCTTGAGAAAACTTGCCGGTTTGGGACACATTCAATTTCAGAAGTCACCGCTGCAAAGGGACTCGACCACTGACCCTTGTCAAAAATCCTTAGAACTTGGAATTTGTTTTATTTCTATATCATGTACATTTTCATTTTGAAAGCGTTTTCATGTTGAACCTTTTTGAAAAGTTGTCATTTTCGATGAAAAATTTTGTGGAAAATTTGGTTGAAATTCCTGTTATCCCTTTTTTTTCCTTGTGTTGTCCGTGTAAATAGAATAATATTATATAAGAAACTAATATTTGTGTAGTTAGTACTTATTTAATTATAAGTCATGATAAACCTTATGTACCCGGGAAACAGCAATATGCATAACAAATTATGTGGGACCAACGAAGTTACTACAAAGTTGAGTGTGCAAAAGCTTTTTTTACAATAATATACATTTATTTCTTATTTACACTAATCTTAATTCAAACTTATTGAAATTTATTTTCTATTTTTTAATCGGGTTCTCTATAAAAGCGTGTTTTTTAAACTATTATTTATTTTTCATTTTTTAGTTTTTATTTTCATTTTTCTTTTTTTTAAATTTTCAATCGAATTATTGCACTGTCATCGGTTTTTGACAGGTGTGCAAAATCTGATCGTTCAAAGTAGGGCAAAATCGAACCCAAAAGAGACGATTACAAACAAACATAATTTTTTTTTTAATTTTCTATCGAATTATTGCATTGACAGGTGTGCAAAGTTTGAATTAAATCTGATCGTTCAAAGTAGCACAAAATCGAATCCAAAAGAGTCGGTACAATACAAGCAAGCAAACAGAAGTGAAGCTAATAAAAGCGTAGTAAAAAAGAAAATTTTATGTAGGATATCCCGTAAAAATCGATCTAAGGACCAAAGCATACTAATTTATCTTACACAAGTAAACTTTTTTCCTATAATAAAGTAGCAGTAATGTTAAAAACATTTTTCCTCTATGAGTTGGCAGCCATTTTTTCTCCCCTCATCCTGTATGATCAAGGGATCTTACGTGTAATTGGTCTGATGCACTTTAATGCGTCTTTAGTCGCGACTAAATTGTTTTCGAAAGCCTCCCGTATGGGTTTGCGAGATTGTCTTTGAAAGATTTAGGGATGTGACATTTTTGATGACGTGGCTTCAATATTTTTATCTATCCTCATTCGATTCTAATTTGGGTGTATCTGGGGCAACTCCGTTGGAATATAATATTAGATCTGTTAAATATAAAAATTGCAAAATTGGTTTATATTTTTATTTTTATTTAAGCAAATTGCTGCGATGAATATGAGATCTGTTTTTATTTGTATTTTGTAAATTTTTATTTTACTTCTGTATTTTTGCATTTTAGCCGCAAACAAAAGTTGGTACGTTTTTGTTTCAAATGATTTTTTTTTATATTATTTGAAACTGAAAATCATATTAAGTATTATAAGTAGGTACTTAGCGTAGGTACATCATTATTAGGATCCCGTTCTTCAACTATAACACTGAGTAAAACTAAAAACATAAAGGCTTTATCTACGGAGAAACCTGCAGGATCCAGACATGCAAATGAGATCGGTAAATTGAATTTAATTGCTCAGATTGTATGAGCACAAAACGTCCTCCTTGTGGTGCTAGGGAAATTCCATTATCAGCTTGCGTTATGAAGGCAAGAAACAGTTTTAGGAATCTGTGCACATTCTAGCGGTCAGATAATACAAGTCGGTTGACGATAGATGGCGCTGATTTAAATAAAAATATATATTTTAGGTACATAGGAGAGTGGAATTCGAAAACTATATTTACATGTACTTAGGTACATTTAGGTAAGTATGCTAAATTAACATTTTTTTTTCTTTTGTCACGCCCTGACTGCCGAGATTGCATACAGATAACATCAGTCCAGGATCTTGAACTATAGGTATGGATAACAGAATGGTTATTGATTTTATATTTTACTAGCGGACACCCACGGCATCGCCCGTCGCCCGCTTGACTAATTACTATACTAAAACCTTCCTCGAGAACCAATATATCCGTTAGCATAACGGCGACAGCGTATACGATACTGTGAAAGCAGCATGAAAATTAATGCTGTCGTTTTTGAGTATACCGCGAACAGATAGACACACTGAAGCTACAGAGGACTTATTTTATTGTGGTGATAATAGTACCTACCCGGTAACAGCAATAAGCTTAAATGCACTATTGTGTGGTACCAACGAAACTTATGACTAAATGTGGGTTTGTATTGCATCTCTGCTTACCCCTCGGGGTATAGGCGGAAATTCGGGGCCCACTTTGGTCTTGGTACCAGTTCTGATTCCAATATTATACAAAGAATTACCTCAAAGTTACTTCTTCACAGATAATTTCTGTTCTCAAACTTCTAAATCGAGGAACGATTCGACCAGGTACTTAACTATTCAATGCAGTGTCTGAGACTGCCTGTAACTTACAGGCTCCATTCGTAGTCAGTGATAACCTTACTATTATTGATGGTGACCATCATTAAGTGGCTCAGGAAGATGAGTTTTATTTAATACTAGCGGATGCTTTGCTCGCTTGAAAAATTACATAAAAACCTTCCTCGAAAACCACTCTATCCATTGAAGAAAACCGCATCAAAATCTGTTGCGTAGTTTCAAAGATATATGCATACATACAGACTGGAGCGACTAAGTTTTATACTATGTTATGATTATAATTTGTAAGGACACAGCTACTTCGTTGCTAAATTCTAGATATTAGAAACACGCCTATCGACAAAATAAATACATATTATTATTGCCCACTTTTCGAGGTCCCACGTAATAGGTGTAGAACTTATTGCAGCCAATCGGGCACTTGTATGTTCCCCAGTCTCTATAATTACTCTAGGTATAATTATCCCACTTCTGAAATTAGAAGAGTAAAAGTAATAAATAGTCTTTAAGAGTATGTTAAAATATGTACGCACGGTGGTTACTAACTCTATATTTTGAACAGCAACACTATCCTACGAAACCAACGCTTTAGGTGCATGATACCTTTGATCAGGTTGATTAACATTGATTTAAGAGTATAATAATAATTATTATCTTTAGCGCAAATCCCAAACTAGGATCCTCTATACCGATGGGAGATTTATTTTAGTAAGCAGTTGTTTCTTTCTTAATAAATTGTTTAACCTTGAATCATTGTAACCACTGTCACTAATTCTTAATACTGAGTCATTTTTATAATGCAATATAATTATAGTTCTTCGCCAAGTCGAAGTTATTTAAATAATATAACCTCTTTAATGTCGTTCATAAAGTCAAGTTATAAAAAAAAACGTCAGTGCATCTATTCCTAAAGAGTATATTATTATCTATTCGGTTGAATACATCAAATTTTCGTCAACGATTTCGATAGAAAAATTCAAAAATACTTACCTACTACAATTTTATTTATAATTTTACCTAAAATGGATAAAACGGAGTCAGTTATGAATCCCGTGTCTGCTTTTGTCACCGCACTCGAGGAACACCATAAAACAATTTATCTGGTTCTGTTTATTATGTTTGTGGTGCTTGTTTTTGTTGAAAAAATGTTTCGCTCTCGTAAAGTGCCTACTAGTATTACAACTAGTAGGCCGAACAGTCCTACTCCTAGTGTTGCCAATACTGAAGGGAGATTGACAGACCCTCGTTCAATAAAGAGGTGTAACATGGTTGATCATATAGATTCTGTACTTATCAAGAAAGCGGAATAAGTTGAAAGTCTTGAAATTTTGTTGTGTGGGACTGGCCGCTAAAACAGCCTGCATATTTAAGATTAAGCTGCCAGGTGAAGTGATTTCCAGCAAAACTATTTATATCTCAAATATTGTCTGAACTTTTGTAAACCTGAACACTAGAGTAATTTAGTTCAGTTGTCCTAATTATACTTACTGTACTTATATCACTGTTAAACCAAGGTCTCTTGTTCAATGTATTAAGTGTTTTGAAAATGTATTTATTTAAAAATAAGTTTGTTGAATTTTTGTTTATAATATTTCTGAAAAATCTTTACCCTACCATACAGCACTGAGCTGTACAAGTAGTTTATAATTCATCTCAGTGTAACTTTAATATACCCTTATTATCTCAATTAGGTAGGTAGTATCAAAATATATGGCGAAATTTCGTGGTCTGTTTGTCCCGGTTCGTCGGTCCTACACATTTAACTAGGAAACTTTTTGTCTTTCAGTTTTCGGCAGTTGTTTGATATAATGTGCCGGTTTCAGGTAAGATTGACTTGGATCTGAGACCACTTTATACTATCTACATCTTACCTACACTGTGAGTGAGGTAGTTTAGGTGTCAGTGTAGTTCAAATTAAAGTTTAATTTGTGTAATTTCCATTCGCATAGTGCTAAAAGTTTGAATTAAAGCACCAAACTCTTTGGCCACTGTCCCTCCACTTTGTTCTGTGGTACGTTGGCTTTTTGCCACAGGCGGTATAAAGATGGCTATAATTTGTTCTGATGGCTCAATAGATGTGTTTCCATTGCCTGAACTGAACAATGCAATGGAATGATGGTTACACAGCGATATTGCAAACCGGCACATACCCATTCATATTTAATTATTCATACACCAATAGGGTGTAAAAGAATCTCACCAAGTTTTAAAGGTCTTCAACCATCTTCATCTGCTGATCAACGGACGAGGTTTTGGCAAGCAAAAAAGTACCGCTAGGGACCCCTTTGGGACAGATTTACTTAATGAATGATGAAATGTGGGCATTAAGTATGTTGCTGCTCACCCTACAGTAGTGTGACCCCAGTATGTGGAAAATTGGCGAAGTTTCTGCTTCGTGATTAGTTCTTCAGAATAAAGTTAAGGGACACTGAGTGCAATGTTCGTTGTTAGATCGAAAAAGTACAATTTGAATGTCATCCAATATTCCTGATTGTTGGCATCGCCTCCTTTGGGTAATAAAGTATAGATCCAGACGTCTGGAGAACTGTTAACGCCGTGCCAATGAAGAATAAGTGTTCGGTAAAGAAACTTCCGTCTCAGACAAATCTTGAACATTTAAAAGTGTATGCTGTTCAGGCTATTCAATAAAGACATAAACTAGCAATCTCACAGGCCATTGTCAATCTACTGAATAAAATATGTAACTTTCCATTTTATTGAGCTCTCATGACACTGATCGGGCTGCCGAGGTGGTATACAGGTGAATTTTTTCAAGTGGGCTTGGATGGCCAAATCCGAAACTATAAGGAATTAGCGAATAGTGTTCAAAGGAGTCACAAGCCCGATTTTGATGAAACTTAAAACAATGGTAAGTAAAAATTTTTTTAAGAAAAAACTTTTTAGCATTAATTAATAGCATTAATTTTTCGCAGAATCAAAAGGACAACAAAACGTCGACAATTGTTTCGCCTCTAAACGAGGCATTATCAAGACTGTCTCAGAGAGACTGTCTTGATAATGCCTCGTAATATAGGTAATATAGGTGTAATATAGGTGTTTAAATAAAATATGGTATTCAATGTGTAATTATTTGGCAGTATGGTCAACCGACCTTCGCCTGATGGACGAAATTTTAAACAACAGCAATAACACTCTTCGTTTTCCATCAGGGGTTAATAACTGAGCAATCTATCAAACACAATTTTCATTCAGATTGTCTCGCGGCCATAAATAAACAAAATAAAAGTAAACTGTCCGTAATCAATAGATAATGCATACAATATGAGTCCATCACAGTATAGCGGATATACATTTTTATTAGCTGCATGTCCAACATAACTTGATATCTACATGACACGTGACGTTTCAACGAATACCTTTAAATATATAATTTGAAAAGACTCGCGACGGTTCTTTTTACACTGGTTATTGCAGAGTGACTGAGGTGACCATACTTCTCCCTAAAAATGTCCGGATGGGAATCAATCTTCTGGCATCATAATAAAAATACTTGAATACATTTTATGACTGTTTTATAAAAATATTCGGTTATCGGAAAATTGAAATTATAGTGTGCTTATCTGACTGACTGAGCTTTATAGAGAACTGATGAATGGACGAAACATAAAAAGCACGATTAGCTCCCATAGGGGTGTTCTATTACGTAGTATAAACAAAAATAACAAAATTACTAGCTGGTTACCGCGGCTCCGCCGAGGTGATCTTGTTTTCCTTTACCGGTTTCCACGGCAACTCATTACCGAGATAAAAAATTCCGAAATAATAAAGAATTTTCAAAATCGGCTCAATAGTTACGGAGCCACAATATTTGTTTGCCTTTAATTCAAACAAACAATTCAATCTTTGCTAAACCTAACTAAAGTTAATAGATTTAAATAGATTGACAAAATGCGCAACAGCGTGCTTAAGTCAATTCAACTTTTCTATAGCAGACCTTCAAGTTGTTGAGGCTTTATGTTATTCTATCTGAACAGACAGTCTTCTGTACAAATCGAAATGATGGTCACCTGTTTTCCTGGCCTGACTTTGAAAAATTTTGTCAGCTTTATAAATATTCAAATGCAATCAATCACCGAGATAACTGTCGTTTAACAGATTGGGCATTGTGCCCAGTTGCCTGCCCTGTGGCTGTGATTAAAATATCGATGAAATATAATATGAATAATTGGTTTAGAAGAATAATATTGATCGCATATGGAGCGCTTGGAGTGTGTTCCGACGCACGACGGGATCGTAAGTTGCAACAAACTGGAACGGACTAGTACGGTCCATGATCCACGGGCCAGGATCCCTGGATCCCGGATCGCGGGACCGGTGATTCATATGGATCGTCCGGTGTGGACCCGGCTACAGAAAATCAACACCTAACCATTCTGTAATCCGAACTTAATGTCTTACAGTCTGGACCTATCATCTACCACCGAGTCCTTTGCCCAACGCAGCTAGGGTCGGCTTTTCAGTCTGTGATTCGGCTGAACTTCGATATTTTCCGTGACTGGCATTTGACCTCCCTAACCCATGGGCGATATCGAAGTTCTGTAGTTAGACCGGTCAGATTTTTGTTTTAGATCTCCAACTACCCCTAACGACTGCCATAGATGTTTGTATGACAACCGGGACCGACAGCTTAACGTGATCTCCAAGGCACGGAGGGGTTTCAATGTCTTAAGAAATGGTTACCCATCCTAAGACCAGCCTAGCTAGAGGTTGCTTAACCTTTACAATGTGTTAAAATAGTTGGTTAGCACTAGACCACGAGCCCCTGGACCAATGTTATACCTATAATCCCTGCAGTCCGGGCATGTCAGTACAAAACTAGTTTAATACCTTTATATGTAACGTTTTCGTTGTATAATATGATAAACGCGATCCACCTGGCGGACAATGCCATCTGTCGGTCGCTAGCAGTAATTAATTCAGTTACCCCATATTGGAACGCGGCCAATAGTGCTTTTGTTCGCGATTTATGGATAAATAATAGACGAAATGTATAGTTTTTTTAAACCAAAGTAAGTGATAAATATTTTAACATACAAATAAGCACGCCTATATTATCTAGGGGGTACGCAGACATGTTTACGATATTTTACTCAAAGCTCAGTAAGTACTCTATTTTGCTATATTTTACCAGTAACCTTGTTAGCCTTACGCATTGATAATTAGAAAATCACTAAGTAACCATTCTGTACCTAATGAAGAGGTATGTATATATCTCAATATCGCGTAAAAGACCCGTTTGTCTTAAGTTTATAACATTCTGTACCTACTCCAAACCTTGTAGTGTTTATTTTTTTTTGTATTTCAAAACAATGAGTTTGCTTAAACTATTCTTAAAATATTAAGAATGAAATTATAAATAGATCAAAAAACTGATGTCATCTTCGGGACTCGAACTTGTAGTGTTTGTTTCTAAACAGCTAGGATTGATATAATTATTATCTACCTACTTTTAATCTCTGCAGTCCTACTTAATACTCGTATAAAATTAACACAAAACTCAGTTAACTTTAAATCTTTCAAAGTATAATCCCTCACATCCGAGTACAAACGAATTATCAAGGCGCGCCATAATAGTCAGATAGGTCGAAACTTGGGGCCTGCCTTCAAAGGGTTCCATTTGCGAAATTTGTTTTTCCATTAGTCAAATTGGGTTCGTGGGCTTTAACTTTTGTAAGTGATGACACCATGACGTCAGGATATAACATATATAGATAGATACATAATAAACTTATAACATACCGGTTTTAAAATGGTTTTTTGTATGAATGTTTGTTAATAATGTACTTTTAACTTAAAAAGCTGATGCCTGTTCCTTTTTTATGCGCTCCTCTACCAAGGGCAGAGCCTATTCGACATCGTTTGTAAGTCTAATCTACCTAATCTTCAGCGATAGCCCTCTCAGGGCTCCTTCGTTTCTTTAATTATCTGATTCTATCATAATCATCGTTCATTCCTGTTCTCTATTAACATTACATTTCTTCTTATATTCTTGTCTAGTGCCTATTGCCAGGCACTGAGAATTCCTGCCAGGGCTTCGTCCATTGTGCACCGTATGCAGGTGAGAACGATTTAGGCCCTGGAGATGTTAATAGGGCCTTAACAACAATATAGTAGGTAACGAAAAATTAAGAGTAGAGTTCATTTGAAGACGCTGAAGGAAATATAAAGACAGTTTTATAGTAGAAAGTGGGAACAAGGACGTAACATTATTACGAGAAAGAAGCACTTAGGTCTCATTTGAACGGGCGAAAGTCGGCCAAAGCGGTTTTAAATCGCGATCGAATTTGTTATTCACATGAGCGATTTAAAATCACTTTTGACTTGGCTCTCGATTTATATTTTTTCGAATTATAGAAATGCCTTTTCGCACTTTCCTTGCCCAGATGGAGTAGGTAGTGGACTGTATTTTGGTGTAGATAGGGGCTGATCCGAATGAAACTATAGCGTACAACTTTCACAACGTGTGTATTGAACCACGTACCCGAGAGAAGAGAGAACGGTTACATTGGTACATACTCGTATTTTTGGTACTGTTGCCACCACATTCGTTCTTAAATATTAACATTGATATGGCTAAAGGTCCATTTGACCATACCGTTGGTAAATTACATGTTTGTTAGTTTCTCAACACACACATATACATATATATATATGTTTGTGTGTGTCATTTGGGTTTTCTATGCAACTTATCAAGAGACAGTAATTAAATCAAACAGATAAGGTCAAGTATTGGTGAATACCTATTTTTGGAACTTAGTTAGCATGATCTGAGGTTTCTACCCACATTAGTTATTGTAAAGAATCCTACATCGCGATAATGAAATTTGCACGCGTTTACTTATAAGCAAACACGTTCCAACCACGAATTTTGCTGTTCTCTCTGAGACAGTCTTGATAATGCATCGTTTAGAGGCGAAACAATTGTCGAGGTTTTGTTGTCTTATTGATTCTGCGAAAAATTAATGCTATTATATAATTTAAAAAGTTTTTTCTTAAAACATTTTACTTACCATTGTTTTATATATATATATATTTTTTTTAATTTTATGAAAATTCTAAGTTTTCCTTAAATTTGCTGTATATCATTCATTACTTCTCAGAATTTGATCCTTAACAGCAACACTATCGTATGGTGTAATAATAAGGGTGTGATTTTTTTTCTAAATCAATGGGTTCGATTCCCAGCTAGGATTATAGGTTTTTACAAAATCTAAAGATTTTGTAAAAACAATTTTTACAAAAAAAAAAATTTGTAAAAAAAGGTTTTGAGTTTCATCAAAATCGGGCTCGTGACTCCTTTGAGCATTTTTCGCTATTCTTTATAGTTCCGGATTCGGCCATCCAAGCCCACTTGAAAAATTCAGCCTGTATATATATATTTATTATAATTACGCCTATATAATATCCCGAAGGTCTAAAAGTCTCTAGTACAAATAATATGGTTGACAATAATTCGAGAGCAGACTAGTTATCAGAATTTAGGTTCGGATTACACAATCGTCATTGATTTTCTTTTTAGGGTTCCGTAGTTCAAGTTTCGGAACCCTTATAGTTTCGTCATGTCCGTCTGTCTTCGGCTACTTTCCTCCTAAACGGTGAGTGCTAGAAACATGAAACTTTGCATGGATATGTGTATTTACTACTTTGACAAAGTGCTAATAGAAAATTATGAAAAATGTTTTTTTTGAGGTACCTCCTCTACACCTAACAAGAATTAGTTCTTTTTTCTTGCGTTTACCCTAGAGTGTGGGGTATTATTAGATAGGTATTTTAAAAACATCGAGAGGTTGCTGAGACCATTTTTTGATGTAAGTATCCGTTTGCGAAATATTTGGCTTTGAAGAGCATGTTTTTGCGAAACCATATCGTTCCCCCCCACTCTAAAATCTAAACGGCTGGCGTGAAGAACCTGAAGAACTGAACTTTAAAGGAAAACTATAGCGGATTAGATAGCTCTCTTAGTTCAGGAGTTATAGAGGTTGTTATGGGTGACTACGGTATCCTATTCACTGTCTGGCCATAGGCAATAGGCTTAAGTATCTCTTTTTACATGGTACTAATAAAACTACAGGCTAAATGTGGGTGTGTACTGCATCTTTGCCTACCCCCCTCAAGGATATAATCGTCATTATACTGTATACGAATGTACGGTATTATAACTATTGTACAATAATATCTTTGTCCAATTCAATCAATGAGACGCTATGTTTTGAGATCGCACAGAGTAATGTCAGGTTTAAGAAACACAATGACCCAAACTGTGAGTTACTTGTTACAGAGTGCTATAGGGCCCGAGTTTTCCTCACCTGCTCGCGGTGCACGTGCTTACAGACATGACAGAAATGTAGGCATAATTATCACTCTGTATAACCCTTCCAGACATATTATAATTATGAATACAATATACATACTGTAACTAGTGTTCTGAAGAGCTCTTCAATCTGATCCCACCCTCTTCCTTCCGATCCCGAACGACTCGTGCCGGGCAGAGATGCCACCCCCACACAGTGGATAGCATGTTCGCGAGAACCGAACGTTTTAAACGTTCGTTTCTCTGCCGAACGATAGTGGCCTGGAACGCCCTGCCTGTGCACGTGTTTCCTCCCACATATAATCCTGGGTTCTTTAAGCGGAGCGTGAAGAGGCACATCAGTAGGTCGTCAAGTTGAGGGCCACTCTCAATAGTAATGTGTGCTGTGAGAGTGGCCCACAATCGCTAGACGTCGTCACGACTTACCACCAGGCGGGCGGCGTCAATTTGCCGAACCAAATAAAAAAAATATAAAAAAAAACTACTGCTGTATGGACATATTATACATATTATAAATACTGTTTGTATGTAATAATGATTAATTATTTTTGGTGATAAATAACTAAATAATTATGTTCACAGTTCACCATAGACAGAAAATGTTAAGAATGAGATCTAAATAATTTAGTTATTATACAGATAGGTACATTATATTAGATTGTGGACAATAAGAATTACAATATATAATTATATACTAACCTCCGCGTTATTGCCGGCTAGGACGGTTCCCAAAATGCTGGCTGTATTGCCACGTTGGAGGGCGATACTTATTCCTTCGGCCAGAAAATAGCCAGCCCTCTAGTGCTGAGAAGCATCGATTAAGCGCCTTTATAGCAATGTCTCTATAAAGGCGTCGAGCATTCGGACGCCATGGCATTGTCTCAACCCCAAACGGCTCAAATATGTAATCACCTGCTAGGTTAGTGGATAGTTATTAAAAGGTAAAGGAAATGAAAACCTGAATTACAGGTCATTACTGGTGTCCATAATTAACTCATGTTACATCCAAAGCTTCGAAGTGCATTCTCTGAACTCAAAGCTACTCTATATTCATTAATCAGGTCTCATTGTTTATGTTACATCTTCAGTTCGCAGTGAATCGACTCATGCGCAGAACAACTCACAAAATCATCATTATTATCTTTCGACAGATTAAACTCGATACAAAATAGTTGTTTAAACTGCAAAAAGTATAATAATATTTGTGTAATTTTAACTATAAAGGTTATTCAACAAGTTTTATATGTTTTGTGTGGTTAAACAAAAAGTTTTTCAGTGTGTGTGTTCATCTAATATAGTAGTGAGATGTATGTGGTGCACATTTTGTTTGAATCATTAATAGATTCTTTAATATAAGTGGCCTCGATTGATCCAAAGCTTTTAAATTACTATTGAGTATATCGAAATTCCGTTACGTATTATTGTATTAATAAGTTAGTGATATTGATAATATTTATCTTATATATTTTTTTGGTTTTTCTTTTTCTAACAACAAACTTATAAAAAAGTGTAATTTGTGATGTATTATAATAATTATAATCAAAGTGCCTATAATTCTCATAATAGTCATCATAATGGAGGAAACTATATTAAGGTGTGTATATATATTTTTTTTAAATACTATAATATTCAAGTAGCCGAAAAAATGGGCTCGTGCCGACAATATTAACACACTGCAAAGGTTAAGCAACATCTAGTCAGGCCGGTCTAAGGATGGGTGACCATTTCTTAAGACTCGGAGAGCACGTTAAGCCGGCGGTTCCGGTTGTCATACAAACATCTATGGCAGTCGTTAGGGGTAGTTGGAGCCCTAAATCAACAATTCGACCGGTCTAACTACAGAACTTCGATATCGCCCATGAGTTGTGGAGGTCAGATGGCAGTCGCTTCACGGAAAATATCGAAATTCAGCCGAATCGCAGTTAGACTGGAAAGCCGACCCCAACTGAGTTGGGAAAAAGGCTTAGTGGATGATGATTCAAGTAGCCAAAAGGGAAAAGTTACGTATTTATGGTTTGAGTTTATTAATTACTTTTAAGTATTCGATGCCTAGTTGATCAGATGAAGTGAGTTAGGTTTTATAATGAGATTCCGTAGAATAATTTTCATGTATTTAATTCCTAAGTGGACACATTAACTTAAGTACTTATCCTATGTGACATTTTGAAATTGACCTAACTCCTAATTTTAACCGACTTCCAAAAGGAGTAGGTTATCAATTCGACGGTTTTTTTATGTTTGTTATCTCCTATCTCTAGACTGGGTGAACCGATTTTGTTTTTTTTTTAAAGAAAGCTACTACATACTTCCGGTCTCAATTTGGACCCATTTCTATGGTTTGAAGTCGGTTGTTATGTCAATTTTTGAAGTGTATTTTTAATTTATGTGTATTCAACGCGTGATTTATATTCTTCTAAAACTTAATACACTTTAGTTTATGTTTTATGCTTTGAATTACTTGGTATAATAACCAAACATAAAATACGTCGATTTCTTCTATTTCGGTTTGTTGCCTATCGGATCTCCTATCAATAATGCTTCTCAGGACCAGAACGCTGGCTATTTTCTGACTCAAAGAATAAGTATCGCCATCCAACGTGGCAACACAGCCAGCATTCTGAGAACCTTCCCAGTCGGCAATGACGCGGAGGATTTTTTAAACGATATTTTGTAATGTAAATATTTTCATCGATAATAATTAACAAAACATTAAATAGTGATCGTTACCAACGGAACCTTAATTTCACTACCCGTCTATAAGTCTTCGGTAGTATAGTGGTAAGTATCCCCGCCTGTCACGCGGGAGACCGGGGTTCGATTCCCCGCCGGAGAGATTCTTTTTGTAATTTATTACGAATATTCTTGTTATCGGAATGTTAGAACTATAATTTTTTTTAAAGAAAAAAATAGCTGATTATTGATTTTTGATATTCTTTTACATTTAATTGTATTATTTCTATAGACAGCCTCGACTGCAGACCTTGTTGGTACCTATGTACCCTCGGTCCTGGGATTTTTGGTTGCTCAAGTCGCACCTTCCATGTCTCTATAAGATCCTGGGGGAGTTCGAAGTGCTGAGCCTCGATTTCTCGAGACGCAGGCCTGTGGACCCGCTCCAGCGCCTCCTTATGCCATTGAAACAATCATGCAAGTGTCCTCGGTCTATCAAAATCGGACCATTAGTTTCATAGCCTATTTGAGGCAAACAAACAATCAAATCATCTTTATTGAGCGAAGTGAGTTAAGCGAGCGCAGCTCTATCTTGGCGACTCATGTATTTCGTTTGTATGCGGACAAACGAAATACATGAGTTAAACGCCTCCTAAACGCCTGAACCGATCTCCTTCAAACTTACCACAGTGATAATGTGTGGCGTGAGGGTGGTTTAGAACAAAAAAAAATTTTAATCGGACGTACCATCGAGGAATAATCACCGAAAAACACTTCGCTCAGTTTTTTGTAACAGCAGCATGCATTGCATACTTAGTAATATAATTATGTTTATTTTGTAAATCAAAGAAATATGTCACCTTAATACTAAATAAATAAAATAAATCAATCAAATAACCCGCCTCTGATTTACTTAGTAATATTAGTACATGTACTTTCCAAAACACAAACATTTGTCAGTCCATTTCACAAATAGTAAGTATATACGAATTACGGCGTAAATCCCTTTGCCGCGACCGCGTGATGGGCAAGCATTAGTTAGTGACGTAAGCACACCTGTACCGAACGGTGCTCCAAGATAAATGAACGTTGTTTTTGCACACGGAGACTATTTGTTTATGCTATGTTTTCCTTGCATTTATTTTGTAGAAGCATTTGTTCAAATAATATTGTTCTAGACGGAAATTATTTGTAACTCTTTCTATATGTACTCGTATTTTACTTTATTGTTTTGTTTGTTTGTCATTTTATTTTATTTTTATTTGTCCGAGACGTCCAGGACTTTAATTGGCTGTGCCATAGCGGCTGGCACGTAAGATTTTGTGGCCTGTAATCAACATTTCATCACAAGGCAATGGATTTAATTTTTTTTTCTCAAAATTACAGCATAGTTGCTACTTTTTATTAAATTAATTCGGTCATTTTGGAGATAACCCATATATGTGTGCCCGGTGACGGCAATAGGCTTACCTCCTATTACGTGGGACTAAAAATATTGGCGCCCGGCGGACTATTAGTGTAATAGGTAGGTATAGGTTAAATAAATCTAGCGTTATCCTTCCGAAAGGATGTCCTTTCGGAAGGATAACGCTATCAGGGAACATAGGTAGATAAATCAGATAAATGAAAGTGGAACTGAGACATAGCCCTCTCTCAAAATGAGAACTTCATTACCTCAAACATGTAATGCGTTTGTTAATTTTATTTTCCTTCTATCTACCACTCATTACACCCGGGGTTACAAGCAAAAAATATCAAGCTTCTATTAAAAAAAGTAGCTTGGGTAGTGGGGTATACTAGCACCAACATTATTGTTCTAAAGGAAGTATGTAGTTGTCCCATCAGTACAGAACAATGGCGGGAACGGACACCATTGTGACTATTTAACCCAAATTGAAGTCATTGTCGTGGCAAGCGTTTTATTAACTCGTAATTGTAGAACAAGAAACGATACAGTACCTACTTACATATTGTTAGCATCATTGAATGTTGTTAGGTGTAATTACAACACTAGCTGTGTTACATCCCTTAAGATTCTCGATGATGGGGATTATGTGTCATGGCGAGAGTGACTGAAAATGTACTAGAAGTAATTAATATAGTTTTGATACTATTTCTGTCATCATTCACCAAGCCTTTTCACAACTCAGGTGGGGTCGGCTTTCTTGTCTAACTGCGATTCGGCTGAACTTCGATATTTTCCGTGAAGCGACTGCCAACTGACCTTCACGACCCATGGACGATATCGAAATTCTGTAGTTAGACCAGTCGGATTTTTGATTTAGGGCTTCAGCTATCCCTAACGACTGCCATAGATGTTCGTATGACAACCGGGACCGAACGGCTTAGCGTGCTCTCCGAGGCACGGAGGGGTCTCAGTGTCTTAAGAAATGGTCACCCATCCTAAGACCGGCCTGACTAGATGTTGCTTAACTTTTGCAATGTGTTAACATTGTCGGTCGCCACTAGACCACGAGCCCCTCTATTTCATTGTTTTATTATTCACTATTTCAGTGTTTTATTTAAAAAATTGAGTCATGGCAAACATGTTTACCTGTATAAACCTATGGATGTTCAATAATATAATCAAACTTATTTTCCGAAGAGTTAGACATAGGCTTCGTTAGAAAGAAAGAAGAAGAAAGATTTTTTTTATTGTAATATCACAACACTTACACTCAATATAAAATAAAGAAAAATATAACTTATCTGTGGTCACGACGGCCGCAGACATAAAATTGACGTAAGTGACACGGTCGTGTCTCAATAACTGACAGTGTGGTTTGGTTTGACACTTATGAGTGACGTATGTGACGTTATACTAGAGAATGAGTCTTCTACCGTTTCCGGGTGGGTATATAGGACTGAGACTGATTTATTTATTTATGAAAATTTATGAAATTTTATTTATGAAATTTTATTGTATACCCACAAGAACAAAAGTAAATTTGTGAAAAATAGTGATAATCATAATCTAAACTTAAGAAATAAGGATAAACTGGCTGTTCCTAAATTTAGGCTTCATAAAGTGAGTAATTCTTTTGCGGGGAACTTTATTCGAATGTACAATACATTGCCAACCGAAATAGCAAATTTATCTGTCAATAAATTTAAAAAACTAATAAAAAGTAAATTGTGCCATAAAGCTTATTATAGTATTAATGATTTCTTAGATGACAAGGCGGCCTGGTTGTAACAACGTAACGAATTGCTCCTTTCTAAATAACTCTGTATTAGACTTAAGATGAAATATTTTGAAAAAAGCCGAGCTGAGTTTCTTGAGGGCTCTTCTCAGTCTCGTTGCATTTTGGAACCCTCGGTAGAGTCACACCAACTTCTGACGAATCTAAATAATTTTCTGAAAATTTCAAAGATAATAAACGTTATTTTATTTTATTTTTTATTTATTTGAGCCTCAATATTCTGTCAGCAGACAGTTTATGCCTTGTGCCTCGGAGATGAGATGTCAAAGGTATCGAAATGCAACATAAAACTAACATAATAAAACAATTTTGTCATTTTTCTCTGTTTGTCTGTTTGTCCCGGTTAATTTCTAAAACGGCTGGACCTATTTTACCGATGTTATGAAGTAACTTAGAAACTTTTATTTTAGAAAAAGAAATGTTTTCGATTGCGCATAATTCCGCTACTACTAGATACTTATTTAAAATCTATAACCAAGCTGTACCTAATCTGAATTTATATTCTAACAGCCAGAATCAATATTACATAGGTACCTTACCTACCGACAATGGGTACCACGATATCATGACGATATCGTCACGATATCGTGTGTCGTTACCTATCGTGCAATGTAAAACGCCCAATCGCTGCAAAGCAATCCGGGCAATACAATGGCATAGTCTACAATTTACCTTTTTAAGGGCTTCTACAAAGA
Organism: Nudaria mundana; assembly: GCA_963556515.1. NCBI lineage: Eukaryota > Metazoa > Arthropoda > Insecta > Lepidoptera > Erebidae > Nudaria > Nudaria mundana. Next base: position 21,060,142 of record OY748292.1, on the reverse strand, counting down.
AGTGGTCATTCATCAGGCGGTGACAGTCCAATGGGCAAAGGATACAAGGGTCTATCTACAATTAAATAAATTGAAATATTTATGCTCTTGAACAATAGTCCCATGTTATTTATCGTCTGAACATTTTATAGCATTTACTAGCAACTCTGGCAAATAAACAATAGACTCCGCCGCCTATTGGGGACCTATGTGGGATATACATAATGAAATACATTATAGTCACGCTTTTTTCAAGGGGTTGACAGAGGCACAGAATTAGCCTAATTTTTGTTTGGCCTAAGTGAAACCTCACCAGCAAGTTGCCGATCAACGGACGAAGTTCTGACTAACATGTAAGGACCCACTTAGCAACAGTAGGTTTGCTACGAATTACGTGGGAACAGAAAAGTTACTGACGAAAAGTAGACACCTTTAAAGAAATAAATGTGATTATATTTGTAACTTTATTGGTACTAAGTAAGGGTTTCTATTAAATAAAAAACCATTTTTCAACTACTTTTTAATGTTGAGCAGAATCCAGTACTTCATTAATTTCAGTTTTAATTCCACCTCGGTTAAAGAAATTAAACGATGTTGCACACCACGCAGCAATTATACCGTTTTGTAAGGAATGGCGGAAAAAAAAACAAGAAACATAGACTTGCAAAAGAAACTAATAAGCGCAATGGCTGCTACTGCTAATTTATTTGAAGAAACTAGTTAAGTGTGAATTGTATTAATTGCTATATATGTTATTAATTGCTAAGTCATATATCTGGGCACATTTGCTACATAATTTTATATATTACTAGTGGACGCCTGCGGCTTCGCCCGTTCGATAAATTATGCACCTATACAAAAACCTTCCTTGAGAACCACTCTATCTATTGGTGAAAACTGCAATAAAATCCGTTGCGTAGGTAGTTTTATTGAGCGGAGTTTACGAAGCTCTTTCTTAGACGACTCGTGTATTTCGTTCGTGATCGAACTCCTCCTAAACGACTGGACCGATCTTTTTGAAATTTGGCACGGTCATAGTGACCATCACCTTGAGTGCATATATCTGAATTCATAAAGATCGGTCCAGTCGTTTAGGAGTTCCACCCGGATCGACAAACTCAGCTCAATTATTGCAACAGCAGAATGCATTGCATACCTAGTAGAGTTATGAATACATACAGAACGGGCGAGTTTGTTATAATATATGTAGTGAAGTGATGTAGAAGTATGTAGCACCAATGCTACCTTTTTAAAGAACCTGTGTTTCATAAGTTTTCGTATTTTTATCATGTCAACACTAATTAAAAAAGAAACAGAAAAATCTCTAGTGAAAACAGAATGAATGATTCATTCTTAAACTTTGTTCGAATTTGGAATTTATTTCTAATCATTACATTTTGCCAAGGCCCATAGAGTAACGCGGACGTCGTATACGCGGTCGTCGAATACTACCTGTGGCCAGTCTTGTTGTAGATTGACAAATTCATCGAAATTGCTGTAGGTCAACTCAACTGTAGATATTTCATATTTAAATTATGCAGTTTAAAAATTGATTTTTCTAGTACAATTAGGTATAAGGGAGAAGGATCGTACACTTTAATTATCGTCGCGATCTCGACGTGATGAAGTGGCCTCCATGTTAGATTAGCCATTGTCCGCTAATGATCGATGAAAGAGGGTGTGTGTTTGATGGCACAAGGCATAAGAAGTAGCGATATTATCAAGGGAAAGAAGAAAGAAAGAAATAAGGGCCATTAGTAACACAACATCTATATATAGAAATGGGGAATGTCTTTAGCTCCCGAGAACTGCTTATGCTAGAATGATGGTTGACCCCTCTATGGATAGCCCTCGATCTGGAGGCAAGCTAAAAAAACGAAAATTTGACCTAGCCTAGTATAATACGAGTATATAGAGGTATTACCAATTCTATCAATAAAGTTTATTATATACATCTGTCAGATCAGAGTCCATCGCAAACATTAAAAATTAAACAGTATTTATGGTGTAATAATAATAACACCCTCATCTCATCCACCGAACCTTTTCCCAACCCAGTTGGGGTCTTTTCCAACTCTAACTGTGAGCTGAAATTCGATACTTTCCGCAAAGCAAATGCCATCTGATCTTCACAACTCATGGGCGATTTCCAAGTTATGTAGTTAGACCAGTCGGATTTTCGGCAACTAGAACCGACGGATTATTAATAACATATAAAACATAGCATCACGCCTTTTTCCCCGAAGGGGTAGGCAGAGGTGTGCAAACACACCCACATCTCGCCAGTTATGTTAGGTCCCATGTAATAGGGGGCGAGCCTATAGCCATTTACCGGGCACAAGTTCCAGACTCTGGGATAATTATCTGGGTAAAATTCTAAAGAAAATTATACATTATCCATCAGAGCCGGGAATCGAACCCGAGACCTCGAGCGTGGCAGTCCGTACATAGCACCGACTAACTCGGTGGCACAATGGTACTATAGGATTATTAATATTTTTGGAAATTCTCACACAACGTCATCTAACCCAAACTAAGCTATAAGCTTGTGCTATGGGATTTAGATTAGATAATTAGAATTAGAACTGATATATATACTTATATATTGCTAAATAAATACACAATATTATTTGACTGCTTCGGTGGCATGGTCGGTAGCGCATCCGCTTTCGACGCCGGAGTCTTAGGTTCGATTCCCGGTCGGGACAAACTTTGTGTGAATACAGATACGTTTGTACCAAAGTCTGGATGTTTCCTATACATAATATGTATGTATTTACAAAAAAAAAGCATGTAAGTATTTCTATCAGTTTTTCTAGTACTCATAACACATGCTCTGCTTAGTTTGAGACTAAGTTCACACACTTTTTGATCACACAATTTTTGATTCGACCCGGGAATCGAACCCGGGACTCCGGAGTTGAAAGCCGATGCACTACCGACTACGCCACCGAAGCAGCTAAAACCGTTAAAACGTACTTTTCGAGGCAGGAAATAATTACACCATTTGGGGTCGAAAGACCGTTAATCTACTAAACTACATGTAGTTCTTTTACTTACATAACGGTATATACTACGAAAATATTGTAACGCCATCTCGTAGCGAGTAATAAGACTACCAAATTCAGCGCCATCTAGTAGCAAATCGCAGTACTACTACGTAACGTATTTCTCGAATGTTCTCTCAAGGTAACTTCTACGTAACGCGTTTCTCGACACATCTAGAAGGTTCGGGAGAGTGACAGAGTGTTCGCGATGATTCTCGGCTGAAACTTCTAGAACAATGAACGCCCTAAAAATGCCGAGCGCTTGAGCGGGAGATGATCAGTATTTCCAGAGCGATAATACGAGTTATACCTGCGAGTTCAAGTGCGAATAAAAGTGTTCAGTGAAGCTTATAGTGAAGTATAAATTAGTGGTGTAATAAATAAAGTGTTTTGTGGTAGTTTGATCGGCATTTTTAATTCCGTAGAACCCCGGCTCGTAACAATATATTTGGAAATTCATAACCGTAGACGACGCATCGACTTTTTGCAATCGCTGTTATCTTATATTTTAAACCACAAATATTTCTAATGTAAGGTTTCATAGGGTCTCGGTTTAATTCGTCGGGGTTAATCTCGCGTTATTGTCTAGAGGTATTGGGGTTCGAGTACGGTCACGGTTGCGTTGTCAACCTCGAGGGGCGCTCTTCACTTAATATGATCCGTCAATGGACATGTTTAAATTGTGTAATTTACGGGAACAGCTTGTAATTTACATAATACTAGCTGATGGCCGCGGTTTCACTCGCGTAGAACGACGATAACATTTTTTTCTGTCATCCTATTTGAATGAAATAAAGAAATTTTATGTTACTCTGACTTGAGTTTAGTAAAAGCCGACCAAAAATATGTTCAGTCACTTCGGAGGATAGTGTGTACATTACAGACAGAAAAACAACCAAGAAATAGAATGAAAATAATACATTTTTTGATGAGCTTTATTATATTTTATTATTTTATTAATATTTTTATATAGCCTACACTAATTTTCACTATTTCTACTATTTACACGAAAATAGGTTAGGTGCCTATCAAATCAAATCACCTTCATTTTATTAAATGTCAAAACGATACGCCTCATAGAAATTGTATGAAAAACTCAACAGTGACGTCACTATTATGTAGCGTCAAATCCGTAACTATTAGTGAATAAATTGATGATTAACAAGAAATAAAATAAAAATAATAAAATTAAATACAATATACGTACATACTTTGGGATTCTTTATGTAGTAAATACATTTAAATTATTTATTTTAGTTGTGGTCTACCTGACGGCTATTGAAATCAAAGTCAAAATTAGAGCAATTTACTCCAAAGTACTCTTATTTCATTATTATCTAAGTTAAGAGAATATAGTTCGTATAATGATTATACGATACAATAAGACTGGAGACAAATGAAGCCAAGACAATGCGAAGACAGCATCACAATATAATGGCACAATGGCACTCCAGCAATTGTGGGTAACAAATAAAAGATATATCCAACAGAAACTTTGTGACTGTACACATTTAGAACAATTTAATGTCTTACTTTTTAATTTTTGAGCTCTCTTTTTCTGCTAAAGAGTTAGGCAGAGCTTACTAATAGTTAATATAACTGTTGTAGATGGCGCTTTGTAAAAATACGCACACTGATACCTAATTCTAATTAATTATTCGCAAATATAACGCAACTTTCAATTGTGCGACGTCCTGTCTGTTGGTTGAGCGTTCCTCCTGGAAAGTGGAAAGGTAAATATATATATAGAGCCCTAAGCCTTAGATATAAAAGGTAATGGTTCAACTGCGGCCCATGGTTATCGTTTTTGTGCTTCTTAATTGTTATAAATTGATTATTCATAATACCTAAAGACCTAAAGACTACTTTTTGAACCGATCTTCTTCAAATTCTGCATGGTGGCAGTGACCATGCTCGTGAGTGCATATACTTGAAATCAGAAACATCGAAGTGACCACCGAGGAATAATCACCGGAAAACCTGTTCCAGGAGGACTTAAACAGTTATACCGAGATAATTACACATAATGCGCGCGCCGACCTTAAAGAGGTCAAATAGACCATCAGTTCAAAAAAAAGAAACCAGAAATAAAAAAAAAAAAATCATGTTTCATTCGCAGCTAGCGAGTGAGTTATATACCGCGATAGAAAGTCTCACTTCAGCTCAATTTTGCACCGCGACCCGCCGTGCACACCCAGTATACCGTTTTTAATTTTTTTTGATGAGCTGTAGCCAAGTCCACCTGTGACCACGGCTCTTGCAACAGGGTAAGGTTAAAGAGGTATGTATATATCTCAATAATCGCGTAAAAGACCCGTTTTTCTTAAGCTTATAATACTTTTATACCGTTAACGTGATAACTGATGGGAACAAAGAAGCTGGTAAGGAGTCAGCTAGTATCCCTATGAGAGCCCCTATGAGTAGAAACCCTAGAAAGCAACCAATAATACTCGTAAAAAAAATCGAAGCAATTGTTACTAATATTTCTCGCTTTCGAACAAAACTATTATCGCCTAATCGGTATACGATTCATATCCAAAATCATGGGAACTGAGAACTCCTTTTTTAATGTCGGTTAACAAAAGTACGTTATAGAAGTACGTACACCGTAACTTTCCAAGTTGACATCGTGAAGCGAGTTCGAGGGGGGGACGCAGGGGTGACGAATTTATCGAGTCCGTGAAAAATGATACACCATTGTCACCTGTCAACGAGGCGAGGTGGAATTGGGATTCGACTGATATAGATGTTGTTGTACCGAATCTGTCTTTGTTGAACCATTAGGTGAACCTTGTGGTACATGGGGTTTTGGTTTAGAGAGGGCGTATCCGGGATAACCCGTAATGAATGTTTGGAGGATGGAATATAAAGAAAGATTTGGTGCAGCTTTGCATATGTACATGAACTCAGAGAAGGAGAACTCGATACAAAACCCTATACCGACTCTCGCCAGCGTGGTATATTTAGGCTGAATTCCCCCCTCTTTGTGAGAGGCGTATGCCATGTAAAATGGCCTGAGATGATGATGACGATGAACACATACAAAGCACGTCTTTATAACCCAAAAGGTAGACAAAGGAAGACGTTACGCCCACATATCGACAGTCACTTGGTCGATGACCACGAGGTGTATTTGCTGACTAACAGATAAGGCTCTACCAAAAATACTCAGTAGGTACCCGGAAACGACAATTGGCTCGCTACCCATAACCACAGCTATTACGTAAGACTAATGCAACGGGTGAAATGTACGTTTGGGGGTTAATTGGTTTTGTGTACCTAGATAGAATTTTCAAAGCGTCCTTGCGAGGAAAATTCCCAGGTTCCCGGACTTGGTGACTGATTGAGTGATGATGACTTTTTGCGACTTATAAATAAATATTGTTGGACATTCTCACACAACGTCATCTAGCCCAAACTAAGCTAAGCTTATGCTATGGGATCTAGACAGCTGATAAACATACTTATATATTTCTAAATACATACATAACATACATAGAAAACACCCAAACTCCGAAACAAACATTTGTGGATGACACAAATATTAGATTCGACCCGGGAATCGAACCCGAGACTCCGGAGTCTGAAAGCCGGTGCACTACCGACCACGCCACTGAAGCAGTCTTGTACATAATGTTTGTGATTTTATTACTTCTATTTTCTTAATGGCACTCGGCAATTGTCGTTTTTCCGAATAGAACCCAATATTAATATACTCAAGACATGTCTACAAATTGACAAATATCCGGACATACTATAAACAAACTGTCATGACGTTAATTATGCTTTTGGATACAAAAACAATTTTGGACACTGTAAAGAAGAATAGTTGTTTATTTATTTATTTATTATGTACATTATACATACATAGGATCAACACGTCTGTATTATTATTTTATTTTTACACTTTTGCTAAAGGCTTACAGATTAATAAATACATGATAAAGGGTGGTTCAAATGTAAGGGCCGATGTTGAATGTGAACCACACCTAAACGTAAAGCTTTTTTCTGCATTTCATTTGACATTTCTCAATTCAGACTAACTTAATTTGAACCATGGAAAGATACACAATCGCGCAACGCGTTAAAGTTATTCAGGCTTATTATGAAAATGGGCGTTCAAATCAAAATGCATATCGTGCACTTCGTGATTTTTTCGGTCAATTTAATCGTCCAAATGTGCGTACAATCGGAAAAATCGTGCAAAAATTTGAGCAAACCGGGTCTGTAGGAGATGTGAAAACACCAGTGCATGCTCGTACAGCTCGTACTGCAGATGCCACTTGCCACACAGCTAACGAAACAATGGCTCTTTTGCGCGACATATTCAAGTTAATTGAATTTGTCGCAATAGGTCTCACGTGGTGGCGATGTCAATTGGCCGCCAAGATCATGTGATTTGACACCGTTGGACTTCTTTCTTTGGGGTTATTTGAAAGAAAAGGTGTACGTCGATAAGCCAGCAACAATTCAAGAGCTAAAGGATGAGATAATTCGGCACATTAACGGCATAGAACCTCAATTATGCCTCAGCGTCATCGAAAATTTGGACCATCGGATGGAGTATGCCGCCGACGTCGCGGCGGCCATTTGCCCGATATTTTGTTCCATACATAATTGAACCATACTAATATTATCATAATAAAAAGAAATGACAATAATTTCCTAAATAGTTTGTGTTTTATTCAAAATCAACATCGGCCCTTAAAATTTAACCACCCTATATAATTTTAGTGTAATATATACTACTCGTATGTTGCTTATAACAAGCCCCCATGGATAAATAAAAAAAATAACAATTAATGTTAATTAAAATTAATAGAAAGTAGCAACAATAAGAACGAAACACTCAATAAAGAAAATTATAAAAAAAAACAACAAATACAAATGAAAAAAAAAAATGCTTCAAGAAAACAAACATTTTACAAATCAAGTTTACATTTTACAAATTTTACAAAGTTTTGAAAATCACGATAGCTACGAGTACCTATCATTCTCAAAGAAGACACCGGCCATGCTTTTTCTCACCGTATCGACCCGTCCCAAAAGTCCCAAAAGTATAGGAGAGGTGCATTATACACCCACAATTTCCCAGCAACTTCCCACGTAATAGGTAGTAATCCTTTTGCCGTTACCAGCCACTATCGAAAATCCCTCTGTAACTTAAACCAACACTCAGGAAAGAATCAGATGTTAACGACTAAATAGAATCTCAGGAGTCCGAGCGAATTTATTTTATTTGGTCATTAATACCCGTATTCAGCTGAACATGACGGCTGCCAGCTAATCATTCAATGAGATAACATCTTTTGAGGGAAAATGTGGGTTGTCGGAACCGTTTTCTTGTTTTTATTACAGACAACCTTGTAAGTACTAAGTCTAATATTTCTGTATCTAAAAGCAAGTAAGTAAGTAAGCATTTATTCGCATAAAACAGGTGTAGTACATGTGTCCAAAACAGTTTTACAGTGCGCTGCTTTGAAAAAAAATTTGCATGTCTTTTCTAGGCTATAGCCTAGAAAAGACATTTAAATTTTAGTTACAATGGCATATACAAATTACGAACAAATACTATTGTGTCAAAATCTAATTCTACAAAGTCAAGTTTGTGTCAGCAAGTTAGATCAAGTTTATTTAATAATCATCAGAGTAATAAATCGTAGTTACCGTTAACACACTATTAAAATGTTCAAATATACTAAATGTCAAACTCAGCTAAATACATAGGTATACAAAATTAGAGCTAACTTAATTTGACTATAGTTTATCTTGTATAAAATCTTTTAAACTATAGTAACATTTGTCATGCAGTAGTGTTTTTAGAGGGTCCATATTGGCTCACCTAAAGTTCTTTACCCGAAATTGTTCTTCTTAATGATTTGTAATCCGAATCTTCCTAAAATTTTTCAACCTAAAGTTTTCATTCATACTATTTGTAGTGCTACCGGCGATGTTCATAACACTCATGTTTCCGAAAATTGTAATTAATAATACTTATTATTAATGTAAATATATTTAAACTCCTACTGTTTTTTATCATAACGCTTTTATCCCTAAACATAATTAGGACCGATTCGGTTCCAGCACTTCGCCGGCCGCTACCGCGGCACGCTAGCTTCGCTCCCTCGGTTCGTGCGTTGTGGTCACAGTTCTAACCTAACCTAAACCAAAGAAATCTAAACAAAAAAGATATGACTTTGAATAATAGTGTAAAAGATGGTTATATTGAAAAAATATAGCAAAACAAATAAAAGTATAATAGATGTTTATTGCTACTGACATTATGAAGTTGAATGCTTCGAAATTATGAACATTAGAGACAGAGTAGTTAGGAATTGTGATTGTTAGGATGAAAAATGTTAGGAAGAACATTTTTCATCCTAACAGTTCCAAAGGGGAGATGATTGGAGTTGGTGGTCATAGAGAAAACCCTGTCTTCCCTTACTAACATTAGCATTTTAAATATACATTTAGATTGTGTCAACAAAATTTCTAGTCATTTCTAATTTTCTTAGCCGGGCCCAGTGATGGTTTGAGGGCAACTAACAGCTGATGCTCTATTATGATGTCTTGTGGCAACTTAATATTGTAGCATCATTATTTCGAGGAAAAAAGTCCAATCCTACTTTTTATCTCGAAATAAATACATATTTTATTATTGTGTAACTTTGCATATTTGTTACAGCTTCAGCTTTTTAACCTGCATTGTATGTGATTTAATTTGACTGCTGTGTGATTTGTTTGTGGTTACTAACCAACTAACTAATATGGGGAAATGTAAATTTAATGAGGACTGGCTTAATAAAAAAGATAAAAATGGACACTTTATATCTGAATGGGGAACAGGGATGGTGAAAATGAGGTTTTTTGTTGTGTGTGCATGAAAAAGTTTTCTGTGGCTTGGGGATTTGAGGCTTTGGAGCAACATGCATCATCAAAAAAACATATTGAACAGTCAAAGGTGAAGCTGGCTGCATCTCAATTACATCTTGCAAGTGTTCGGCCCGTTGAAGACCCGACGATTGGTTCACCCGGTAGAGCACCCGTTCTACTATATAGTGTTAAATATGGGGCTACCAGAGCTGAGATTTTATGGGCTATGAAGATGGTAGCATCTGATTATTCTAAAGAGCCATCCTGCAGTTCAATAAAAGAGCTTTTCATGGCAATTTTCCCGAATTCGGTACCAAAAGATTTTTCTATGTCTACAACCAAGGCACGATATCTAATTTGCGATGCGATAGCGCTATATTTAAAAAAAGAGATGCTAAACGACTGTAAAAAATCTTATTTCACTCACTCGAAACGTGTAATGCTACATCGAGAAAAGAACTTCAAGTCGCTATCAAATACTGGTCTCCAATAAAGGAGATGATAGTTACGAGTCACCTGGAAACCTTTTTCATCGGTAAAGCAACCTCTCAAGATATTTTCAACAAACTGAACAATGCTGAGCTTTCCAGAAAAAGACTTCTTATGCTAGGATAATGAACGAGGTTTTGGTATTATTGGACAGACCAAAACTAGCAGATATAGGAACATGCAATATACACACTGTGCATAACGATTTTTTAAAGGGTTTGAGCGAGCTAGGCGAAAATATATCAGATTTGAGCGAGCTAGGCGAAAATGTATCAGATTTCATTTATCAGATTCATCACTTTTTTGATGGCTGGCCATCTCGCTGGAGGAGTATGAAGATATCCAAGCAAAGTTAAAATTACCTGGTCACAAATTTTTAAAACATGTCTCTTCCCGATGGCTGACTTTAGGCACTGCCGCTGAAAGGATTTTAGAACAGTGGCCTGCAATAATTGAATATTTTACGAAGCACTTACCTAAGAAAAACAAAGAGAAGACTACATCTGTTAACTTCAAAAATATACACAATTTCTTAACTCAAAAGACGGCGAAAATTGAGGTCATGTTCGTTGCTTCAAGTGCACAAATTTTTGTAAAATTTACAGGATTCTTTCAGCGGGAAGAACCCCTTGTTCACTTGATCTACGATGAATTAAAACATCTCGTCAATAAAATAATAAACAGAGTTTGCAAAAGTATTGCACCAAGAACCATTGACGCGTTTCGGGAAAAGTATTATTTAGAATTATCGGACATTGTTCTGGAAGAATCTATTAGAGAATCTTTAGCGCAAATCCAAGAACGCGACAGATTGACGTTCCCGATGAAAGTTAGGAATCACTATGTTGCTGCATGCAAGCACATATTAAAGAAGACATCTGTAGATAACTCATTGTCGAAGTACCTGCGCATTTTGAGACCCAATGCTCACAGAGCCGCTGATTGTTATTAAAAATTGCATTAATTGGCTATGGGGATGGTGGAGGCCAATAATTTTTTTTTCAATTCCACATGAAACTTTTATTTTAAGTTAGTTCAGATGGTCAGTAAAAGTCAGTTTTTTTAGGTTTCTGGTCAGTAAAATCAGTATTTTTGAACACTGAACCTGTTTCGACCCCTGGTGAAGTCGGTATTGGTCATTGTAGCTGCGTGGTCAGAGGTCAGAGTATTCCCCTTGTTAGGCGAAGGCCGCGGGTTCAAATCCTGCCTATGATATTTCAGTTTTTGAGATTTATTATTTCTGTCTAAAATTATACTTTATTAACTTTTCTTTAATTGTAATTGAAAAGTATCTAAATCGGACTCGATCGTGATAATATTAAAGGAAGAACCTATAGGTAGTACTTACTTACCTACACTTTATTGCTTCCCGACATTTCGGTTGGATTGCATTGTGATTGCATCTTGCAAACTTGGTTGTGTAAACTTTAATATTCACAAAAGAATCATCTTTTGCACGGCATATTTCATACAGCACTCTGTAGGGGGCGCTCTGAGCGTATTTCCGGCTAATGACATTGGATAAACGACGTCACATCCGGTGAAGCTTTATACCCTATCGCTCCATTTCCCTCCAATGTAGACTTTAGACAAGTTTAATGGGATCGTTTGTTAAATACATACTTACAGACATTATTATTTGACTTGTCGCCATTTTTATTTGAGAAATTCCTAGGCATTCCGTCTATGTTCACTGTAAGGTAAGCCATTACATATTGCCCGGCTCCTGTAAATGTACACAACAGTGATTAACCGAGGCAAATTTCAATCAGTCAAATATTTATATATCCATAGTTTATACCAAGGAGTGCAGAATGCTTACCTATAGGTATATACGTAGGTCACACTATAAGTTTTGCGTAACTTAAAAAAACAACATGTTAAAACCAAAATATTATGTTTATTGCTTTTCAAAATACTCTCCTTTACATTTTAAACATTTTTTCTTGCGATCGAACCATTTTTTAAAACAGGAGGACCACAGATTTGAAGGCATGTTTTCTACGTGCTGATTGAACGCTATCACTGCCTCTTCGGAGTTGGTAAAAGTGAAACCTCTCATCAAATCTATGATTTTGGGGAAAATACAGAAATCACAGGGTGCTAGGTCGGGGCTATGAGCAGGATGGGTGACGAGTTGTACTTTTTCGGAAGCTAAAAATGACTTTGTTTTGTTAGCCGTGTGTGAAGTAGCGTTGTCATGATGTAGGAGAACGCGGCTTTTGGGTCGTCTTTCGCGAACTTTTTCTAACACCCTGGGTAAACAAATGGTAGAATACCACTCGGCATTAACACTCTTTTGATCTTCAAGTGGAATTGTACAGATGGGACCCGTAGCTGAGAAAAAAACCGCGATCATTTTTTTATCAACGTTTCTCGCCTGCTTCACTTTTGTTGGCTTGTTCTCATTTTCAAACACCCATTCACAAGATTGCTGTATTTTTTCGGGTTCAAAACAATAAATCCACGTTTCGTCTCCTGTGACAATGTCATAAACAGCATTAGAATGTCCGTGGTCGTACTTCAGTAGCATCTGTGAGCACCATTCCACGCGAGCCCGCTTCTGCTCCGCTGTCAGTTCATGAGGGATCCAACGACAGATAAGTTTCCGAACTTTCAATTCTTCGTGTAAAATTTTCTGGATTTGACTCATACCAATCCCCAATAGTCCTCGAATTGTCTCATAGGTAATCCGCGGGTTTTCTTCAATTAACCGCTTAACAGTAGCCACATTATTTTCGTTGACGGCAGTTGAAGGCCGCCCTTCACGAAATTCGTCATGTAAAGAAACTCGACCTCTCTCAAATTCAGCAAACCATCGCCTCACGGTACTCAAACAAGGTGCTTCTCTCCCAAAAGCATTTTGAAGACGGGCGGCACAGTCTTGCGGAGAGAGAGAACACTTTTAAAATCATAAATAATCATCGCTCTAAAATCTTTTCGACTTAATTCCATTTTCGTTGCATACGTAGAACTTTGATGTGTGATAAAAAACAATTGACAAATGATTTCCCGCCAATTGTTTTCTTTTTATGACTAAAAAGGTTGCAACGTTTAAAAAATATAACATTCGAAATTCAAATAGTTCCGATTAGCTAGAAGTGCAAAACTTTTCCCAACCCAGTTGGGGTTTCTGCGATTCGGCTGAACTTCGATATTTTTTTCCGTGAAGCGACTGTCATCTGACTTCCACAACCCATGGGCGATATCGAAGTTCTGTAGTTAGACCGGTCGGATTTTTTTAGGGCTCCAACTGCCTCTTACGGCACCATACAAACCTGCGCACTAGACGTGGACTTGCGGAGATCAGCCCGTGACTACAAGTACAAGTACTCCTAACGGCTGCCATAGATGCCAATGCTTTTTTTTAAATCTTTTATTCATAATAAATATTATCTAGTTTAAGTACATAACTATCTCGACAAACTATTATGTTTGATGGCGAGAGACCCTTGTCTTTAATACAAATTATTCTTATTATTCTTACAACAACAATATTTAGTTTTTTCTAAACCTCTTTGGATTTAAAAAAATATATGAAACTAATATATAAATATACATCTACCTACATAATATATCTATTAAAAAAAATCATTCACTGTCGCACCACTAGTAATAATAATCATACCTTTATCCCCGAGGAGGTAAGCAGAGGAGTATTATATACAATTTGTTAGTAGTTATCTCTAGTTCAACCCTATTGCCAGCCGGGCGCCACTGGAAAACCTGCTTGTAATCAGAGTCGCCCGGCAACGGACGTTAGAGCGGCCGCAGCCCTTGGACCGCGGGATTAAAAAAAAACCCCTATTGCCATTACCATGCACAAACCAAACCAAATTCCAACATCAAAGAAATACAATATATCCAGTCCCGGCTTCTTGAGGACTGGACCAGAACACGTGGTCTGGAGGTCCTCAACCGGGGGAATGTCGCCACCTTTTGGCGGCGGGGGGGGGAATCGATCGTGGACGTAACGTTCGCATCCCCTGACCTCGCCGCCCGTATTACAGGCTGGCGCGTGGAGGAGGGTGAGGAGACGCACTCGGATCATCGGTACATCCGGTTCGATGTCGTCCCCCCACCTGACCTCCCACAGCCGGTGGCAAATCCCCCGGATCCGCGTTGGGCACTTCACCATCTGGATCGGGAGGCTCTCCTGGAGGCATCCATCGTGCAGGCCTGGATTCCAGCGCCGGACCGGCCTGCCGATGTGGATGCCGAGGCGGAGTGGTTCAGGAGAGCCATGTCGCAAATCTGTGATGCGGCGATGCCTAGGGTTACACCCAGACCGGCCAGGAAGCAGGTGTACTGGTGGTCGCCGGAGATTGCAGAGCTGCGCGCAGCATGCATCTCCGCCCGCCGCCGGTACACCAGGTTTCGCCGGAGGCGTCGCCGCCCAGACGACGCGGCAGCCCGAGAGGCGGAGCTTTTTCAGGCATACAGGGAGGCTAAAGGTAATCTCCAGGAGACGATAAAGCGGGCCAAGACGGCGGCCCGCGAGGAGCTCCTGGAGACCCTGCAGCAGAACCCATGGGGGCGCCCGTACCTACAGGTCAGGGAGAAACTCCGACCTAGGGCGCCCCCACTGACCCAGAGTCTCCAGCCGCAGCAGCTGGAGCGGGTCATGGGCTCCCTGTTTCCGACGAGCGCGGAGGAGCACGTCCCTCCGCGCATGGCTCCGTCTCTGCCCGACGCGGATAGCACCAGCGAAGACGACGTACCCGAAGTCAGGGTGGGGGAGCTAGGTGCGGCAGTACTCCGGCTTAAACGCCGGAAAATCACTGCCCCCGGACCCGACGGCATTCCTGGCCGTGCATGGGTCCTGGCCCTCGAAGAACTCGGGCCTCGACTGATGGGGCTCTTTAGCGCATGCCTCGAAAGGGGCCAGTTTCCCAAGGTGTGGAGGACGGGGAAACTGGTCCTGATCCGTAAGGCGGGGCGGCCGGTGGACTCACCGTCCGGATACCGGCCGATCGTGTTGCTCGACGAGGTGTGTAAGCTCTTTGAGCGCATTATCGCGGAACGCCTCGTCGAGCATCTCACGAGTGTGGGGCCAGACCTGGCGGATAACCAGTTCGGTTTCCGTCGGGGACGCTCCACCGTGAGCGCGATCATGCGCGTGAAGAGCCTGACGGAGGAAGCAGTCTCGCAGGGCAAGGTGGTGGTGGCGGTGTCTCTTGACATCGCCAACGCGTTCAACACCTTGCCATGGAGCTGCGTTAGGGAGGCGCTCGTGTATCACGAAACGCCTCTCTACCTCCGTCGTATTGTCGGGGCCTATCTCTCGGAGAGGGCCATAGCTTTCCCCAGCTGGCTCGGGCCAGCTCGGCGAGATGTGTCGTGCGGTGTTCCGCAGGGGTCGGTCCTGGGGCCGCTTCTGTGGAACATCGGCTACGACTGGGTGCTGCGGGGTGCGTTGCCTAGGGGTGTCGGCGTAACGTGCTACGCCGACGATACCCTCGTCACGGCGCGGGGTGCAACGTACCAGGAGGCAGCACTCAAGGTCACGACGGGTGTTGCTCGAGTCGTGGGTCGGATACGGCAGCTGGGACTGGAGGTGGCCTTGCACAAGTCCGAGGTTCTGTGTTTTCACAGACCTCGGAACGGTCCACCAGAAGGTTCCAGCATAAATGTGGGAGGCGTTAGCATCGGCATCAAGCCCTCGATGAAGTACCTAGGGATCGTACTTGATAGCCGATGGAACTTCGGACCACATTTCCGAAGTTTGGTCCCCAAGGTGACGCAGGCATCGGTCGCGCTTTCGCGACTGATGCCCAACCTAAAGGGACCCAACGCCTCCTGCAGGAGACTGTACCTGGGGATCGTGCGGAGTATGGCCCTATACGGGGCTCCCGTATGGGCGGATAGGTTGGCGGTCAAGGGGAACGTGACTCTGTTAAACAGACCACTTAGAACCTTGGCCGTCAGAACCGTACGGGGGTACCGCACGATCTCCGGAGAGGCTGCATGTCTCCTAGCCGGGACCCCTCCATGGGACCTGGAAGCGAGAGCCCTTGCGTCATTGTTCCAATGGCGCAAGGAGGCGCTGGAGCGGGACCACAGGCCTGCGTCTCGAGAAATCGAGGACCAGCGGTCCCAACTCCGCCAGGATCTCATGGAGTCATGGAGGGTGCGACTTGAGCAACCCAAGGGGGGTGCCATCTTCATCGCGGCGGTGAGACCGATCATGGACGATTGGCTGCAGAGGCAGCATGGTGACCTCACGTACCGTGCGACGCAGATGGTTGCCGGGCATGGATGCTTCGGTAGCTATCTGTTTCGCATGCATCGTGAGGTCACACCCCGGTGTCAACACTGCGAGGTTTCCGACGACGACACCGCACTCCACACGTTGGTGGAGTGCTCAGCGTGGGCGAGTCAGCGCCGGGACCTCGTAGTGGGTCTGGGCGTGGATACCCTCTCGCTGGGGACCATGCTTCAAGCCATGGTATCCAGCGGGAGTAGGTGGAACGCGGCCGTGTCCTTCTGCGAGCAAGTCATGCTCGCGAAGGAGGCGGCCGGGAGGGAGAGGGAGCGTACCCTCCCCGCCGAGTTCCGTAGTCGGCGGCCAGGCCGCCCCAGACTACGCGACTACGCCCAAGACTATCGTCCTCCATGATCGGGGCCTGAGGACGGCGGGATCGCCACCCACCGTCCTTGCAGAAGCAGGCTAGAAGGGTTGCGTGCTGCGGGGCCTTTGCCCCATAGCACGCAACCAGATTCACTCACTGACGCGGGATAAAACCCGACCCCAATGACGCGGGATTCTCGTCCCGACCAAACACCCGCAGAGACCACAGGGGTGGTCAAAGTCCGCCGGGCGCCACTGGACATACCCTCTGCTAGTAACCAGGGACGCCCGGCAACGGACGTTAGAGCGGCCGCGGCCTTGGGCCGCGGAATTAAAAAAAAAAAAAAAAAAAAAAAATATATCCAGTCCCAACCAAATATTATCGCATCAAAACAAAAGGAAAAAACGTTAAAAATATTGACCCCTACTACTTCCAAAGTCATTAAAAGACCCCATTCTGCATTTTTTTAATTATTTCGGCTTCGCATCTCATAAATTACTGGTATTTTCTTGATTTCGCGCGTAATTAACGTCTCTATTATAATTAGGCTTCTTCTAGTGGCAATTTGAGTCGTTTTAATGGTTCCGTCGATTTGAACACACACCGTTAACTATTATGACTTTTCTATCTCATTAATTTTGATAACGGCTGTATTTTATAAGGCTTTATAAGGCCTTTCTAAATATTACCACTGAGGGGCGAAGGCAGAACTTGAAAGAAAGAAGAAAGAAAGAAAAGAAAGAAACTATGTTTAATTCGCAAACACAGATAGTTTATAATAATAAGTTATAATCATCTGTGCGTCTCGGACTATCAGTCGGTTAAGTCGGTTAGCCAGTCATATTTTTAATCTGTTTCTCTATCCGGGCTCCTTGAATATTATTGCCAGAACCTCGTCCGTGCGGCAGGTACATCGCGTTCCGATGAGGATGTCCCAGAGATGTTCTCATGAGAACGTCCTAACATAGGAGTCAGATATGTCCATGTTCGTAGGACCCTTTTGCAACTAGTAAATATCTATGGAGATCTTTCAGATATCAAACAAGTAACATATTGATTGATAGAATAAAATACATTGTTTCAGGAACTGCTAGAGAAACGCATCAAACAGTTGGAATCTCAATTGGAAGAAGAAAAAAGAAGGACGCAGAGGGAACGTATGGCTGCAACTAAACTACAGAACAAACTTATAAAGGTCAGTTCACATTCATTTACATACATGTACAATGTACATACCCACATGTCACCATGTGTTTCCCGATTGGGTCAACAGAGGCATACCTACTGTACGCTCACTTTACACCAGTTTTTTGTCTCGCGTAATCATGATCATGTATTGGGGCACTATGGGCACATTATGTGAGACTCCAAGACTAAAGCTACGGAGTATATATCCCCTTTTTATACACAGACACACACACACACACACACATATCACACCTGTAACCCTGAAGGCGTAGGCAGAGGTACATTGCATTTACTAACAATTTGCTAGTATTTTTAGTCCCACGTAATAGGAGGCAAGCCTATTGCCTTCACCGGGTACATTTATAATGGGTTATGTCTAAAATATCCTAATGAATTTAATAAAAAGTAGCAGCTATATAGTGATTTTACACCTGAAAATAATTTGACACCCGATGCATTGCGATGAAATGTTGATGAAAGATAACAAAATCTTACGTGACAGCCGCTATGGCACAGCCAATTTAAGTCCTGGGTGTCTCAGACTATTTGAGCGAAACTCAATCTTAGGCAACTCATGTATTTCGTTTGTCCGCATACTCCTCCTAAATGCCTGAACCGATCTCCTTTAAACTTACCACAGTGATAACGCGTGTGCGTGAGGGTGGTTTAGAACAAAAAAAAATTGAAAATCGGACATACCATCGAGGAATAATCACCGAAAAATAGATTTTCATACGTTTTGCAGTTAAAAAAGTTTGAACATAAAAAATAAATCGTCGTTCGAAAATTTAACACTTCGGTCAGTTTTTTGCAACAGCAGCATGCATTGCATACCTAGTTTATTTAGTGTGTGAAAATTAGACGCAAATGATACTCCTCTTTAATCATTATGTTTTGAAAAGAGCGTACAATAGAAGATATTGTTGTATGTGTTTGTATTACCGCTGCTCCGCTTACGTGACATAGATTTTCCTTCCCAATTCCCACGGTATTGATAAAGAAATTGAATCCCACTGGGATTTCCCAGTAGTGCTATTATAGCACTCGTGGATAATGTCACTACATATAAGTGAGAGATTTTTTAAAATAGCTTCTGTAGTTTCAAAGCCGAACAAACAATCAAAAGAATCTTAGTAGGTACAGATATAAAGATGCTTTGAAATTCCTTTGCTCACCTTTGTCTATTCAAGTAGCAATTTAAATTGATAGCTAACCTGACAATCCCTTCACCAATCACCCTTATTGATATAAAGAGGAGGTGCTGATTGAAACCTTTTAAAGGATTTGCGCCTCGCCATAGACAATCATTATATTTTTTGTTTACACAGAATCTAGATAAATGAAGTTATTCCCCCTTCAAATATCCATTACTGAAACAATACGGTATATATAATAGTCCGAGACGCCCAGGACTTTAATTGGCTGTGCCATAGCGGCTGGCACGTAAGATTTTGTTGCCTTTAATAAAACATTTAATCGCAAGGAAACGGATTTCAATTTTTTTTTTTCAATATTACAATATTGCTACTACTTTACACCAATTTGCTACTTTAGCAAATTGGGTGTGAAATGTATCTCTGCCTACCCCTTCGGGGATATAGGCGTGATATGTGTGTGTGTGAAACACACAGTGAACGGAAAAAAACACTACCTACACAGTTAAAATCAATTTTATCAAGAGTTATGAACCGACTTAAAAAAGAGGAGTTTCTCAATTCTAAATTATTTTGTTATGTTTGTTACCTCATATCTTTGGACTGGGTTTGGCACCGATTTTGACATTTTCCCAATTCAATTTTGTCCCATTTCGGTAATTTGAAGTCCGTTTTTGTTTCAATGTTTTTCAAAATATTTACCATCCAAAAGACCAGCAAAGTCTTGATTCCTCGATAATCGTAGACAGAACAAAACAACTCGGCTCGTGAACAAATTGACGCAGCCAATCAGCGATTGAATTCCCAACAGATTGAGTACACCGGGGTTTTAATACAGAACTTCTACATTTTGGTTTTAAAAAAAATATATCATTTTGTACTAACTGTGTGGAGGATTTTACCTTGAAAATTTCACACACAAATATCACGCCTATATCCCCGAAGGGGTAGGCAGAGGTGCATTACACACCCACAGTGTGCCAGTATTTTTAGTCCCACGTAATAGGGGGTTAGCCTATTACCGTCACCTGGCACACATATAATGTCTAAATATATATATATATATATGTCCAAAAAGGACATTGTAATCTGGAAAAAATAAAAATTTAAAGCCGTTGCCTTGCGATGAAATGTTGATCAAAGGCAACAAAATCTTACATGCCAGCCGCTATGGCACAGCCAATTAAAGTCCTGGGGGTTTCGGACTAAAATTTCGTTTCGGGTAAAATTTCAGGGGAGTTGAAATTCATGTTCTAAGATTCAAAGATTCAAAAATTTCCAATCAGCGATTGAATTCCCAACAGATTGAGTACACCGGGGTTTTAATACAGAACTTCTACATTTTGGTTTTAAAAAAAAAATATCATTTTGTACTAACTGTGTGGAGGATTTTACCTTGAAAATTTCACACACAAATATCACGCCTATATCCCCGAAGGGGTAGGCAGAGGTGCATTACACACCCACAGTGTGCCAGTATTTTTAGTCCCACGTAATAGGGGGTTAGCCTATTACCGTCACCTGGCACACATATAATGTCTAAATATATATATATATATATATGTCCAAAAAGGACATTGTAATCTGGAAAAAATAAAAATTTAAAGCCGTTGCCTTGCGATGAAATGTTGATCAAAGGCAACAAAATCTTACATGCCAGCCGCTATGGCACAGCCAATTAAAGTCCTGGGGGTTTCGGACTAAAATTTCGTTTCGGGTAAAATTTCAGGGGAGTTGAAATTCATGTTCTAAGATTCAAAGATTCAAAAATTTTATTCAAAAAGGTTACGAAAACACTTAGGAATGTCAAAATTAAAACAGAGTGATTCTAGATGTTCATTTACTGCCAGATGTCGCAAAGCTACAGTTAAGCAAGACAATGCAATCTGTATAATATATAAAACAAAGTCGTGTTGGGTAAGATATTAATGGCTCGAGAACGGCTGGATCAATAGCGCTAATTCTTTTTTTTCTGTGTTCACTATTATCAGGAGAAGGATCTTTTGAAAAAAAAAGAAGTTCGGAACATTTGAACAATTAATGCGGTACGAAGTTCGCCGGGACAGGTTGTCATGCATAAAAATTATCATTCACCGAGCCTTTTCCCAACTCAGTTGGGGTCGGCGTTCCAGTCTTACTGCGATTCGACTAAACTTCAATATTTTCCGTGAAGCGACTGCCATCTGACCTCCACAACCCATGGGCGATATCGAAGTTCTGTAGTTAGACTGGTCGGATTTTGGTTAAGCGCTCCAACTACCCCTAACGACTGCCATAGATGTCTGTATGACAACCGGGACCGACGGCTTAACATGCTCTCCAAGGCACGGACGGGGCTCAGTGTTATGCATAAAAAACAATAGTAAAATATAAAATTCTCAACCATAAAAAATTAATAATAAAATTAATAAACTCGTACTTAACACTAATACATGATGAACAAACACACTTTTACACTATTCCACAACTTTATTTGATATATTTTTATCAACCGGTTTCGCTTTTCAGCATTATCAAAGGTGTTTTACTTCACTGCCTAACACATCTTCAAGCCATTTTGATTTTAGATAGGTAGGTAAATATTTACCTCAAGAAGCCGTGAAACTACGTACACTACATGTCTTCAGAAATGCCATAAATATATAAAAATAGTCTCAGAAATCCGAGCTTGGGCGTATTACAAGTGTAAGACTATTCTATCCACATCAAATAAACTACATTATACAGTCTCAGACTAAACACAGACGGACGGTAAACTGAGAAAGATGTTTGTTCTGCTAGACTAGACCCTGGAGCCATAAACACCAGTTTCTATACAACTAATGAAACTATACTCTTTGCTCTGAATAAACCCGGATAGATATTTTATGTAACATCGGTCTTAGCTTAAATTGGTCCGGATTAAAGGCAAAATGTGGGTAGGCATCTCTACCTAACCTTTCGAGGGTATAAGCGTGAGTAAATGGGGGTGCGATTGAGGAACCCTATTAAGAACAATGGGCAAAAATTTATGCAAATGCCCATCGGCGGCAAAATACTATATATTTTTAGGCAATTATGTATACAATACGCTCACAAAAGATTATTTCTGTAATTTATTTGGATAAAAAGTTATCATGGTTTGATTATCTTATAATCCATAGATATATAAATGTTGCTTAGCGCAAAACTCGATAACGGCTTCACCGATTCGGTAATTTTTTTGACGCGTGTTTTATAAGGTACTTGAAAGGGTTTCATAAAATAAAAAATAAATAAAATAAAAACTTTTTTAAAATTTAAATTGTCCATGATAAACAATAAAATGACAAATAAACAGAACAATTAACATTGATTAAAATAGTATTTTTCCTTGAACATTCTTTGTTCTAAAATGGCCGTCACGGGCCAGGAATGCCCATTGTCCTTTTTCTAGAGCCCAAGTCATCCACTCTAATGCACACAATGCGCCTCCTCAACGATACTCTGACCAAATAACCAAATAGGCAATTAAACCTATAACGTGGGCCCATCAGTTATTGATTAAATGTGGGCGTATTGAACACTTGAGCGTATTGAACATTTGGGCGTGTTGAACACTTGGGCGTATTGAACACTTGGGCGTATTAAACACTTGGGCGTAGTGAACGCTGGGGCGTATTAACACTCGGGCGTATTGAACACTTGGGCATATTGAACACTTGGGCGTATTGAACACTTGGGCGTATTGAACATTTGGGCCTGTTGAACACTTGGGCGTATTGAACACTTGAGCGTATTGCACATTTGGGCGTGTTGAACACTTGGGCGTATTGAACACTCGGGCGTATTGAACACTGGGGCGTATTGAACACTCAACATTTCAACTTTTCTGCTCATTCTGGTACATATTAAGAATTGATTAATTTTCAACCTACTTCCAAAAAAGGAGGATATATCTTTGACTGGGTGGACCGATTTTGTAAAAACCGATTTTTTGATTGAAAGCCACTACTTCCCATGTGGTCCCATTTCGGTAATTTTTTCCCATTCCGGCAATTATTTGGTCCCATTTCGGTGGGGCTCGTGGTCTAGTGGTAACCGACAATATTAATACATTGCAAAGGTTAAGAAACATCTAGTCGGGCCGGTCTTAAGATGGGTGACCATTTCTTAAGACACTGAGACTCCGTGCCTCCGTGCCTCGGAGAGCACGTTAAGCCGTCGTTCCCGGTTGTCATACGAACATACGAACATCTATGGCAGTAGTTAGGGGTAGTTGGAGCCCTTAAAAATCCGACCGGTCTAACTACAGAACTTCGATATCGCCCATGAGTTGTGAAGGTCAGATGGCAGTCGCTTCACGGAAAATATCGACCCCAACTAAGTTGGAAAAAGGTTCGGTGAATGATGATTTCGGTAATTAGAAGTGGGTTTTGGGTAAATAATTGACGTGTGTGTGTGTTGTGTTTAAAGTGTACCTTGATTCGATTTGTGCAAAATGGATATTCGAATCTTGTACCCTGTATTGGTAGACCTGAACTTAAATCACTACATTACAGATGCTTTTTAGTATGTAACTCACGGAAGGGCTATTAATCTCCCTTCTAAAACTTAACTGTCCAACTTCATGCAAAATTTTCAGACTATATTGAGAACAAGTTAGTTTTAAACACATATCTTGTATGCTGAATACGTACGTTATAAGTTTTAGGATCACCACCAGTCGGGTGTAAGAGTGGGGGTGGAGTATCTGGCTAGACATGTAACCTTGGTTAGACAAGTTAACTACTATTTTAAACCATAAGCAGAAGTATTAAGTATTTATTCACTGTGTTAGTTCATTTCACTAGATATTACAGTTTGTTGTATAATTTTAAAATAATTTTCTTTTATCTACTCTCTTGTCGATAAATTCGAAGTATGATTTCAAAAGTTGACATATTAATTAAGACTATGATTATGACAGCGGTACTATAAAAAAAATTATGATACAGACTTTGGAAAGGTGGACGGTGGAAAGGAGAAACGAATGAAACGCCATTTGGCCAATTGTTCAGCAGAGCTGTTTAAAGTTTAAATTTTTAACAAAAATGATCACAACTTCTGTTTATTAATGGATTTTTTTCAAATTTTGTCAGTAGATTCAGTTTTTTGTGCTGTATTTTGTATTTACATAACATAACATAACATAGCATCACGCCTTTTTCCCCGAAGGGGTAGGCAGAGGTGTGCAAACACACCCACATCTCGCCAGCTATGTTAGGTCCCATGTAATAGGGGGCGAGCCTATTGCCATTTACCGGGCACAAGTTCCAGACTCTGGGATAATTATCTGGGTAAAATTCTAAAGAGAATTATACATTATCCACCAGACCCGGGAATCGAACCCGAGACCTCGAGCGTGGCATTCCGTACATAGTACGATTGTGCCATCGAGGTTTTGTATTTAATATAAATTAATTAAAGTCAATTAAGAAAAACGTGACGTTTCATGTATATATGACATTTTAAGTAACCAGGGAAAAACACTTCATAGGCCTTCAAGGAAAGAAACGTGAAAGGACAAATTAATTCATTCACCATATCTCCGTAAAAATAGGAGGGAAAAATTATTTTAAATACCAAACCAAATTAAAAACATAGAAGGATAAATGCTTCAATTCACTTCGATGAAAAATAAACAATATGAAAGATACTTTTATGCACGATGTCTGTTATATTTTTAGATCGCTATTTAATTTATTGATCTGATGCGATTATGAAGTTTAAATGTTGTGCAATTTAAGGGAATGGGATTTAGGTAATTGATCTTGTTTATCGATAGATATCTCCTTCATGAATTTTTTGAAGATTTGTTGAAGATTGTGTCAGTGTACATAATTATTTTTTTAATGATAAAGGACTTATAGCCTTATTTATTACACAGTAAATGATTACTCAATTAATTAATCAAAAAAATATTTATTTAGAACTTTTTTTACATGATTTCCCTCTGGCAAAATTATTTATGCCCGTAAAAGTAACTGATACGACATTCTTATTAAAAAGTAGGAAGGGAATAACAACTGAAACGCCATGACTGGTACTTTACTTTCGAGGAACAATACGTGCTACGACACGTTAAGACATAACTTATCGGGGAAAAAGCATTGAAAAACCAAATTCAAAATTAATTTGGAAGGGTAAATTGCATGATATGGGATCTTTGTAGAAAAATAGGTTCGTTCATTAACTTAAAAGTCACTTACAATGTTTTAAAATTAATTTATTGTCAAAATGCCTAAACGTATGAGATTAGATAAAATAGCGTATGAAACTGCATATAATTGATCGGAGCGAAGCGGAGCTCAATCTTAGGCGACAAGTGTAAATCGTTTGTGCGTCTACTCCTCCGAAACGGCTCGACCTATTTTGACGAAATTTGGCATGCTGGTCGACATTATACCCGGGAGTGCATATATCTGAAATCATGAAAATAGAGCTGACCACGGAGGAATAATCACCGAAAATGTCCTGGATATCGACGAAAAAGTTCTGTAACATTTAGCTACAAATACCAAAATTGGCAAGACATGCAGCTGGTGGGTTCGGAAAAACGATTTTCGAAATCGGATGCACCATCGAGGAATAATCACCGAAAAACCAGATGATTAAATGGTTGCCATGGAAACACGGACGTCAACAATGAAAATGGTTTTTTTTTTTCATTCGTTTAATTAATTTAACTGTTCAATTCTGATTGTGATATGTAATAAAAACATTTGCGCCGCTCAACATTTGCAAATAGCAGCATGCATTGCATACCTTGTTAGGTATAAGAAAACATTGTTTCATAAACTACTATTCTGCCATCGTTTACATTCGTTTATCTGCAATAATAAAGCACCAAAGCTAAACAACCAACGAACATGCAAATGAATCAATCCCGTTGTTAATTAGGTGTGAAGCCGCCGGCGGCGGCGGCGGCGCGCGGCGCGTACGCACAGCCATTTGGAGAATTTGCGTGACCATTCCAATTAGTCTTTACTTTTGCCGGATGCTTCTCCTGTGTTTGCATGCCGACACTTATATAATCTTGTTTAATCTAACCGAGTCCAAT
The DNA here is from genome assembly GCA_963556515.1 of Nudaria mundana. Lineage (NCBI taxonomy): Eukaryota > Metazoa > Arthropoda > Insecta > Lepidoptera > Erebidae > Nudaria > Nudaria mundana. The sequence goes on along the minus strand of OY748292.1, from coordinate 21,033,780 downwards.
AGATAGTAGACAGATACATCGATATATAGGTATACGAGTATATATATTTATTAATTTAAAACAGCTTACAAGATGTACACCAACACATTACATAATCATCTTCCCTCTTATTAATAAACAAAGAGTAAACTTTACATCGAATTTTAAGTTTGAAGTAACCAAATTCATTATTAATAAATGTCGGGCAGCAAGGAAGTAAGCTAGTTCGATTGTTGTTTCGCAGTAAAATTTAATCCCAACCGTCCCCTAGTATAACTTGTGCGTATGACTTTTTTTTTTTTTTTTTTTAGTTCCGCGACCAAGGCCGCGGCCGCTCTAACGTCCGTTGCCGGGCGTCTCTGGTTACAGGCAGAACGTATTTCCAGTGGCGCCCGGCGGTGTGCGTATGACTAAACTAAACATCTGATATTTTTCTCATTCATTTGTATTTTTATTTCTAGCCGATTTAATGCCTTTTTTATTTTGGTTTCGCTAAATTGACGTCGCCCGCCTGGTGGTAAGTCGTGACGACGTCTAGCGATTGTGGGCCACTCTTTATAGTATTGTGCCCTCAACTTGACGACCTACTTATGTGCCTCTTCACGCTCCGCTTAAAGAACCCAGGATTATATGTGGGAGGAAACACGTGCACAGGCAGGGCGTTCCAGGCCACTATCGTTCGGCAGAGAAACTAACGTTAAAACGTTCGGTTCTCGCGAACATGCTATCCACTGAGTGGGAGTGGCATCTCTGCCCGGCACGCGTTGTTCGGGATCGGAAGGGAGAGGGTGGGATCAGGTTGAAGAGCTCTTCAGAACACTCGCCGTGGTAAATACGGTAGAATGCGGCCAAGAAAGCGATTGTTCGGCGCTGGACTAGCAGCTCAAGGCTTCCTATTACCTCCGCACAATCTATAATACGGATGTCGTGATTACTTGTTCATTGACCGTAGAAAATGTAAATAATTTATTTAGTTGATCATTTGAGGGTAACGGATGAGTTAGAAGACTATTTTATTATCAGGATCAAGAAATGAAAAATTACTAATTAATTCCGTACAAGCAGCTTTTATTAATGAAAATTTTGTAATAATTAGGTAAGACTAAAAACAAATGTGCCTAGGAGAGCACGTTGTCGCGTCGGTCCCCGTTGTCATACGAACATCTATGGCATTCGTTACGGGTATTGGAGCCCTAAATCGAAATCCAACCAGTCTAACTGCAGAACTTCGATATAGCCCGTAGGTTGTGGAGGTGAGATGGCAGTCGCTCCACGTAAAATATCGAAGTTCAGCCGCACCGCAGTTAGACTGGACAGCAACCGAGTTGGGAAAAGGCTCGGTGGATGATGAAGACATACTTAGAAATAAATAAAATATCAAGCTTTACAACAAGGTTTTATTTTATAATTTAACATAATTTTTAAGGATTTTTATAAAATGTCTTGAGCTTCATTCCAGTTGTGCACATCTGAGTTCTTCTCTTTAAATTTCTATTTCTTTATTGAATCTTTTAATTTCTATTTCGATGGCATGGTTTTCTTCAGCTATCTCCATGCGTCTCTTGTGTTCCAATTCTTTTAATTGTTTTGACTGGGCCAAGTATTTTGAAAATCTACATCCTAGAAAAACAATGTACAATATTATTACCTACATATTTCCCATATTACACATATTTACTAAATAAATATGTATATTATTAACTATAATGTCACCATGGGCTAAGGTACAGGGCTTATTATAGTTTTTTGTACTGGGGTTTATTCCATCCTTGCCTGAATTTGTCTTACACAGACAAATCTGGCTTACGACTTAAACAAAACTGTTTTCTCTACAATGAGCCAAACACAGTGGTCAAGTCACCATGTGCATAATAGACAGGTTTGTTGCAATGCGCATTTCCAATATACCTAATATATTTTAATGAACCGATAGTATGAGGGGCTCGTGGTCTAGTGGTAACCGACAATGTTAACACATTGCAAAGGTTAAGCAACATCGAGTCAGGCTGGTCTTAGGATGGGTGACCATTTCTTAGATATTAACAATATCCCACGATTCATGGACAATGAAACAATAACAAATTTGAACAAAATAACAAAAATAAAAAGACAAGTACGAAACGATGACAGTTGAGTGACGTTTCATTTGACAGCTCCCGACTGATTATTTGTTATTTTAGCATACATTGCGGTTTTTTTCGACAATGTTGCCACAAGGAACGCGTAATCCGAGCTGTAAATAATGTATAGGTTCTTCAACGTTGCTTCGAGTTTATTAATAAGGTTGTTACGTCACACTTAAACACAATTACATTTAGAACCAACTATTTCGGTGTAAACATAAGAGTATCCATTGATTAGGTCTTTTTTATTAATAAGACTGTAAGTTTAAGTGTCATACATTTGGTGCTGTCTCAATTACAAGCTGCCACGCTTTGCATTGAGAAGCAAATTGAAAGACATAGATAGGTCAATACAGAAAATTTAAGCGGGTCCAATAATTTGGGAGACATTGAAAAACTAAATTATGTTAGGTATGTGAGTAGCTAGTATATAAAAAACATACATCAAAATCAATCAAAAGGACTGCTACAACTTTAATAATTTTACTTATATTCTATAAGTGGAAGTATTGAGATCGTGTGTAAAAACCGATTTTGACATTTTCGGTTTCCAAAGACCCCTGAACTCATTAATAAAACTTTTCCGGGGCCGTAGTAAGGAATCAAAAACCAACAAAAAGCAGGTTCTTAATTATTATTTTTTCTCTTTTCTCAAAAACCGGGTGTAAGAATTTTCTGTAAATTTTCATCAAATAATTGTAGTTAACTGCTCTCATTCTGTAATACAAATATAATTTTCAAATTATTACAGTTCCAAAACGCTATCTGTTGAGAAATGTTATTCGTAATTAAATTACAGCATATCTTGCGATCGAGTATACCAATAATCGTAACATGTCGTTGCTAATCAAACTTGGTAGATTCAATTAGAAGGCTGGATGACCCGACACCCTTGTTACAGACAATATCTTTACGGTTCTGGGACCCTTCTGAACATTACTACGCACTAAACCATAAAAAAGTTGCGTTCTATCGTTAGTTGTCGAGACTTATGTAAATTTTTTAATTAGTTATGAAGTGCTTAGGCGCTATTAACATCTCTGGAGCCCATGTCTTATGAACTTGCACGCGGTGCACCTGCTGAAAGACAGCTGAAGCACTGGCAAATAATATGTTCAAAGTGAATTGCATTTTTATTGTAGTATTGGGTGTATGTATGTGATTAACTTTAAATCTCTTTAAAGACCGAAAACAATATTTTTCCTGTTATACTATGGTAATTTGAAGCGGTAAAAAACTTATCACATCTCGGTATTTGTAACAAGCATTCGTAAATATGCGGAGCGCAATGTAAATGTCTGAGCGATTTACACTTACTTCAAACATTATCCAATTTATACTTGCATCTGAAAGTAAATTGTAAATTAATGTGAATTGCCTTGTAGGAAAACGTGGCGTGTTTCACTACCAGTGCGTATACCTCCTTTGTCAGTTGTGATCTTAAGCACGTCTTCTCATCTTGTAATTGTTTCTTATTCCTGTAACACATTAAACGCTAAGGGTGGCTGTATTGTTACAAATAATAAATAACATAGGTACCTACAATATACGATACGGATATGGATGTACTGGGATCAATAAAATAAATGTATACATACATTAAGTAGTAAGGCTAACTCAACTGCAAACCTGCCGATTAACGGAATTCTGCCAAACCTAAAACGGTTTTTGGTTTCGGTTTCGGTTCATAAATTACCACACAAGTCTATTATGTTCTTTATGTTATTTAAACACACAAAATCTGGTCACTATCCCCGAAAGGGTAGACAGAAGCGTTCAATACACCCACATTTCGTCGGTATCAGTTGGTTCCACGTTATAGGGGGCGAGCTAATTCCAGTTTGCAAGGGATTTTGGGTATTTTTGCCACAGCACTATCAATCTGTCAGCGAATTCACTTAGGGCAGTTCAGAATAAGTTGGGCTTTAAAAATGGGGCTATAGAGAACCTCATAGCTCATAAAAATCTATTTTCAAAAACAATACGACATTATTTGTATGTACAGTTGTCACTCTTAAACTATAAAATTCTTCTTTCTCATACTGTTTCCGTACCACATCAAAGGCTCTGTTTATAGAGATGTGTCAATAAATACATACTAACATCTTAACGCGGCATTGTCTACACCTGTTACCAACTATTTCTTAGAAGTTAATTTTAAAGGCCACTAGATTGTTCTTGCCTGACTTTGGTATAGCATAAGAAGTTATAAAAACTATATTTAACTTTTTATGGGTTAACTCACGCATAAACAATCACGTCTGTATCCCAGAAGGGGTGAACAGAGGTATCACAAGTCACTCTCACAATGTACACATTTTCTTCACAAAAGCTTTCAAAAAACTTTTCCATTAAATGCAACTTTCAATAACCATAATTTCCATGCAATTCCATGTTTCTATTATCAACCTTATTTTATGTTCTGAATTTATAAAATTTATAAGTTATACATTGGTTGCATTAATTGGTTGTATTTTAATAGTTTATGCCATTACTAACTACTAGTCTTTTAAGTCACTATACACTAACATACTATGGGCCTTGAGACGCCTTTTTTTTTATTTATTTATTATTAATACATACCCTATTGGTTAAGGAATTAACAGACGTGTTCCGTCGTTAGAAACCAAAACATTACAAACTGGGTTCAAGGGTACAAGATACGAGTAGCAGTGGCTTCATATGTTTAGTACAGTAACTGACAATATCTCTATTTAAGATGAATATTTCAAATTGGAAGCGAATTTTTTTAAAAGTTAATGATTTGTTATAAAATAGGACTATCTCCATGATATACTCGTATCAAATTTCATGAATGCAACAACATTAACTTTTAAAACTTCTTTATTTAATAATAAGCTGAACTTGCATTAGGAACATTTTTTGCTTTTACAGACTAGACTAGACTTTCTTTTCTTTCTTTATAAAATACTTAAAATAATCATATTTAAATGAATGCAACAGCTTTCACTGCAGCCGTTCTTACGTGATGAACCAATAATAAAATTACAATTATATAATAATTTTAGAGAAGTTTAACTGGATCAAACAAGTAGAACTTTTGCGAGAGAAAGGTTGCAAGAAAAGTTGCTGCTTAACCTATGTACCGACCTCCATTTTTGAAGTGGTTTATAAACCTGGTCCATATCCACTAGTTTACTGTTATTTTAATTTAGTTTCCTGTACTTTGACATTCGCAAGTGTAAAGCAATTTAACGCTTACTAAAAAAAATAGTAATGAAATCTCATTTACTCTGTTATATTTTTGAAACATGGCAATTGTTGTATACTTACCGAATACCTTCCTTCGATCCTTCTTGTCTTGTATAATTGTTAGGTAAATGAGCGTGTCCGAAGGGTAACAAACTCTCCCCTATTTTATTGTTATTGTGTTAAATAAACCTGCAAAGAGAAACCAATTACAATGGTATACCTTATTAATTTTTGGGTTTTCAAAGGGTCTCTATCAATATCTCCGGAATCTAAGCCATCCTTTCAGCGCGCGGTGAAATATCTCAAAAAATCAATCCATTAAAAATATCTTTATTCACGGTTTTCTTAAAGTAAGACTGCAGCGAATACACGGCACAACACTATCTGTGTGTTTGCGATGAACTTAAAAACTATTGCACTGATTTTCATCCTGTTTTCACCAATGGGTAGAGTGGTTCTCGGGGAAGGTTTTAGGCTAGGTACTATTTATTCCGGAAATATATTCCGGCGGTAACTGGGTACCATAAAATCATATCACGCGGACAAAACCGTGGGTGTCCTCTAGTGTTTATAGAAAGAAAGAAAGATTTATTATTCCACAAAACAAAACAAACACTTACACAGGTTACAAAAATACAAAAACCAAAAAATAAATAAAATAAAAATTGGACCAACGTTTGCTTATAAATACTATGTTGAATAAACGGCCGTCCCTCAGCGTCTGCGTGGTGGTGCAAGTCAGACAGCGCTGGTTTTCAAGGACGGCCGGATAGTAGTTTATATAAATATATATCGAAATTAAACGTCACGTTAAAAAAAACAAATTACAATCATACATAATAAGAACATTTAAAACTTAAATATTATAGTACATCAATGCCAACACAACAAATACGTTACACTACTTATGATGCGGACTGGCAACATTCGGACTGGCATTATACACAAAATGATGTCCAATAAAGACGAAATTGCGTCACCACGGGTACAGTAAACAGAGTTATACCTTCGCCAGATTTGAGCAATTAATTTTGGAAATTAATGAACCCCGGGGTCAGTTAATTTAGAACATTTTACTTGCTAAATACCATTTGGACACACGCGCGTGTTTGAGGTTTATTGCGGTCGTATTCGACAATGTTTGTGTTTTGGTCATATTTAAAAAAATAATCTACATACACTTATACAAACAATCACGTCTATAATCCAGAAAGGGTAGACACAACTTTTTAGTATGCTGAATAAATTATTCCGGCAGTTAGATAAATAAATAAAGATTTTTACAAGACATTCTTATACTACTCGTATCTAGCCCAAATTAAGCTTGTCTCATGGGATCTAGATAAATGATAAAAATCCATACAGATAAATAAAATTGAAATGTCTGTGTGTAATTTCAAATTTACAGGTTTTTTACTAAATACATATGAAAGTGTATACGATACTTACATAAAAATGCAATTATTAAAATTTTTGTCTGTCTGTCTGTTTGTTCCCGCTAATCTGTGCAACGGCTGGACCGATTTTAACGGGACTTTCAAAAACAGATAGCTGATGTAATAAGGTATAATATAGGCTACAATTTATCCCGGAAATGTGTTCCCATGGGAATTGGGACCCATAAAACTATATTACGCGAGCGAAGTAGCGGGCGTTCACTAGTACTTAATATATTTTGAATACATATCTATGTATAGAAATGGGGAATGTAATGTTTGTTCCCCCTTAGCTCTCGAGAACTGCTTAAGTATGCTCCAATGATGGTTGACCCCTCTATGGATAGCCCTCGATCTAGAGGCTAGCCAAACAATCGAAAATTTGACCTAGCCCTAAGGGGTCAAAAGTAGTCACTACACATATACTCCACCGAGATAAGGTCTCTACCTATAACTTCACGAAAATAAAATAGCAATGGCATCACGTTCACTGCTTCGGTGGCGCAGTGGTATTAGTATGCGACTGCCATCCTTGAGGTCCCAGGTTCGACTCCGGGTCGAATCAAATTATTTGTGTGATCCAGAAATGTTTGTTTCGGAGTAAGTAAGTAAGTAAGTAAGTAAATACTACTCTTTATTGTACACAATTGAGAAATAAATAGTTTATGACAAGTCTTAAAAAATATAATGTACAACAGGCGGCCTTATTGCTAAAGAACAATCTCTTCCAGGCAACCTTAGGATGGAATGAAAGTTACAAGAAATGATAGGGAGTTTGGGTGTTTTCTATGTATAATATGTATGTATTTAGAAATATATGTATATATAAGTATGTTTATCAGTCGCCTAGATCCCACAACAGGAGCTTATATTAGCTTAATTTGGGCTAGATGACATTGTGTGAGAATGTCCAAAAATATTTAATTCATTTAATATTGCCAGTAACGGCAACTGACGTAATTTGGGCGCAGTAGACACCTCTGTCTATGCCTTCGGAGATAAAGACGTCATTTTGAACTACTGTCTTGAAGGTATAAATAATTATGCGTAGGATTAATAATGTTTGTGATAAAACAAGATGTGTTCCGACCTTAATTAAGGTTGGAACACACTATACCGGGGGAGTTATACACTTAAATAAAAGATCAGACACAGTACTTGGTTATAATTTAATCAAGTCAAAGGGTGAACACCTTATTTATGTGTAATTGGAATAATAATAGTTTAATAATAGATTACCGTGCCTCGGAGAGCACGTTAAGCCGTCGGTCCCAGTTGTCATACGAACATATATGGCAGTCGTTAGAGGTAGTTGGAGCCCTTAAAAATCCGACCGGTCTAACTACAGAACTCGATATCGCCCATGGGTTGTGGAGGTCAGATGGCAGTCGCTTCACGGAAAATATCGAAGTTCAGCCGAATCACAGTTAAACTGGAAAGCCGACCCCAGCTAAGTTGGGAAAAGGCTCGGTGAATGATGATGGAATAATAATAGTTTACTAGTCATACATATGAGTACCTACATCTTATAATATTATAAGAGGTAAGTAAACTTTTGCGTTTATATATATAAACGCAAAAGTTTGTATGAATTTTGACTGCTTCGGTGGCGTGGTCGGTAGTGCATCCGCTTTCGACCCCGGAATCTCGGGTTCGATTTCCGGTCGGGACAAACTATGTGTGAAGACAGATACGTTTGTACCGAAGTACCGAAGTCTGGATGTTTCCTGTGTAAAATATGTATTTATAAAAATATGTATAAGTATTTATATCAGTATATCTAGTACTCATATCACAAGCTCTGCTTAGTTTGAGACTAGATGGCGTTGTGTGAATTGTCCTAACGTATTTATATTTCGTATATAATAATGGATGTTTAGATGTCTATTACTCTTTCACGTAAAAAATACTGAAGAGATTTTAGATAAACGTGTTATATTGGGGAACACCCAAATACTCCGAAATTTTTATTCCGAATTTCGATTTTCCGTTTTTAAAAAGTCCGAAGTTCATAATACCTAAGAATTATAATGTCTATTGTTAAAAATCACGAAACTTATTTTACCGAAAGTCATTAATGCGATTTGTTAGATTTCCGATTTTCATACGTTCGAAGAGTCAAATGCTCGAAGGGTTCTCGGCCCGAAACACGACATTCCGATTTTCAATACTTCGAATAAACTAAAAGTGTTCTACAGAATTTAGTGACAGAAAGAAATCGCTGCAGAACCAACTTCACGCAGTCTGGAATGGGTAGAAGTTGGTTAAGTAAGGTTAGAACTGTGACCACAACAGAGCGCGAGCCAAGCGAGCGAAGCGAGCGTATCGCGGCAGCGGCTGGGGAAGCGCCGGAATTGATCTGTATTAATTATATAAAAAAAATTGGGAAACATACTTTGGCATGTGACCAGGGAAACAAAATATTTTTATTCGATATAAAATATTTTTATTCAAAAGTAAACAATCATAGTTTTAGATGAGAACCAATACACTGTAAAAAATGTACTTCATCATATAGTTTTTTCTTTAAAATGATTATTAAAATACCTAAATAAAGGTATTATTTAGGTATTTTAATAATCAGAATTCGTATTATTGATGTTTCGAAATATCATTAAGTCGGACTTTTTGTTATTCGATCTATTGAAGCTCGGTATTTTGAAAGTAGTAATTATAAAAATAGGAGTAATGATCAATCGGAGTTGTTATATTCGGAATTTTGAACCAGTCGGAATTATGAAAATTGCCGTACGCGAACCAAATGGTTTAGCACGAAGCGATGGAAAGAGACCGGACGGTAGGTATGTCGTTGCTACCGTGGAAGATGGGAAGGCCTTTGGTGTGGGACGCTACATGCGTTGCCACCTTAGCACCTTCACACCTTCCAAGCACATCCGGATGTGCCGGCGCTGCTGCTGCATCGGCTGAAGGCTTTAAACGGCGTAAATATGCTAACCTAGCAGGTGATTACATATTTGAGCCGTTTGGGGTTGAGACACTGGGGTCATGGGGTCCGAGTGCTCGCCGCCTTTATAGAGACATTGCTAAACGTCTAATCGATGCTTCTCAGGACCAGAAGGCTGGCTATTTTCTGGCCTAAAGAGTATCGCCGTCCAACGTGGCAACACAGCCAGCATTCTGGGAACCTTCCCAGTCGGCAATGACGCGGAGGATTTTTTAAACGATATTTTGTAATGTAAATATTTTTAGTCTATAATTATGTTTATTTTGTATATTGTAATTCTTATTGTAAATAAATGTATATTGATTGTTTAAAAAAATGAAAATTGGTATTTTGAAATTCGTATTTCTGACTGACTGAATAAAGTTATTCGTATTTATGTAGTACCTCGGTCCGTACATAGTACCATTGTGACTACCTCGGTGGCACAATGGTACTATGTACGGACTGCCACACTCGAGGTCTCGGGTTCGATTCCCGGGTCTGGTGGATAATGTATAATTCTCTTTAGAATTTTATCCAGATAATTATCCCAGAGTCTGGAACTTGTGCCCGTTAAATGGCAATAGGCTCGCCCCCTATTACATGGGACCTAACATAGCTGGCGAGATGTGGGTGTGTTTGCTGCACACCTCTGCCTACCCCTTCGGGGAAAAAGGCGTGATGCTATGTTATGTTTTATGTTATGTTATTTATGTAGTGTACCCGTTATATTGTGAGAATTTGTTTTCATAGGAGTTGGGAACGGGAATATTATTTCTCGCGGGCGAAGCCAAAGGCATCAGCTAATATAATCACTCCTTTATCTCCTTCTAATGGTCAATCATATAAAAACTACTAAAGTGTATTAGTAGTTAAGGTTATTTGTTGGGTATACCGTAACATTATAACATACTAGCGGTCGCCCACACGACAAATTATATACCAAAACCTTCCTCGACAACAACTCTATCCATTAGTGAAAGCAGCATGAAAATCGGTGCAGTAGTTTTTGAGTTTATTGCAAACAGACAGAAGCTGCGGAGGACTTTGTTATATATAACAGCCATTACAGTCATTATCTGGAGTCCGCACGAGGCTATGTATAGCCTAATGTTGGAAAAAATCCAGAATAAGTTCACTCGCTTCCTATATTACAAACAATATGGAGTGTACCCACTGTACCCGCTAATGTACCCTAGCCTGTTTGTGCTTGGCATGGTGGGGTATGTGAGGCTGAGCGTGCGGCGCGAGGTGGCGCTGGTGGTATACCGGTATACGTGTGGCGGGCAGTTGCACCACCCGGATATATTGGCGAGGTTGCAGCTGTGCGCGCCGGACGGATACGTGGGTGCGCGTCGCCAGCCCCCCACGTTTAGAGTCCCCGTAGCGCGAACTAATTTACTCCAGTTCGCCCCTATATGGCACGCCATAGTACTTTTAAATTTAATTACTATTAGTGAAATCGACATATATAACTGCACCCTCCCGACACTCAAGATAGTTGTAGAAAAGTATGTTTCATTGAAGTAATTTCCGTTCATTAATAATTTAAAATTTAGTAAATTACAATTAGAATATTTTATTAATATTGACATTAATTAGGACTTAATAAATAAATTTGACATTCAGTAATTACTTTAAACAAGACATAAATGGATTATATAAATTAATTTAATTATTATTATTACCTACCTATTTTATTGCAATTGATAATTTCTCATGTTTAATGCATAATTTTTAAGTTATAGCCATGTATTTTACTTGTTGTGTTGTATTGGGATAATCCTGTAATAATACTGTAAATGTTTTAAAAATAAAAAATAAATAAATATAGTTATTCTTCATTTGCTTACAGGGTTGCCCTGTAAGCACTGGATAATTTTTTTTTACGTTCTCACACAGCGTCATCTCAGCCCAAATTAGGCTAATATAAACCTGTGTTATTGGATGTAGACGACTGATAAACATACTTATATATTTCTAAGTTTGGGTGTTTTCTATGTGTTATATAGAAAACACCCAAACTTCAAAACAAACATTTGTGGGTCACACAAATAATTTGATTCGACCCGGAATCGAATCCGGGACCTCAGGGACGGCAGTCGCGTCACCGAGGCTGTCAATGGGTGGATGTATTGTAGACATAAAAAAAATACATTATTCAGAAATATAACCACATTAATGACGATGTTGTCGCGTACATCTGAGGCTAGGGTACTGGGTACTGACCGCTTGAGCGGTAGGGCGTAGGGTGACGAAGTAGGGTAGCTAAAATGCCGCATGATAGCTCAAGAACCCTTTTGTTAACACACGTACTAGCTCGTAGGCACTTCAAAAGAAATTTCTAGTTCAACATATTTTTCATTTATTTTTTATCTAGGATGGACAGGCTAATTAAGTACGACCTAGCTAGGCGGGTGAACTTTGATTCAGATTAAAGAAGTCTTGTTGAAAGGCAAGGTTAAGTAACCGGAGAGCGTGAGCAAATGGCAGATGCAATAAACGCCACTTAGATCAAAAATACCTAAATTACCGATCAGTGCTTTAAAAACGGCACCACTTCACCTCGGTCATTGCACACCAGCGCGCTTCAACCGCGCGCCGTATAAACTACTAAGTTCCTATTCCGCTTGTTTGCTTGTACGTTGATGATTTTGTATTAATTATTACGAATTATTTCTATGTCAACCATCAATGTACAATCTTGTTTATTTTATAGATGGTATTTGTAATAATTACCTATATAGTATTCGAGTGCCAAGATTCCTCGTTGTATTTGTACTGAATCTAAGAAACGCCATAATTTTTTATTGGCTGTAAGAAGCATATTGCCGATACTGGGCATTGTGTAGGTACATTAGAAAATTATAAAACCATTCTGTCATTTAAATGTAAATTCAAGAGCCAAGACCCATATATCTACAGTATCTGCAGTCTGGGTAACGCCCTGGTTTGAGGACACTGCCAGGCGGTTATTTTGACTTGGACGGTACTACACAAGGAATAACACAGGGGTCTTAGGCCAGCTCAGCGAGGACAGAAACCTCGCATGGACTAAAAAGGCAAAAGCTAGGGACAGTCAACAAATTCATGATAACACAGTTTTAGCTACCTTACCAAACTGTAATCCGAATATTAATTTATATCGTCCACCTCGCGGTCAACGGTCTCAGGTGCGAATAATGCCCATACAAATGATCCCTTACGCAAATGACAAGGGACGCCGGTAGCCCAGCTTGTATAGATCCGTAAAACGGGACCTGTATATAAGTGATAGATTATTTTTCCTCGGGTAATATTAAACACGCCATTTTGTATTGCGTAATTATCAAAATGGCTGCTTCGTTGGAGGGTAGCGAAGGTTTCTCTACTAACTATATGATACAATTTCTAATGCTTCCCAAATCTTTTAAATTTTCACGATTTTTCTACTCACATCTTTGATAATATCAGAATACCCTCATTGTTCCCCGAAGTTTCGGTTGCCATGCACCAATTGTGATCCGGGGTTGATTGTCAAACGTCGTGATACCACAGATACCTTCTACCGTATGATAAGTCCGTGAGGTGTAATTTTGAAGTATTAAGTGCTAACTTTTCCACATTATGATTCAGTACGGCCACTTTACAAGTTATCGTCTTTTAGTTTGTAGTTCAGTATCTACTTAAGTAGTTTGTTAACGCTGCACCGACTCGTCCGTACTTGCTCCCGTCTGTAAATATTCTAACGTCTAAATGTTTGAAATTGTCGATTTGTTCCTCGTCTACCAGGTCCGCAAACTGCACAGCAGGGTGAGGAGCCTCGATTGCTCGGGGCAATCCGTTCAGTCTCCCAGTTCTCAAGCCCTGGCTGGTCCACTCCTGTCTTGGCCTCATTGTATGAGGCCACCTCATGAATTCTGAGGTCCAGAGGGAGAAGGCCAGACAGGACCAGTGCCGAGGTCAGGGAGACCGTATGGTAGGCCTTGCACAATTTCTGCGCGAAACCGCGTTGCACCACGTTCTACTTAGTAGTTGAATGACCCCCGGGCGCCACTGAAAATACGTTCTGCTTGTAACCTGAGACGCCCGGCAACGGAAGTTGCTCTAACTTCCGTTGCCGCAAAATTAAAAAAAAAAAAGTAGTTGTATGACCAACCCAGTGCCAGAATATTTAAGCTACCCATCTCATCGATGTCACTTGTCTCAAAACGTATCATCATAATGTGCCATAACTTCTAAGATACCTCCGTACTCAATTTTACGAAGACAGGCCAGTAGTTTCCATTTAAAACCCGATCAAACATTTACAATATTTAATGTAAACATTCCCTTTCACAGACCGACGGACACATACAAATTAACTATAGAAACTTCAGAATATCATAATCACGTGAGGTCCGTATATAACACACATTATGGGTAGTAGGTTCGAATCCAAGCTGTAGCAATTTCATATTTCAGACCCTAATTACAACATTATTACTGTAAGAACATTTGCGTTACCAGAAATTGTGCTCTTTCTTGTTTGTGGTCCAAGTTATGTACTTGTTGCGGCTAAAGCTACTTGCTTTAGTATTTATAAATTCAATGCCAATCTAGACTAATCGTATGTGTCTACGTCAAAAATAATAATTTAATTCTTTTTTTTATTACCTTTAAACTAATAATAAAATAATTTAAAATAATAATACACGTCAAAATTGACAGCAGCTGACTTCAAACTACCGAAATGGGACCAAATAGTTGTAGGAATGGGACCAAATTGAAATGACCACATGGGAAGTAGTAGCTTCCAATTAAAAAACATTCGAAATCGGTTCAAGTCCGAAGATATGAGGTAACAAACACAAAAAAAACATACAGTCGAATTTAGAACCTCCTCCTTTTTTGGAAGTCGGTTGAGTAATGAATGTGGATGATAAGGTACCTATTTACTAATCCTTTTCTGACTATCTGTTGGTATGTACTTTATAGACTAAGTTTTTCGTAAGAAGTAATTTATAGGTGGCCCCTTACAAAAATACCAATAATGTCACTGAAGTGACAATAATGTCACACGTATTTTCTTTCGGTTTTCACATATTTCTGGACAATTTCTATTTATGCTAGTATCATTTAGGCTTATCAAAATCAAATGGCAGAAAAATGTTTGCATTATAAAAATATTTTTTTATAATGCATACATTTTTCTGCCATTTGTAGTAAGTATTGTAAATTGGAAACATGAAGTAGGTAATAAATTAAAACACATACGAGTATTAAAACAAAATTCTAGATAGAGAACTACATTTAATTGCAGACTTAAAATAAAAATTGTAGTCGCTACTTGAACTCTGAAACTTTTAACTGCTTCGGTGGCGTGGTTGGTAGTGCATCGGCTTTCGACTCCGGTTCGATTCCCGGGTCGAATCAAATATTTGTGTGATCCCTAAATGTTTGTTTCCGAGTGTGTGTTTTCTATGTATTTTATGTATGTATTTAGAAATATATGTGTATTTTTATCAGTTGTTTGATCCCATAGCACAAGCTTATAGCTCAGTTTGGGTTAGATGACGTTGTGTGAGAATGTCCAAAAATATTTTTTTTTTCTTACTTATTTATTTATAAAAACCCGCCTCCGCTCCCGCTACTTCTCATGACATAGGCAGTTATTTCACGCCAAATTTAATCCACGCTTTGGGTAGCGCCCATTAAAATTACATACAGAGATCCGAACCTGAACCATGTCGGAACGGAAGCTACGTTGTATTATTTTCATATTTCGAGCTACTAATGTTGCCAGCTGACTGTGAGGTTCCGGAAAATTCCATGTTGCCAGTAATTTCTTGTACATTAGCCTCGTACAGCGTATAATACACATGATAATAGTGTTGCATGTTAATTAATAATTTTAATATAAGTATTTATTCAAATTATACAAAGTAACCGAAACGGTATTAGGCTCGGAGACAAGGTGAGTGGCAAAATTTCCGCGTATATGACGCCTCTGTCTACCCCTTCGGGGATAAAGGCGAGATTTTGTGTGTTAACTTTTATTAAGCGTATATATTCATAGGAAAAAAAATCCAGCTAAGTGCGAGTCGGAATCGCGGGTTCCGCATGAAAACGGCAAAAAAATCACGTTTGTAGCCCCCTTATATATTTATTATATTCTGTTTTTTTAGTATTTGTTGTTAAGTATAGAGGCCACAGAAATATATCATCTGTGAAAATTTCAACTTTCTAACTATCACGGTTCATTAGATACAGCCCAAGACATACGGACAGACGGACGGATGTAACAACAGTGAAGTCTCATTAATAGGGTTCCCGTTTTACCCTTTGGGTACGGAACCCTAAAAAATGTGTGCGTAGTTGGCCCTTGACACATATCGCGCAAGTGGCTACATAAGTTCGCCGGCGCCCATTGCGTATCCTTCTTAGGGGGTACCCGAGACCCCTTGCAATGGAGGATAGTGCGCGGACTTCAAGAGGGTGCGTAGTTCTATCAAGTTTAAAGATCCCAAGCAGGCCTATGTCAGTCGCCTAACAATCGCAAAAAATACGTGACGTCAGCGACAACTTGAAGTTGTAAGTCAGTAAGGGTTGTCTCTTGTTTGTGATACGGTATGGACCATAGAGTTGATATTGAGACATTAACGTCATAATTATTGGTCAGTTGGCTAGTAGTTTCCGGACAACCCTAACGTTCGAATTAACGTCGGAGTGCAAGTTCTGTATGCAAGTCCTATTCCCTATTCTGGGTCCCAAGGCACCGTCACATGCAGTGGACAACACTTTGGAAGTCGCCATGTTCTAGCGTCACTAACACAGTTCTACTCATGAAATGTTTTGAAATACTTGAACTCCACTAGTCCATGATGAGCAAAATGCTTTCGTCTACTGGTCATCATAAGTCAAACTAAACTTATCTAATGCGTTGTTATGCCAATGGAGTTTAGTGGCTTACCGTACTTATAAACAGTGGGTACCTTCCTTTATTATTATTTAAAACAAGTTAAAAATATGGCAAAAATTTGCTATATATTTTAGTTTTCGAAAAAAAGGTCTTAGACCATGCTGAGTTGATTGCTGGTCTTGAGTCTCTAACTATTACCGTTCTCGATTTGACCTTGACCTTGAGATTAGAGGTCAAAGGTCAAGTTCATTTTAGAGGTCTTTGTCCATGCTGAGTCGATTGGCGTTTACACTGAGTCTCTAGCTCTTACCATTCTCGAGTTGAAAGTAGTTCACGGACGGATGGACGGACATTACTGTTGTTTAAGGGCCTAGACCGCGCACGGATAAAGTCGATTTTGAGCGACAGCAGCGCTATTGTTGCCCGAATCATCCGACGGGCGGGTGAAAGACCCAGAGAGCGCGATTTTGAAAATGTTTTGCGACAAACGTTCCACGTTGAGTTATTGTTATTGAAGTTGAATATTTACAGCATAACAAAAATGTTGAATTATTGGAAATAAACGACTGCCTATTTGTAAAATATTCCAAGAGTAGTTTTCGTTATAAAATGATCCTAATTACTAGATAAATAAATAAGAGTAGTTTGAGACACAATTTTTATGATTTTCTATTTATAATAAACAATCAAGAGCAGGTCCGGACTGACCTTTTTGTATTCTACTTACCTAAAATTCCAACTACGAGTACCTATGTATTTATTTGTAATTTTACTACCAAAGTTTATTCTTATTTCGTAAAATTTTCATTCAATAAAATAATTGCAAATTCAGTAGGAAGTACGGTCGAAATAACATCACGCCTTTCCTCGCTAGTGTTTATATCTACGCAAGGAAATGTGCCTATTGCGTAAACTCAAATACTTTTTGCTTACGATCACCTCGCAATCTAAAAAATCTTCTAGGGTTGTACAAAAAATTGTCAATAAATGAAACACAAGTATAAAAATGGTTCATATAATTAAAAGTAAACAAAATATGAGTCGCCACCTAAAAAGCGTGCTAGGGTTGTACAAAAATTAGTTATAAACAAACATGAAATTTATAAATTATTCATATACTTAATTAAACGAAAGTAAACAATAACAAAATATGAGTTTAAGAGTTTCTAATGTTTTTTTCATTTTAATGATTACTGATCAAATTCTGATTTCTACTAATTTGATGATAAAATCAATTGCTATTGCAAAACCTATCAGAATGAAAATGTTACCAGCTGCCCGATTCACGTAATAAAAACCGTAGCGTAGTGACTTAAAAATGTCACTTCGCACACTTTTTAACCGACTTAAAAAAAGAAGAAGATTCTCAATTCGCTGTATTTTTTGAACCGATTTTGATGATTATTTTTTTTATTTGAAAGCTGGTGCATCCCGTGTGGTCACATTTTAATTTCATTAAGATCGGACCTTGGGTTTACACCAGGTAACTCTTCAAAATCGTATAGGAATTGTATAGAAATTGAGCTATTGGAAGATTTATGACAATCCAAGACTAGATAAGTAAGTGCGTTAAAAACAGAAAACCAAATGGCGATTTCTAAGTTTCTAAGTTAAAACGACTTTTGAACTGGCGTGTTTACGTGAATCGACCGGCTGGGTAGTTAAGTTACATCAGTCTCTTTCAAAATCATTAGACGTTCTTCTCTTTCAAAACACGTAAAGCTCTTTCTTTCCTCTCTTTCATAGCCTCTATGACATTGGGCGGGTCACGAATAGGCATGCTTCGTGACTGCCGAGGATCAACTAATTCTGGAAGGAGGCAATCGTAATAAAATCTAACTAATTTCATCTCCATTTTCTCCTTCCAAAATTTGTCGTCCTTTTCTATAATATAAACTTTCATAGGTACAGTAGCACCAAACCAGATGCCAAGCATGCAAACGTTTCTTTTAGTTATATGTAGCTGTCCCTGAATTTAGAAATACCAGTAATGATTTTTATTTATGACATAACCCTTGGAAGCCTTGTCCTTAACCCAAAAGGTATGTTTGGCCATTGCTTCATCAAGAGTCATGCCAGCTAAAGAATGTGGGCACTTAATTTCAATTAAACCGTTTGCATAAATGCCATCTGGTGTAGTACCAAGAAATTCATATTGATCGTCGACGAACAAACCGCAACCTTGTATACTAATATTCTCTTGAATTTCTAACTGTCTAATTGCAGTTTCTTCGTTTTCGATACCGTACCGTACAGCAGGCAAACTGGAGATATTACTACCATAAACGATTTTACAAACAAAAGCAGCACAACTTGTGCTCTCTCCTTTTTTACAAACTTCCCCGAACGATGATGAGGTTAGTAATTTTCTCCTTGTACTCATCCACTCAGCACTACTTCTTTGCAAATGGGTCGACCTTTCAAGCTCCTCTCTTTCAGCACAAGACAACTTTAAATCAACTAAAAAAGATGACTTGGCTTTCTCATATAATTCTGGACTCAGATCAGGTTTTTCGCAGTTTGGTCCATAGTGAGCGTCTTTCGATACAGCGCTGTGGCTTTTTTTCAATCTTAATTTAGGTTTAGCAATTAAACGGTTTCTACGATTACTATTTTCCACTTTCGCGATCAAAGGATTAGGACTAGATTTAAATATGACTTCATGAGTTTTACTATGAATCGATCCCGTATTAAAAGACACAACAGCAGCTGCGCATCGGCCCGCATAAGAACCACGGGAAGAATAATTTACACGCTTACCCCCAACTAATTTGGCAATTACTCCGTTAAAACTTTCAACTATATTACTTGTGCAATTATGAATTAAACTTCTAGAATGATATGACAGTCTTTTACTTAAAATTTCTACCGCGTCCATTAATTCGCATCCAACAATTGCTGGAAGTAACCCAACAGGTTCTATTCGACGAGTGTCAGGTCTACAAAAATACTCCTTGCAATGTTGGTGATTACCAAATACGTGTTGTGGACCATTTAGAATATCTTCACTAAGATTTTTTATTTTTTCTTCGAGTGACTGATTTTGATCCCCCCAATATTTAATCGCGCATTTTACACCCGTTCTTAAACGCAAATACCTTTCTTTTAGGAATTTCCGCAACTCGCAAGGATACTTAGTGTCTTTCGACAATTTCTCCAAGCTATTGCAGTAGTTTCGTAAAAGATGATTTTTGCATTCAATTTTCTCTACTATTAAATTATCGTACGGACGCGAATCTAATATTTTTTTATAAGTACTGGAATCGCCGTCTGCTACAAATTTATTATAAATTACACCGTGATCAACAAAGGAACGTTTAAACCCCTCAACTATTATGGTCGATTCCATCCCGGTAGATGATCCTGAATAATTCTTGAAACAATGGTGTTCCGGGGGCTGACTGTTGTTCTTTGCGGCTCGTGCACAGACTACGCAGTATTTATTTTTAACTCCAAAAACACTATTGTAATAAATCGAATTCAACAGTTGAGACCCATTGAAATCCTCACAGGCTCGAAGATATTCCTGACTAGCTAAATATTTCTTTAGAAATAGGCCCCGACTGCTAAATACGCTATATTACAATGGTGTTGTTATTTATTTTTATTACACATTTTCATTTTTTAATCTGTCGGGTTTTAACATTTTTATTGTTTATTTATTTATATTCATAACTGACGAAGACAAATATAAAAGTGCAAAAGAATTCATACAATATTATGTTCGTGATGAACAGAAATTATAAATTTCCTTTACGCTATACGTATTGGTTTTTTATGGCGTCACTTATTCTATGTCACTCGGGCTTAGAAGACAATTCTAATGATACTAAAAACATTAAAATCGGTTCAATAATTTTGAACTTATCGTGCCACAAAGATATATTACTTAGTATACATACATACATACGTACACCAGTCGCGTAAAAGATAATATTTTACAAAAAAAATTCTTGATTTTGGTAAAATACGAGATTTGAACGTGAATTTTCTTTTGAGAAAGTAATTGAGAAGTATGTGTTTGTCTCACAATGAAAATAATAAATATTGCAAAAAAAAACTGTAGGTACTGAGATTTTGTCTTCGCCCATCACTAGCTAGTTTGTTTATTTATGTAACAAGTCTACAAGAATTACGTATAACAACTTACCTCTATACAGCGCGTAGCAGTGTTGCTCGGAGTCTCGGCCTGAAGGTTTTCTTCATTTTCAGTACTGGAAATATTATTCATCAATATCCACTTTTTATTTATTTTGTAATTTTTGTACAACCCTACGCCAGGCACGGCGTGCGCGCGCCCGTGCAATTTCTGATAGGAAACATACCTACTTCCACTTCCACATATTTAGACATGATGAACATGAAAACTAATAATACTGTAACTAATAATAGTGTAAGCAAACTCATTGCTTTGAAATACATAAATATATGAAAACTAATACTATATTATGTAATAAAATTTATTATTATGAAAATTGTTCCTATAGAAATTGACTTTATTACTTATATAGATATTGAAATTACGTAATTATTACCTACTGGACATTGTAATTTTTCTTCTTAGACTGACATACCTAATTGTGTACCTATCTAATTACATGTCAAATCAATATTTACATGCTGTTGTAGGTATATGTCTGAATCAGGCGATCTAAATCATTGTACCTATTTGCTTTGTAATGTACCTACCCTGTTCAAAATGCAAATAGATTATATTATTATTACTACTAAGACATGATAAGCATACACACAAATAAAAGTAATAAAACTAGGATTTTTACTTGACACTAACACAAATCTAGTAAATTTTTTCTAGGTATTTAGGACAAGACGCAGTCAAGTAGGCAGGTAAATAAATAAGTAGGGAGGAACTTACATTTTATTCCGAGATCTTTTGGCTTTCACGTTTTTATAATGCGTACTAAATTTTCTTTTCGCTGGCATGGCACTCAGCAAATTATCCTGCGAAAAGAGACCCTCGATTACCAATTACGTTTATGATACCTATTGCCTTTATCATGTTGAAAAATCTATGTATGTCGTGCAGAGAACTATATACCCCGCCAGTTCATATCTCGAGAAAATAAGGTGGGCAGGGCTTTGATTGTTTCAAGCCTAAATTGATACCTACTTTACAAGGTTCATAAAATGACCTACGCAACAAAGTAAATAATTTTGTATTTCTTACGATTTATATCTAGTTCCATCATGGTTTTCTTTCAGACTTTCATTATATCGGTACTTTCTATTTACTGAAAGTAAATTAGTTATAAAAATATTGTACTTACAGTTTTTCACAAAAAACACAAATTCACAACACGTAATTTTGCTGTAGCATCCGACACGCGTGGAGTCACTTTGAAATTCTATGGCGCACTGGCGATTAGTTGCGACGATCGTTCTATCGGGACGCGTTTGAATTTGCATACATTTTTCTATGGAGAATTTACGTAAAACATATCTAAATTTTAGGGCTTTAAAAGGGGAAGTCTTTGTTTGTAAAGGTACAAAAAAAAGTACATGGTTATATTTATTGGCTTTTTCAGTGTTCAAAAAGTGTTTCTTTTTATCAATTTGTGTTGATTTATTGGGTTAAATCTGAAAAATACGAAGGCAGGTTTTCGAATTTTTTCTCAATTTTGTGCGTTTGTTGACGTTTATTATAAAACAACTACAGGGTTTTAAGAGTTAAAATTAGCACTAACATCATTTTTGGTCTTTCATTTTAATATATACAAATTATCGTTGTTATTAATCATATGTAAATAGGTTAAATATGAAAAATCGTAACACTCTTTTCGGTGATTTTCACGATCTGGGCCCTTAAGAGATTTTCGTTTCGAAAACTCTAAAAGGGAAGCCTCCTTTTCCCCTATCATAACATAGTACGAGTATAAACAAAGTCACTTCCGCTGTGTGTCCTTCCCTATGTATGTGTTCTTGAGGATCGGTGGTACAAATAAAAGTGGACTGTATTGCTGTTGGTGCATAGGTACTCGTATATTTGGTCTTTAATAATTCCACAATTAGTTAAACATGTGAGTATCGCGGGCGGTGTTCAATATGACAGTTTGTCTGATATGAGATGATCGTATGAATTTAAATAAGTGGGGACCAAACGTTTTCCCGGCCGCGCGTTGTTAGGCGCTGGTGCGCCAACAGTATGCTTAGATCATTAAAACTACGCAGCGGATTTTGATGCGGTTTTCACCAATGGATAGAGTGATTCTCGAGGAAGATTTTAGTAGGTATATTAATTATCAAGCGGGCAAAGCCGCGGGCGACCGCTAGTTCGTTCTACGTTTCTAAGGTAAATAAATTAAAACGCAACAGTGCAATCTATACTTAAAACTGGTGCCTATTCCCTAAACGAATTATACTTTATAGTCTAATAAATTTCTATACAAAGCATTTCAATTCTATTTGAACGAAATAAGATAGATATTACGTTGACAAAAAATATATAAATTCGACCAACTTTCGAATGGGGGGTGATAAAATTACATTTATTTCAGTTTAATTGCTTTAGTACGTGAGTTTCTGTTTCATTAGATGAATTGGAGCGATATTTTTTTAATGTATTTTTTTAAATATACATTATATAAATCTCATGATCAGCAATTATTCAATCGGAGGTTTAGTGTATTAACTACCTGTCCCGCGAACTTCGTACCGCCCCCTTTTAAACCTTCCCTGAACCTCCACGAATGTTTCACGAAAATCAGTCAAATCAGTCGAACCATTCTCAAATTTTAGCGAGACATGAAACGGCGATCCATTTTTATTTATACAGATCTAGTTAAGAAATCAAAAGTTGTGTCTAGTTTGTAACAAGATTGTGTTGTGTACAATTTCACACAAAAACACAAACACATTTCAAAGCTTCAACAATTTGGAATTAAGGTCTTCCAGAAGAGTTCTTGATTTTATACTGAATGTGGTAGGCACATACCCAGTAACGATTTTAGACTTGGTAAGATCCCAACAGTGCCGCTTTGAATATTTGTCCCAGTAAAGAGCTTACTGAAGCTCTTTGCAATGGTCTTTAGGCATATATTCCGAAGTGGGCTCAAAACCTGATACAATTACTCTGTCATTACAAAGCACAAATTGGTTTGCAAATGAGTTCGCCATTCCCTTTGAAAACGGTTTCAGTGCGTTCATTTCACTGAAGCGCACAACTCCATTTACGTTAGATATCGACAATTTTGTATTTAGCCACAAACACGTGATTACAGTTTAAATCTAATTAAAAAAAACATTAGTATCATGGAATCCGCTCTCAGCCTATTTAGAGATATCGCATAACTCTTAATCGGCTGCTTAAATGCTGGAAAAATAAAAATTTTTGGTTACTTATGGGCTCAGAAATAAACAATAGCCTGCACTTAGGGATTATACAGCCCCAACGACGCGGGCTTCTCATCTCGACCAAACCCCCGAAGAGCCCACACAGGTGGTCAAAGTCCGCCGGGCGCCACTGGAAATACCTTCTGCGTGCGTACCAGAGACGCCCAGCAACGGTCGTGAGAGCGGCGAAAAAAAAGGAAAAGAAATGATTTTTTGAATCGGTTCGGTAGTTTCAAAGCTTATCCTCTATACATTAGTCTTTATTATATTCAGTGTAGATATTTCAAATTCTAATTACAATATATCAAGTAAACTGCGTAATAGTACTTGTTCGCGCACCAGCACCTAACAACGCGCGGCCGGGTAGAACGGAACGTTGGTCGGCCCGGCAGCGGCGCGCGGCGGCCCCCACTTACAATACGTTCATTTCAAATGACACATTAACAACGTAACTTTAAAAATCACCGCCCGTGATACATACTCGCATCCTTTGAATTTTCTGTAATTTGTAATTTATTGAAACCAATATACCTGTACCAGTATCCACTTTTCATTTACCACTAACCTCAAGAACAGTACAGTAAATATCAATAATCGTCAATGAACTGTGTTGTGAGCGTTTATCATGAAACAATTTGATACGCAGTCGGACTTGTGGAACAGTCAAAGATGTGTACCATATCTTTATTCAATGTTCAAACAATAGAAATGAAAGGCAGTCATTGAGTGCTAAATATAAATGAAACACCTATGACATTATTTGGGACTGCTGACTTCTCCTTCGTCAGAAAAAGCAGACCTATTGTTGCAATTATTTAACCTTTAATGATTCCTGTATATTTAATATGTAAATAATGATTGTTTGCTGTAAGAAAAAAAAAAGGTCGGGCTAAGATCAGAATTTGAACTTATTTACAATGAACTGTGATCCTTGACTGGTTATACTGATGCTCTTCAGAAAATTGGTAGGATCCGATTGATAGGATTGGAAATCACGAATGAATTTATAATGAACTATAGCGAATACCAGCGCGGTATAGTTTTCTCTTTTCCAATTCCCACAGGAACTCATTACCGGGATAAAAGGTAGCCTAGCACTCAGGGATAATGTAGCTACATATTGATAAAAAAAAATCAAACTCGGTCTCGTAGTTTAGTTAAAATTTATTTAGGTTCAAAATGCACATTACAAGCAAAACAGAATAACTAACAACCTATTTTGACTTAATAACCAATATGAGACAGACTTAAGTCGTGGGACTTAAGTCTTTGTCTTATGTTATGTATAACGTAAAAATAAACTCATCATAAGAATATTTTATAACTTAACTTAAATTTATTTTATTTAACTTTGTAGGTACCTAGTTAGCGAACCATAGATCCTCAAGTTAGTTTTGGACGTGATCCACAATTGCAAAAGTTTTAGAACTTATGCAATGTAAACATACAAAAAAATAAAAGCTTCGTTTTCGTAATATTTATTACTATAAATATATTGAAGGTGAAGTCATTGACTATGAAATCTAATTTACTGTGTTATTGTTTTAATTTCCCTCCCATCAAATTATAAGCGTGAGTTAACAATAAAACTTGCAACACGTGGAATTATGAATTATGAATTATTTATCAGAATATAAACGAATCCGTCAACCACGGGCGTGCTTCCCGTTAACGAGTTCACAAATTCATTGTTTATTAATTGTACAAAACGCGATTAAAACCGAAGGTGGGCTTATATCTACAGGCTGTTCATTAAAAACACGTCAAACTTTGACACAAAAACCGACTTCAAATTGGACCAAATAATTATTGGAATGGGGCCAAATTGAAATGGGACCACGTCGGAAGTAGTAGATTTCATTAAAAAAAAATGTATTCAAAATCGTTTCATCCTGTCCAAAGATATAAGGCAACAGACATAAAAAAACATTCAGTGAACTTGAGAACCTCCTCCTTTTTTGAATTCAGTGAAAATGTCCAAAAAAATTCCCTCCTGTATCCTTGTCTCGTGTGTACATTTAAGTTTGTTAGAGAGATATAGGTATCTCTCTAACAAACTTGGATGTACACACGCGACAAAAACAGGAGGTGTTTTTTTTTTAAATGCTGACATCATTATACATACATCAAATCAAATCAAATCGTTTATTTGCTAGAAACATTGTTGACATAGGTTTTCTAATCTGTCTAAGGTTCTTCATGTTTCACCAGATGGTTCACGGCATTCAAATTTTTAAGTTTGAACACATGTTATAATTAATTTAATATAATGTAATGTCTTTTTAAAACTACATCAATATAAAAATGTCAAATAATATTTATAAAACAATGTAAACAATATAATATTTTTCCGTATACCCTTTATTATCTTAAATTTAATAAATTACCAATGTCCTAATGTTTCTTTAATTTTTATATTCCCAAAAATCTTTCATTGAGTAAAAGCCTAATGTATGTAATGTTCAGACTGCATTATATTTGGTGGTATGTCATTGTGTCTGTCTGTCTGTTGAAATTTCGGTTTGAATTACATAGTACTTACTTATGGATTTTATATTGTGTGTCCGATAACGGTAATAAGCTTGCCCCCATTACGTAGCAACGTGTGGGTGTGTAATACGCCTCTGCCTACCCGTTTGGGGATATAGTCGTGATGATATCTATGTATGTATGTGAGTATCCTCGTCATTTGAGAGTTATTGAGGATCAAAAGCAGTCATTTTACATAGAGCTGGTCTTTTTGGATTTTCTAAATTCTGTGCAACTTGTTATTGTGTAACATACATCAAACCATCCAAGATATGCTACGCCAAGATTTGAAATAGTTACTTCCTTCATAGCGCGTAATTCATAGTCTTGAAAGTTCACTTGTGCTTTTAACAACATCCTGTACATACAGTGCAACTGAAGGGTGGACGACATACATTCGTAATGTGACGATGACAGGGAAATTGAGCAGTGACGTTACCGACAGGCTTTTAGTTAACTCGGCGTGTTCAGCTGTGTTTATTTCTATTTGTGTGAAGGCTGTAATTGTACTCACAATCACGCCTGTTTTCTCCGAAAGGGTAGGCAGTGGTGTAATGCATTTTGCTAGTAGATTTCTTGTCCCACGTAAGGGTGCAAGCAAACCCATTGTCATATTCGTACAGTGGTATAGAACTATCACTACACATATTATAAAACAAAGTCGCTTCCGTTCGTATGTATGCTTAGATCTTTAAAACTAGGCAACGGATTTTGATGCGGTTTACACCAATGGATAGAGTGGTTCTCGAGGAAGGTTTTTGTGTATTAGTCAATCGGGCGACGTCGCGGGCGTCCGCTAGTAAAGTATAAAATTAATAACTGTTCTATGCCAAACCTTAAATTCCAAAAACCAGGACCGGGCCACAGTTCGGACAGAGTGCTTATGTTAGGAGTAGATTCACGTCAGTAGTGTGGTGACCGAGGATCGAACTTACGTCGTCTCAACGGATGTCTATCTCCTTAGCCACCAGGCTAGGGACGATATACATATAGATAGGTCTGAGTATTAGGTCGGAAGACCTAGGATCGGAAATTGACATGTGTACTTTCGCGGACACCAGCTACGGTAGATATCTCTATCGATTCTATACTCACAGACTAATGACACTCGCAACTTCGTCCGCGTGTTCACGTGGTTTTTGCATCTATTTTACATAGCCACTCCGCTAGTAAGTATTCTATCGTGATGTTACATAGCCTAATGTTACTCGCTAACAATGCAGTTTTATATAGGTGAAAGCATTTTTAATGTCGGTTCTGTATTTTCGGAGTCTACTCAAACAATCTAATATTTTCTCTTTATAATATTAGTATAGAGAGACTATAGTCTGCTATGCTTTTTTATTCTTCATCATAGCGAATATGAGTTCGGAGGGAACTAGCCATAAATAATTGATAACTAAAGCTCATTCCACATTGAGTAATGGTGTGGAAGAGATATGAAGATGTTGACGAATGGACAGGATGTTGCCTCCATATAATACAACCTTGTATGATACATAGTGCGAAGAATTTTTGTAGGGGTGGAATGAGCAATTGATTTAGCTTATTTTGATGTGAAAATATCGAAATTTTATTAAACACTATTTTAGATTTCAAGTTCTCAATGCCCATGCGAACATAATACTAAGATAAAAATTAGCCTAAGGTATGCCTTATATTATCAGATATCCGCTAGTGAAAGATACGTTAAAATCCATCCAGCTGTTTCAGAAATTTGCCGTAACAAACATACGGAATTGTTTATGCTTAGGTCCATAAAAACAATATAAAATTAAATGAAAAGTCGTTAATTTTCGGAATGACAAACAGATAATAGGCTTCAATTTTATTTATTTGTTGAGCTATATGACACACTGT
Source organism: Nudaria mundana (assembly GCA_963556515.1). Taxonomy (NCBI): domain Eukaryota; kingdom Metazoa; phylum Arthropoda; class Insecta; order Lepidoptera; family Erebidae; genus Nudaria; species Nudaria mundana. The sequence goes on along the minus strand of OY748292.1, from coordinate 21,005,466 downwards.
ACAAAAATGTCTTTTACCTATAATTAACAAAGTTATAGGCAAACTAACTTTAACTCACGTTCATTTATATTGTTACAGGTAAACTACAAAAGCGCTGTTTGGGTAAAATTTAAACTCGCACACACGAATGACCCATGTTTCTCCGAAGAGGTATACAGGCAAAAGCATAATATACGCCTACGAGTAAAGTTTGTAAGGAAAGTACGGCACTTATAAAATATATTGATACTATTGACCATTTATTCAGTTTCGTTTTAATAAAATTACATGCGACCATGCAAGGACAAATTGCCTGCACGCCCAGGCATGAATATTTCGACGCATATGCAAATGTGTTTCGGAAGCGTGCACGGCCCTGCCCGCCCAAACCTTCTACACACTTCCAATAGGTAAAAACTCGCAGAAGGTCAACTTTGTGGTAACATTGGAGTGGAGAAATTTACCAGTTATCATCGCTGTCTCGGTGGTAGTTGGTCGTGATTATTCTTTTTTCAAATCTACGACGACTCTATAATTAATGTGTTTTATTGAGATGCGATTGGTTTTTCCAAGATTTTGAAGGATTGATGTATATCCTACTAAAAACGTAAGTTATTAGAACTAATTCGATATTAGTCTAATCAAATCTAATTAGTTAACAAAAAGCACTATGTGAAAATCAAACGTTTGGGATCAACACATATGCGAAACAAGCGTATTGCCGATGCCTTAATAAACCTCGATAGGATCCACTTAATTTACTTAAAAAATGAGTCAACTCGTTGGCGACGCAGTGTAATTGTGAGGCACTGTATGAAGGAACGCGGGGCAGCTGCACTACCAAGCGGATTATATAACAATAGTTAATGTGTGTTATGTACCACCCGGAAACAGCATGTGTTCTATATTCACTTCCAACTGGAAGTATAAACTTATTTTCTTGATGAATCTTTCTCGTTTAACGACTAGATGTCGAAATATCAGTAGGTATTTTGTGGCTTAACAAGAGAGTTGTCTTACTATTATTTATCACATGTGTCAGTGGGTTTACTGTTCTCTCTTTATTGTACAATCCGGTCACAGGACGTCCGGAGCGCGCATGCGAATTAAGTTCCCGCTTTTGTCGATCTGAATGCTTTATGGCGTATCTTGAAAGGGTTGTTGTACTGACGCCATTAGAATAATAAAAGAGAAAGTCCCGGATTATCCTGATGATAAATAGGTGGTAATGTGGAGGTAGAACATTTATATAATATATCTGTGTTATTGGGATCTTGTATGCAAGAATGCAAGAAGAAAAAAAGTTATAATTTCTATAAAAAGATGGACAAAACTGTAAATTCAAATCAAACACAGAAGAAAAAAGTATCACGCAAGCAAACAAGATAAATACAAAAAGAAAATAAAATAAAAATAAGAAACTACCAGTATCAAAATGATTCTTACATCAACGTGAGGAAGGGCATGGGTACCCACACCTAACAATTTGAGAAGAGGTACGTTTCTTCCGAGGATGATATATTTTGCGGATGAGATGTCGCATAAGTCATATAGCGCCGGTTAAGCCGCATCTGTGCAAAAAACCTGCTCTCGCTTACTTTATGCTGTTGTAAGACAGTGCTGGTTTTCAGAAAGAGCCTGTATATTGTAAGGTGGTTATTGTAAGGGTGGGATGTGTGTGACCATGTGGACCTTGGAATTTGAAGGCTTTGGATGTCATCGCGTACTCCACGTAGGAGTAGGCTGTTGATTTACAACAGTACTCCTAAGTAGATGGAGCTCTCTGCTAGTTTTGTTGTCTTTGTGCAGTCAGGAATGATGATTCCATGTGCTTGCAGCCTTGCACTACTGGTTTGAGTTTTCAGGAAAACCTGCGCGATTGTCAAAGTATCTATTATGTACTAATTCCTAATTAGTTATGCTGAAGGACAAAACCAGAGCATTTCAAATGACAAATCTCTTATCAAACCAAGACTTTACTACTGATATCCGTAACTCCGCCCACTTTTAATCTTTACATACATTACATAAACCTTCCTCTCCATTTAGTCAATCTATAGCTGAAAACTCCATTAAAAGCCGTTTCGTAGTTTTAGATCTGTCGACAGAGACTTAAGAGTGACTTTGTTTAATACTACGAGTATATAAAGAAGACGATAGAAAAGATAATTTACAAAATGGCTGTCACAAAATGAAATGATTTAGGCAACCTTTGTATGGACATTGGACATAAATTATTGGAAAATATTACCACAATTCATCTGTAATGATAGCTGTTACACCCTACTTTGTGTCAGCAATTTATGGTGTTTGCTCTAATGTTCGATAGCTGCCCTCTATCCGCCAAGTAGTAACTCAGAACGAGGCATTCGCGAAATTGCTCGTCCCACTGGCGCCAAGATGTTCCGTTCCTCGATTCGTCTATAGATAATATATTGTCCTGTTAGAAACTGTGGTCACGATTATGATTAGATAAACTTGAAATTTTTGATAGTGGTGTATTTTTTTATTTATTTAGGTCTACAAATTGACGCCACCCGCCTGATGGTAAGCTGAGGCGCCGTCTGGCAATTGAAATGGCGATTCAATTTAAGAATATAAGACGATATTTATCTACAAATGCAGCAAATCTTAAATATATATTACATATAAATATATTTTTCATCTCTCATGCTCTGAAAGTGTGTCATTACTTACCTGACATGCGGGTTGAAAGTGGTACATTTCGGCCCTAGAGCGGAAAAGAAAAAAAAATCAGTATATCTTGAGGCGATGGCAAAAACGTATACTGCCAAAGTTTGATTAAGTCAATACAACATTCTCGTTGTTGAATGGTCATAAACAAAAAACCTTGCAAGCTAATAAAAAGCTTGTAAAAAGAGTTAAGTTACAGTCAAATAAAACGTAAATAGCCCAAACAATAATTATTTGGACCTTAAAATACTTACTAAATATTAATAGAATCCGACTAAACCTGATTAAATCGCGCGCCGTAACGCATCAATCATTAAATAAATACTCTACAGCGCTTCAAAAAAATATGTGCGTGAAAAAATTAACTGAAGAAATTAAAAAACTGAAGACTATTTTGCATGGAATAATATAACTAATGAGAAGGCGGTATGATCAAAAGACTACAGCCTGCCCTGAAAAAAGCGCTAATAAAAAATAAAAGTTTAAAAAAATAGGCGTAATGTACAATACTTGGTACGTGATCAATCTCTATTGTTATAATTTTTTTATCTGACTATTTATTTGCTTTCCTCGTATTCGAAATGAAAAGGAGAGTGTTTAACGCGGGTGAAAACACCCATTTTTGCCTCGAACTATATATCTCGTCAGAAATGGGATGCTTTCATCCCTTGGTTAACAATCTACTATTTTCATCTTTCATGCTCTGAAAGTGAGTCATTGTTTACCTGATATGCGGGTTGAAAGTGATACATTTCGGCCCTAAGGCGGAGAAGTAAAAAAATATATCAGTACATCTTAAAGCGATGGCAAAAACGTATACAGCCAAAGTTCGATTAAGTCAATACAACTTTCTGGTTTTTGAATGGTCATAAACATAAAAGAGTGAGTTACAGTAGAATAAAACGTAAATAACATAAACAATAATTATTTGGACAGTTATACCTTAAAATACTGAGTTTTTTACTCAGTATTTTAAGGTTGAGACTCCAACTAAACCTGACCAAATCGCCCGCCGTAACGCGTCATATCATTAAAAAAAATACTCTATAGCGCTTCAAAAACTTAGTGCGTAAAATAAAATAAAATGAACTAATGACAAAAGACTACAGCTAGCCCTGAATAAAGCGTGAATTAGAAACAAAAATAAAAAAAGGCGGGAAGCACAATACTTAATATGTGATCAATCTCTATTGGTATAAATATTGGATAGAAACAGGCGTTACTTGGCGAAAATCCATGACAAAACAATGGTAAGTAAAATGTTTTAAGAAAAAACTTTTTAAAATTATATAATAGCATTAATTTTTCGCAGAATCAAAAAGACAACAAAACGTCGACAATTGTTTCGCCTCTAAACGAGGCATTATCAAGACTGTCTCAGAGAGAACAGCAAAATTCGTGGTTGTAACGTGTTTGCTTATAAGTAAACGCGTGCAAATTTCATTATCGCGATGTAGGATTCTTTACAATAACTAATGTGGGTAGAAACCTCAGATCATGCTAAGTTCCAAAAATAGGTATTCACCAATACTTGACCTTATCTGTTTGATTTATTTACTGTCTTTTGATAAGTTGCGTAGAAAACCCAAATGACACACACAAACCAACAACAATTAATGTGTCTGTCTGTTCGTAAACAGATTAAGTAAGGGAGATGTGTGAAAATCTATTTGTTCGTTGAGTAAGGTGTCCGCATCTCTTCTAACTATTTCTAGCCCTTCCCAAACACTTAACTTGAACCCTTTCTCACATAAACGTAAAACTTTAAAAGTGTTACTATTGTTCAAGGAATGACCAGTGTCAAGAAGATCCGCCGGGCGCCACTGGACATACCCTCTGCAAGTAACCAGGGACGCCCGGCAACGGACGTTAGAGTGGCCGCGGAATTAAAAAAAAAAAAAAAAAAAAAAAAAAAATAGTGTCAAGAAGATGCTTCGCGAAGAGGGATTTCTCAGGACAACCATTGCGGGACGCCGCTCTATGTTCCTTATATCTAATATCGAAGGACCTGCCAGTCTGTCCCACATACTTCAAACCACATTCATCACAACTCAACAAATAAACACCTGATCTGCGTGAGACCGACACCGAATCCTTGCCATTACATAGCTCCCTCAAGGTGTTCTGAGTTCTAAAAGCAACAAATATACTACTTTCCCTCATGATCTTAGCTATACTCAACGAGACGGGACCCACGAACGGCAAACAGGCCGTGTACTTCCTAGGTGGATCTTGAATCGGATGTAATAAATGAAAACTAGCATTTCTGCGTTTTTTATTTAATAATGAGTGGACCATTCCTACGTCATAGCCATTACTTTGTGCTATGTAGCAAATGATGGACAATTCTTCACCAAATGCCTGTGGGCTCAACGGTACCGCCAGTAACCTGCTCAGTAAGCTGTGGAAAGCTGCCATTTTATGTTGCCATGGGTAATTGGATGAGTAAGGAATAACTGTGTCTGTAACTGTTGGTTTCCTATAGATACGGAACTCATGAATACCGTTCCTTCTAGTAATTGAAAGGTCCAAGAAATTAAGAGTGGAATCTGACTCCAACTCTAGTGAAAAATCAATTCTAGGGTGTACTGAATTCAACTTGGAGACAAGGACGCTAAGCTGACGTTTTGTTCCTGTCCAACATATAATAATATCATCCACATATCTAAAATAGTACAAGACATGAACGTTCCCAACTATGTGGTTAGTCTCGAATGCATCCATAAATATTTCAGCTATTAAAGGACTGAGTGGCGATCCCATAGCCAAACCATTCCTCTGCAGAAAAAAAACTGTTGTTGAACTGAAAGTAATTCTGAGTCATACACAATCTTGTTAGGTTATAAATTTCTTCTATTTTATTAAAATTGATCCTTTTTATTGTTAATTTGTGTTTTAAAATATCTAATACTTCATTATACGGTACGTTAGTGAACAAACTTTTCACGTCCAAAGACACAAGTTGAGCATTGGACGGTAACTTAATATTTTTAATCTTGTTTATGAGGTCAGTACTATTTTTTATAGAAAATTTTGGGTTAAAATCTATTGCTTCTTTAATGATTGTGTTCAAAAACTTCGACAAATTGTATGCTGGAGCGCCCCTGTATGCGACAACAGGTCTAATTGGGCACCCTTCCTTGTGTATTTTTGGAAGGCCATAAAACAACGGACAACTGGGATTCATGTTTATCAAAGTTTTATGCAACGAAGAGTTCTCAGGGAATAAATAAGTCGTGGATTTCAAAGCAAGCTTTAGTTCTGCCTGGAACTTAGCTGTAGGATTGAAGGTTAAGTGTTGAAAATCATCAGATGAAATGATATCATTGACTCTTGCTATGTAATCCTCCCTCGGGATCAAGACCACGGTGTTACCCTTATCAGCCTTACTCAGAACCACATCCCCGTCCCTAAGTTTGTTGCGAATCGACCTTTGTACAGTCAATTCGGAGTTAAAAGTACCAGACAAACAAACAGAATTGATTTTTTGTGCAACCAGTGCCTTCAACATTATGTCACCCTTATTTCTAATGATTGCCACCTCCGCATCTACTGCCAAAGGTTCTAAAGATTTTTTATTGTTAAATGATTTAGGTATGGAATATTTTAAGCCCTTATTTAAAAGGGACACCTCACTGTTGCTGAGATGAATATCAGAAAGGTTCTTGATTCTGGGGTAAAATGTATGATATGACATTCGACATTCACATTCACATCGACGTTTTGTTGTCTTTTTGATTCTGCGAAAAATTAATGCTATTATATAATTTTAAAACGTTTTTTCTTAAAACATTTTACTTACCATTGTTTTGTCATGGATTTTCGCCAAGTAACGCCTGTTTCTATCCAATATTTGAGATCAGTGAGCATCACTATCCAGGCTAAACTATACATAAAGTTGATCAAGCTCCACAGAACAGCAAGTCAAAATCTTTGGTTCAATCAAGAGTGTAAGCGCTTTGGGGTGTTTCCAAGGTACATCTGCCTAAAAACAAACAATAACTCAGTGTCGGCTAGGAATTCTATTTTAAAAGCAAAAACAGTGTGGCTAAACTCGGAAATTAGGAGTTGATTTAGAGTGGAGAGACAATTTGAAGTGGCATTTAAAGGTTCTACACTCTGAGTTGTCATTCAGTTTACACAGAGTAGAATTTGATTTGTTGGATAAAAAGGCACGAGATTTAGCTTCTAAATTTATACATAATTTTTTTTTAATACAATCTAAATAAATTATTTAATCTAAGGGTGGGTAGAGGCGAGTTTCTTGACCGAAGGGAGCAGGTGTTTTCTAATCATACATTTTACCCCAGAATCAAGAACCTTTCTGATATTCATCTCAGCAACAGTGAGGTGTCCCTTTTAAATAAGGGCTTAAAATATTCCAAACATAAATCATTTAACAATAAAAAATCTTTAGAACATTTGGCAGTAGATGCGGAGGTGGCAATCATTAGAAATAAGGGTGACATAATGTTGAAGGCACTGGTTGCACAAAAAATCGATTCTTTTTGTTTGTCTGGTACTTTTAACTCCGAATTGACTGTACAAAGGTCGATTCGCAACAAACTTAGGGACGGGGATGTGGTTCTGAGTAAGGCTGATAAAGGTAACACCGTGGTTTAGATCCCGAGGGAGGATTACATAGCAAGAGTCAATGACATCATTTCATCTGATGATTTTCAACACTTAACCTTCAATCCTACAGCTAAGTTCCAGGCAGAACTAAAGCTTGCTTTGAAATCCACGACTTATTTATTCCCTGAGAACTCTTCGTTGCATAAAACTTTGATAAACATGAATCCCAGTTGTCCGTTGTTTTATGGCCTTCCAAAAATACACAAGGAAGGGTGCCCAATTAGACCTGTTGTCGCATACAGGGGCGCTCCAGCATACAATTTGTCGAAGTTTTTGAACACAATCATTAAAGAAGCAATAGATTTTAACCCAAAATTTTCTATAAAAAATAGTACTGACCTCATAAACAAGATTAAAAATATTAAGTTACCGTCCAATGCTCAACTTGTGTCTTTGGACGTGAAAAGTTTGTTCACTAACGTACCGTATAATGAAGTATTAGATATTTTAAAACACAAATTAACAATAAAAAGGATCAATTTTAATAAAATAGAAGAAATTTATAACCTAACAAGATTGTGTATGACTCAGAATTACTTTCAGTTCAACAACAGTTTTTTTCTGCAGAGGAATGGTTTGGCTATGGGATCGCCACTCAGTCCTTTAATAGCTGAAATATTTATGGATGCATTCGAGACTAACCACATAGTTGGGAACGTTCATGTCTTGTACTATTTTAGATATGTGGATGATATTATTATATGTTGGACAGGAACAAAACGTCAGCTTAGCGTCCTTGTCTCCAAGTTGAACTCAGTACACCCTAGAATTGATTTTTCACTAGAGTTGGAGTCAGATTCCACTCTCAATTTCTTGGACCTTTCAATTACTAGAAGGAACGGTATTCATGAGTTCCGTATCTATAGGAAACCAACAGTTACAGACACAGTTATTTACTTACTCATCCAATCACCCATGGCAACATAAAATGGCAGCTTTCCACAGCTTACTGAGCAGGTTACTGGCGGTACCGTTGAGCCCACAGGCATTTGGTGAAGAATTGTCCATCATTTGCTACATAGCACAAAGTAATGGCTATGACGTTGGAATGGTCCACTCATTATTAAATAAAAAACGCAGAAAGGCTAGTTTTCATTTATTACATCCGATTCAAGATCCACCTAGGAAGTACACGGCCTGTTTGCCGTTCGTGGGTCCCGTCTCGTTGAGTATAGCTAAGATCATGAGGGAAAGTAGTATATTTGTTGCTTTTAGAACTCAGAACACCTTGAGGGAGCTATGTAATGGCAAGGATTCGGTGTCGGTCTCACGCAGATCAGGTGTTTATTTGTTGAGTTGTGATGAATGTGGTTTGAAGTATGTGGGACAGACTGGCAGGTCCTTCGATATTAGATATAAGGAACATAGAGCGGCGTCCCGCAATGGTTGTCCTGAAAGGTCCCTCTTCGCGAAGCATCTTCTTGACACTGGTCATTCCTTGAACAATAGTAACACTTTTAAAGTTTTACGTTTATGTGAGAAAGGGTTCAAGTTAAGTGTTTGGGAAAGGCTAGAAATAGTTAGAAGAGATGCGGACACCTTACTCAACGAACAAAAAGATTTTCACACATCTCCCTTACTTAATCTGTTTACGAACAGACAGACACATTAATTGTTGTTGGTTTGTGTGTATCATTTGGGTTTTCTACGCAACTTATCAAAAGACAGTAATTAAATCAAACAGATAAGGTCAAGTATTGGTGAATACCTATTTTTGGAACTTAGTTAGCATGATCTGAGGTTTCTACCCACATTAGTTATTGTAAAGAATCCTACATCTCGATAATGAAATTTGCACGCGTTTACTTATAAGCAAACACGTTACAACCACGAATTTTGCTGTTCTCTCTGAGACAGTCTTGATAATGCCTCGTTTAGAGGCGAAACAATTGTCGACGTTTTGTTGTCTTTTTGATTCTGCGAAAAATTAATGCTATTATATAATTTTAAAAAGTTTTTTCTTAAAACATTTTACTTACCATTGTTTTTTCTATTGGTATAATCTTTTTATTTGACTTTTATTTGCTTTCCTCGTATTCGAAATGAAAAGTAGAGTTTTTAACTCGTGTGAAAACAACCATTTCTGCCTCCACCCCTTGGTTAACAATCTACTATTGACTAGGTGACGTTGTGTGAAGTGTCCTAACACACTTCTCAAACTAAGCAGAGCGTGTGACATGAGTACTATGCGTTTCAAATGAGAAGATAATCGCGATCGCGGCAACTTCATTCCGTACTCATCAAAATTGTACAGCTAACAACAAAATTTCCATGTCGGATAGGTTTTTCCGTGTATGGTAACAACGACTTAATTTTTATTTTCTTTTCATTATGTATATAACATATTTTTTAATAAATAGTTTTCTTTACTAATAAATAAAACTGGGCTCCCATGGGTTTTTTGAAAAAGGGTTGCAAATCGTTATCGCGCTCTATCGGGCAAACTATTCATCGCACAAAAATTTACGCCAACGTTTTTATCGCAAATTTAATTCTCTTCAATTAAACATAACAAAGTTATTAACAAAACATGAGAAACAACAATCTGAGAACGAATTTCCTTTAATTTCTTTTGTGATCATTTTACAGTAAAATTCATCAGAGCATTTTTGTAGAGGAGTTGTCAAGGAAAACTTTTCTAAATTAACATTTCAATATTTATTTATTTATAAGGGTTTAACAGCGCTACGAAATTAACAGTACTCTCCAATAGTCGTAAGTATTTACATAAAAACGAATTTATTTCAATAATGAAAATATGAGAGAAAACAGTGTGATCAACACAGTTTTCTCTCATTTTTTTCATTATTGAAATAAAAAAAATATGTTGCACTGTTGTTAATAACTATTTATGGACTCTTTTCCCCCACAACAAAACTTTTGAAATGATTGGTTTTTACAATAATTTCAAATCCGAGTGTACATTTCCTAGAATTCTACATACATACATACATAAAATCACGCCTCTTTCCCAGTGGGGTTGGCAGAGACCACTCGAATAAAAATAAATAAATATAAAAAGAACCGATAGTTTAATTTCTAACTTATTGTACTTACCTATCTTGAAAAGGGAATTTGGTTCAACAGTCATCATAAATATTCAATCGGAAATATTTTAGGTAGGTACCTAGTATTATTAGCGTGAAGCAATAGTGATGTATGAAAATGTATTTCCTGACCTTACGTTATAAAATGAAGTTAGCGACGCGTATCAAAATGTCATTGTGACAGTTATCAACTCATTTGAAACGCATAGTACTAGATAAACTGATATAAATTGATACGTCATTTTTTTTGTAAATAAAACGTAGGAATCACCCAGACATCGGCACAAATGTAGGTATGTGTAATACACAAAGTTTGTATCGACCGGGAATCGAACCCAAGTCTCTGGCTTCGAAAGCGGATTCACAACCGACCATGCCACCGAAGCAGTCAGTTTTAAAGCAATGAGTTTCCTTCTACTATTTTTCAAATATTTAGTTCTAAATTATAATTCGCAAAAAAGAATGTCATCGTTAGGACTCGAACCTGTGGCCTTTCTTACAGAGGTAACACTATAATAAAACTATGGATAAAACGTTAAATTCTCAAAGAGACTGTAAATTGTTTTTAAGAAAGAAGAAGAAGAAAGAAAAAAGAAAATATGTTTAAATCGCAAACACAGATATTATTATGGCGATTATAAGCATCTTAGATAACTAAACAGGGACTATTTTTACTTTACAGTGTAATAACACAACTGTTTTATAAGCTTATCTTTTTAGACCCAAAATTCCTCGTCTTGAAGTTTTGTCTGTAGTTTTCTTCGAATATAAAAACCCCAAACAGTTTTTCAGGAAAGTTATAGTTCATGTTTTTATATTATTTCAGAACAATATTTTCAATTTCAAACTTCTGAAGTCTACCAATTTTCTATGCAATGTAACCCGCTTCCTATATTCATAAAATATCAATTCCAACCCTCTAACATTATTCGGGATCAGCAGTGAAGTGTGCATCGACGGGGTGCATAAAAAATGGCGTCACATGACGACGGAATGGCGCCCGGGATGATTTACTTACACGCTTAACGTCTGATAGTATGAGCAGTGAACTGAGACGAATTAGACATACTTGGATATGTCACCACAGGATTCTAAATGCCGTTTGATTGTAATTATGCTCGCATATTTGATGGATTATTGTAATTACTGACGATTGGAGAAGAGTGGCCTTCTTTTCTTACACTCCACCCATATAAAAACTAAAACAACTGGTCAAGTGTCAACTGTGTCAAGTTTGTTGTATGTACAGAATATAATAAATATTTAAGAGGGCTCCCCCTTAAATATTTATTATATTCTGTTTTTTAGTATTTGTTGGTATAGAGGCAACAGAAATACATCATCTGTGAAAATTTTAACTTTCTAACTACACGGTTCACGAGATACAGGTCAAGACAGACAGCGAAGTCTCAGTAATAGGGTTCCCGTTTTACCCTATGGGTACCGTACACTAAAAACTAACAGCTTCTCTTTTTCAATCGCCAATAATTGCACTTATTGTGTCAATTTTCTTTCAGTTTGTAGTTTGATGGTATTTACAATTTTACGGTGACATTGTGAGTTTTTAGAGGTAGAGCCTGTGAGAGAAAAACCTGGCAATTAAAACTCACGGCCACTCTTTTCCAATCGCCAGTTCTCATCGCGCCAAAGAGTAAAAGAAAGTTCGTTTCTAAAACGAACTTTATTTTACTCTTTTGTCACAGAAACATTGGAAGGTCAGGCTGAAGTGAAATACACATCCACATTGTATTGCGATAGCCCAGTTAATTATGTATTTGAAAATTTAAAATGAGGTCAGTAAAATTGACTCACCCGATTCCATGAAAAACTTGTGGAAGCCGATCCCGGTGCTGAGATGCTGTTATTACGCACACACACACTCTCTTTGAATAGTTACTGTATTTTATATTGATTATTTTGTGGAGAAAAATAGTTTGAACGTCTCGAAGATGGCGGACGTAGAATGACACAGTGGCGCCACACAGTGTTGCGGACGCCGGGCGATGTAGTCAGCTGACCATAGATTATAAGAATTATACATTTCCCCCCACCGAAATCCGCAAGGATTTCCCAGTTACGATATCAAGTTCGGTAGAATTTGTTAACTAGTTTGAGTGTAGGAGGATGTACAACATGTGCAATTGAATAGATAAATTATATATTGAGATAGAGTGTAATTAAAGTTAGAACAATGGACTGTATAATGTATAAAAATAATATAAACTAAATCTAAGTAAGGAATTATAGTTTAGTTAAAAGTTGTGATCGAGAGGCAACGGGCTTACTTTTGAAACTGGACGAGTTAGTTCGTTGCCGATCGATGTTTTTAAACGAATTACACGAACCACGCCATCGGGGCCACTATGCAGTTTCGTAATTCTACCTAGTGCCCATTTGAGTGGCGGGGCATCTGAATTTATAAGAACAAGATCACCGAGTTGTAAATTTTTTGAAGAACTATGCCATTTTTATTGATTTGTCGTATTGATATCGTAACTGATCGATCCTGGCTAGATGTACTAAAATGTATTGCGATAGCCCAGTTAATTATGTATTTGAACATTTAAAATGAGGTCAGTAAAATTGACTCACCCGTATTCCATGAAAAACTTGTGGAAGCCGGTCCCGGTGCTGAGATGCTGTTATTACGCACACACACACTCACTTTGAATAGTTACTGTATTTTATATTGATTATTCTGTGGAGAAAAATTGGCGGACGTAGAATGACACAGTGGCGCCACACAGTGTTGCGGACGCCGGGCGATGTAGTCAGCTGACAATAGATTATAAGAATTATACACACATTTTACCAATAATTTCGTTACTCCCACGTATTTTTAATATGTTAGGACAATTTACACAACGCCATCTAGTCTCAAACTAAGCAGAGCCTGTGATATGAGTACTAGATTCATTCACCGAGGCTTTTCCCAACTCAGTTGGGGTCGGCTTTTCAGTCTAACTGCGATTCGGCTGAACAATGATATTTTTCGTGAAGCGACTGCCATCTGACCTCCACAACCCATGGGCGATATCAAAGTTCTGTAGTTAGACCGGTCGGATTTTTGATTTAGGGCTCCTACCCTTAACGACAGCCATAGATGTTCGTATGACAACCGGGACCGACGGCTTAACGAGCACTCCGAGGCACGGAGGGGTCTCAGTGTTTTAAGAAGTGGTCACCCATCCTAATACCGGCCTGACTAGATGTTGCTTAAACTTTGCAATGTGTTAACATTGTCGGTTACCACTAGACCACGAGCCCCTCATATGAGTACTAGATAAACTGATACATTTTTTTTGTAAATACATACATATTATACATAGGAAACATCCAGACTTCGGTACAAACGTAGACTCCGGCGTCGAAAGCGGATGCACTACCGACCACGCCACCGAAGCAGTGTTAGAGATAAAGTCTATCACTGTATGTATGTTTATCATCTATTTGCTCCAATATAACACAGGAAAATGCATAGCTAGTTTAAAAAAAAATACTACTACTCAAATAATAGACGCACAAAATGCTATAAACTGCAAGGTAAACCCATTATCGGCGCGCTACCGGAAATGCACCCGGCGCCATTTCTCATCGCGGCCGGATGTTACGCCAGTATACGTCATCATGGCACTTTTTTGCGTAGGTATTCACCGGGAAAGTATTTATGGTAGGATTTTTAAGAAGAATAGTGACATTTCCATTAATTCCTCCAGCTAAGCTAAAATTGCGGGACTTGGTTTTTTGCGGAGCACGTGGCTGGTTGCCTTTTAAGTTACCTCTGGCGCTGGGCAAAAATCCAAAACCCAAGCGCTCAGTTGCAATAACGAACGTTTCCTTTTCACGCACCGCGAACTAATTCAGAGTAACTAGTTCTTCTGTGCGGGAAAAAACAAGCATTACCTTGAAATTGGCGAAATCATCGATGAACAAGGAGCCACGTTTTTAAAAAAAGAAGAAGGATAAGCTAAAAGTCCTGTATGGGTATTTTGTAGTAAGACTAGAGTACGCTCGCGGCTTTGCTATACCTTAAAAATTATATACACAAAAACCTTCCTCGAGAACCTATCTGCTGGTAAAAACCGCATCAAAATCCGTTGCGTAGTTTTAAAGATATATACATACATGCGGACGGAAGCGACTTGGTTTTATAATATGTAGTGATGATAGTGTAGTGATATTTCACACATAATAAGTTGGTACAATATTTCTGCCTACCCCTACGGAGAAACAGGTAGTCAGTAGATTTGATTGTTGTTTGAATTGAACTCAGCCGATTTTGGAATTTTATTGAGCGGAGCGAAGCGGAGCTGACCACGGAGAAATAATCACCGAAAATGTCCTGGACATCACCGAAAAACCAGATGATTAAATCGTTGCCATGGAAACACGTGCGTCAACAATGAAAATATTTTTTTTTCTTTCGATTAATTAATTTAAGTCTTCGATTCTGATTCTGATATGTAATAAAAACATTTGCTCCGCTCAACATTTGCAATTAGCAGCATATAGTAGTAAATATATGATATAATTAGATATACACCTATATATACATAAAATACCTACTCACTTAATATAATAGAAAGTAGCAACAATACGAGCGAAACACTCAAGAAAGAAAATTAAAAAAAAAACACTAACGACAAAAAAAAATGCTTCAAGAAAACAAACATTTCACACCGAACAGTTTGCAAATCACGATTAGTATTATTATTAGTAGCCACATTATCCCTGAATAACATAGCTTTATCCCGGTAATGTGTTCCCACGGGAATTGGGGACGACGAAACTATATTACGAGGGCGGGGTCGCGGTCATCTGCTAGCATATTTAGTGATCCTACGTGATAGGAAGCGAGCCTAATGTCGCCAATGAACTACTATTATTACCAGAACGTACGTTGATCGGCAGGTGCACCACTAGCCTGTTAGGATGGCTTGGATCCCTAATACCTTCATATTTATGTGGGCTCAGCAATCACAAACATATCCTGCGATAGAAATAGCTAGTAGCAATAAATCTAATTGAAAGTAAAAGTTCTTGGCGTCGTGACGTCTGCAGTAAGGAAATCAATGCATGTTCAAGGTCAACACTAAGTCTTATACTGGCTTTAAGAATGGAGGAATGGAACAAGATTTAAGGATACTAAACTATTTTATCAACTTCAAAAAAGGAAGAGTTCTTAATTCGACTGTTTTTGAGCGAAGTGAGCGAAGCTCAATCTTATGCGACTCGTGTATTTCGTTTGTCCGCATACTCCTCCTAAACGCCTGACTGATCTCCTTCAAACTTACCACAGTGATAACGTGTGGCGTGAGGGTGGTTTAAAACAAAAAAAAAATTAAAATCGGACATACCATCGAGGAATAATCACTAAAAAATAAAAAAAATAAAAAATCGTCGTTCAAAAATTTAACACTTCCCCTCAGTTTTTTGCAACAGCAGCATGCATTGCATACCTATAGTGTATGTTTGTTACCTATCATATCTTGCATTCTATGTGGTTCCATATCAATTTGGTCCCATTCCGACAATTAAAAGTCCGTTATTTTTACAATTTTTTTTTTTTAAACAATAAACTGTATAAATAACTGTAGGTACCTGCAGTTCTAGTGGACTTCGCACGGATAAACAGTAGACCACGCAAGTACAGGGGGTATCAATATTGTCATTGAACTTTATTTGAACTTTTTGCCCCATTTCCCCCCGATTAAAAAAAGGTCACGAAGTCACGATCAAGTGTTGATCGTGAAATGCCAAGTTTTGTGGAGATCGGTTAAAAATGTAGCCGGTAGCCTAGAACACACAGACAGACAGACTAACGAAAGAAGAACAAACAATATTCGGACAATTTTAAAAGAAATATGTATCAAAAAATGGTTAATTTTGTCTTGCTTACTCCCATAGAACATGGTTCTATTTAATGTCAAACTGTCATTACAATTTTGAACCCTCGAAAGTGACGCCGCGGTGGCGGGTAGTCGTAACAAGGATATGCTATCATAGACAAAGGTTAAATTGTTTTATTGACGGTTTTCGAGTTGCGAGGGGAGGAAACTTTGTAAACAGGTATATTTGTACGGATATATTATTTTTACTATCCCAAAAACTAGTTAGAAAAGACATTGCTATACGCTTAATCGATGCTTCTCAGGACCAGAAGGCTGACTATTTCTGGTCCAAAGAATAAGTATCTCCATCGAACGTGGCAACACAGCCAGCATTCTGGGAATCTTCCCAGTCGGCAATGACGCGGAGGATTATTTAAACGATATTTTGAAATGTAAATATTTAATTCTTATTGTAAATAAATATTATGTATCAAAAAAAAGAACCGAATTAAATCAAATTCAAGTTAGAAAAAGTAATTACATAGGTTTACCGTTAATAGAATTAAAGATACATAGATCACGCACTTTATCCATTTTTTTTTGTTAGAAAAATCTGAAAGAATCACAATAACCTGAAATAAGTTTTAGCTAAAAATCGTATTAGTTTAATGAAAACTGTCGAGTTTAATTGAAGTTTATTTAACTTTTTGATGAATTAAATAATTAACAAATTCCTGTCATTTTAAAGATAAATAATTGCAAGCAGACTATTCCACATGATCCAACATGGAATGCCACAGTTAACGGAAGCGTTGATTGACGCGACGCCGATAAACAAGCTTGCCGCCCGGCGCCGCTTTGTTCTCGCTGTCACAGTGACGTAGGTAAAGGGGGGGGGGGAGGGTGTATGCTTTGTTACATTTCAAACACCCTCTGTACGTTTACAGGATGCTATAGACCTGTTCAGATGTTTGTGATCAATAATATTGTGGGGTTTTAGGAGGTGGGTACATTATGAATACATGGACTTGGTTATTTAGTACTTTAACTATGAATATCCATATAATTAATGTGACAATTTGTCTGTCTGTCTGTCTGTCTGTCCGTCCGTCGCGTTTTTCAATTTACATACATTTGCATTAAATATTAAAATATTCTTTTCAAAAAGGCTGTTATAAATAGGCTGTTCTCTGCTGGTGAAACATTTGTCGACGTTGCGAGAATTATGCTATTATTTTGAAAAGTTTGAACATCTTACTTACCATTACTTTGTCATGGATTTTCGCCTGGTAACGCCTGATTCTATCCAATATTTAAGATCAGTTAGCACAACTATCCAGGCCAAATTATATATAAAGTTCTTTAAGCTCCATAGAACAAGGCTGTTCTCTCTGAGACAGTCTAGAGAATGCGTCGTTTAGAGGTGAAACATTTGTCGACGTTTTAATGTCTTATATTTTTGCGAGAATGATGCAATTATTTTGAAAAGTTTGAACATCTTACTTACCATTACTTTGTCATGGATTTTCGCCAGGTAACGCCTGATTCTATCCAATATTTGAAAATATTCTTTTTTTTTATATATATATTTGAGGCGATACAAAGTTCGCTGGGATAACTAGTATACATTAATTCAAATTCAAATTCAAATTCGGAAAGGTATTAGGAATTAATTGAATAGGTATTAGGAATTGAAGTTCTATCTAGGTATACAACTATTTTAATTTATATTGTGTATGCACGCCTCAACCAACTAGACATTTAAGTTTGTTAATATGTTCAAGTAGTAAGTTAAATAACATGACATTATTTTATTTTATTAGCATAAGGACAAACCTCTGTGGTTTTATTGTGCTGCTTTGTTTGTCACATTGTAAACTAAAACACTAAAATAATAAATAAATAATAAAAAAAAAAATCAGCCTGACATTGTTGATATGACTTTTGTATATAGCTTTAATCGCCAGGATATTTAGGTTTGTCTTATTGACTGAGGGAGCGAAGCGACCGAAGTCTCCGTTTCAACTTGCAGACTGGGGAGAATTTCTTTCGTCTGTACCTACCTCTACATCTCTACATCTACGGGTTCTGTCAGATCATGTTTGCGGCCGTTTTTATCAACCGATTTGCTTGAAACTTTACACACACACTCCTTGCTTACAATGAATAACATGTGAATGATATTTTTTGGATTGGATGAAAAATGAAAAAGTAATAAATAATATTGAAAAATATAATTGAAAAATAAATTGAGGGCCACTCTCTATAGTATTGTGTGCTGTGACACTGGCCCACAATCGCTAGATGTCGTCACGACTTACTACCAGGCGGAGGGAGACAATTTGGCGAACCCAATATAAAAAAAAAAAATTAACACACATAAGTAAACGATTTTCTATAATTTTTGTATTTCAAAGCAATGAGTTTGCTTAAACTATTCTTAAAATATTAAGAAAGAAATTATAAATAGATCACAAAAACTGATGTCATCGGCGGGATTCGAACCCACGGCCTTTCCCTAACAGGGGGACTGCTCTGCCAACTGAGCTACGATGACCACTACCGACAACATCGAATTTTTGCTTCATATCCTATTCATAATTTCTACATCGCGCTATTAAGGTTAGCGTTGGATCCACCTACCGCAGTTCTACCGAACTGACGGTACCAGTGTATCGTGTTACAACGATATTTAGACACTGAATTTTTAGATGAATCCTTACCAAATCCATATATTAAGGTTAGCGTTGGATCCACCTACCGTCAGTTCGGTAGAACTGCGGTAGGTGGATCCAACGCTAACCTTAATAGCGCGATGTAGAAATTATGAATAGGATATGAAGCAAAAATTCGATGTTGTCGGTAGTGGTCATCGTAGCTCAGTTGGCAGAGCAGTCCCCCTGTTAGGGAAAGGCCGTGGGTTCGAATCCCGCCGATGACATCAGTTTTTGTGATCTATTTATAATTTCTTTCTTAATATTTTAAGAATAGTTTAAGCAAACTCATTGCTTTGAAATACAAAAATATATGGATTTGGTAAGGATTCATCTAAAAATTCAGTGTCTAAATATCGTTGTAACACGATACACTGGTACCGTCAGTTCGGTAGAACTGCGGTAGGTGGATCCAACGCTAACCTTAATAGCGCGATGTAGAAATTATGAATAGGATATGAAGCAAAAATTCGATGTTGTCGGTAGTGGTCATCGTAGCTCAGTTGGCAGAGCAGTCCCCCTGTTAGGGAAAGGCCGTGGGTTCGAATCCCGCCGATGACATCAGTTTTTGTGATCTATTTATAATTTCTTTCTTAATATTTTAAGAATAGTTTAAGCAAACTCATTGCTTTGAAATACAAAAATATATGGATTTGGTAAGGATTCATCTAAAAATTCAGTGTCTAAATATCGTTGTAACACGATACACTGGTACCGTCAGTTCGGTAGAAATGCGGTAGGTGGATCCAACGCTAACCTTAATAGCGCGATGTAGAAATTATGAATAGGATATGAAGCAAAAATTCGATGTTGTCGGTAGTGGTCATCGTAGCTCAGTTGGCAGAGCAGTCCCCCTGTTAGGGAAAGGCCGTGGGTTCGAATCCCGCCGATGACATCAGTTTTTGTGATCTATTTATAATTTCTTTCTTAATATTTTAAGAATAGTTTAAGCAAACTCATTGCTTTGAAATACAAAAATATATGGATTTGGTAAGGATTCATCTAAAAATTCAGTGTCTAAATATCGTTGTAACACGATACACTGGTACCGTCAGTTCGGTAGAACTGCGGTAGGTGGATCCAACGCTAACCTTAATAGCGCGATGTAGAAATTATGAATAGGATATGAAGCAAAAATTCGATGTTGTCGGTAGTGGTCATCGTAGCTCAGTTGGCAGAGCAGTCCCCCTGTTAGGGAAAGGCCGTGGGTTCGAATCCCGCCGATGACATCAGTTTTTGTGATCTATTTATAATTTCTTTCTTAATATTTTAAGAATAGTTTAAGCAAACTCATTGCTTTGAAATACAAAAATATATGGATTTGGTAAGGATTCATCTAAAAATTCAGTGTCTAAATATCGTTGTAACACGATACACTGGTACCGTCAGTTCGGTAGAACTGCGGTAGGTGGATCCAACGCTAACCTTAATAGCGCGATGTAGAAATTATGAATAGGATATGAAGCAAAAATTCGATGTTGTCGGTAGTGGTCATCGTAGCTCAGTTGGCAGAGCAGTCCCCCTGTTAGGGAAAGGCCGTGGGTTCGAATCCCGCCGATGACATCAGTTTTTGTGATCTATTTATAATTTCTTTCTTAATATTTTAAGAATAGTTTAAGCAAACTCATTGCTTTGAAATACAAAAATATATGGATTTGGTAAGGATTCATCTAAAAATTCAGTGTCTAAATATCGTTGTAACACGATACACTGGTACCGTCAGTTCGGTAGAACTGCGGTAGGTGGATCCAACGCTAACCTTAATAGCGCGATGTAGAAATTATGAATAGGATATGAAGCAAAAATTCGATGTTGTCGGTAGTGGTCATCGTAGCTCAGTTGGCAGAGCAGTCCCCCTGTTAGGGAAAGGCCGTGGGTTCGAATCCCGCCGATGACATCAGTTTTTGTGATCTATTTATAATTTCTTTCTTAATATTTTAAGAATAGTTTAAGCAAACTCATTGCTTTGAAATACAAAAATATATGGATTTGGTAAGGATTCATCTAAAAATTCAGTGTCTAAATATCGTTGTAACACGATACACTGGTACCGTCAGTTCGGTAGAACTGCGGTAGGTGGATCCAACGCTAACCTTAATAGCGCGATGTAGAAATTATGAATAGGATATGAAGCAAAAATTCGATGTTGTCGGTAGTGGTCATCGTAGCTCAGTTGGCAGAGCAGTCCCCCTGTTAGGGAAAGGCCGTGGGTTCGAATCCCGCCGATGACATCAGTTTTTGTGATCTATTTATAATTTCTTTCTTAATATTTTAAGAATAGTTTAAGCAAACTCATTGCTTTGAAATACAAAAATATATGGATTTGGTAAGGATTCATCTAAAAATTCAGTGTCTAAATATCGTTGTAACACGATACACTGGTACCGTCAGTTCGGTAGAACTGCGGTAGGTGGATCCAACGCTAACCTTAATAGCGCGATGTAGAAATTATGAATAGGATATGAAGCAAAAATTCGATGTTGTCGGTAGTGGTCATCGTAGCTCAGTTGGCAGAGCAGTCCCCCTGTTAGGGAAAGGCCGTGGGTTCGAATCCCGCCGATGACATCAGTTTTTGTGATCTATTTATAATTTCTTTCTTAATATTTTAAGAATAGTTTAAGCAAACTCATTGCTTTGAAATACAAAAATATATGGATTTGGTAAGGATTCATCTAAAAATTCAGTGTCTAAATATCGTTGTAACACGATACACTGGTACCGTCAGTTCGGTAGAACTGCGGTAGGTGGATCCAACGCTAACCTTAATAGCGCGATGTAGAAATTATGAATAGGATATGAAGCAAAAAAAATTCGATGTTGTCGGTAGTGGTCATCGTAGCTCAGTTGGCAGAGCAGTCCCCCTGTTAGGGAAAGGCCGTGGGTTCGAATCCCGCCGATGACATCAGTTTTTGTGATCTATTTATAATTTCTTTCTTAAGATTTTCTATAAATCTCACCCTCTCTAGAGAGTCATCTCCAAGGCCTAATTCATCCTCACCTGCATGTGGTGCACCTGCTGACACACGGACGAGGATCTGGTAAATATACTCCCCAAAAACGACAATAGGCTCGCCACCTATTACGTAGAGGTTAACGAATTGGCGAAATGTGGGCGTAACATGCGCCTTCGGGAATAGAGATTTGATGAGAGTCTCTCTGTCACTCTCTCTATTTGTAAAAAGCTCATTAAAATCCTTTTATTACCTAAAATATATTTATTATGGGCTAGTGGCAAGTTGGTGGTATGAATGAGTGGTTATATAAGTCAAAACATCTCTATAATAATTTATTTTCAGTGATGTTATAAGTTTAGTCATACAAGCTTCCTTTTAAGCATGCAAGCAAGCTCTTTCAGGCTTTTATGGAGTCGAAAATAGCCTTACAAATGGCAACATTGAATAGAGTATACTGCAGTAACTAATTTGTTTTACAACAATATCAACCGACTCATTTTAAAAATGCCTGCATTCGGTCGTTTTGTTGCTTTGGAAGAGAACCAACGTATGCAAGATCACTTTTGTTCATTGGTAAGGTACAGCCAGCATCAAAATTCGGGGAAAATTTATTGTTTACAAAACCAAAAGGACGGTTTTTGTAAATAGGACCCCTGTTTACAACCACCGAAGAGGCCACACACGTGGCCAAAGTCCGCCGGGTGCCACTGGAAATACTTTCGGGAAATACTTTTGTACCAGAGACGCCCGCATAGGTGATAGCTCACAAGCTACGGATAGGACACATAAATCAAAAAACCATATTAGCAACCTTGCAATGTTTTTAAAAGACCTAACGCATGAAAAATAATTCATCCCCACTTTACGTGTACGGGGACGTACCTCTATTTTTTTTTTTAATATTTTCTTCTAGCACTTTGTTGACGTGGTAACTTTACATATCCATAACTAGTTTCATATTTCCATCACCAACCGTTTGCGAGGAAATAAATTACGGGCGATCTGAGGTCGGGAAGTGGAAGGCGGTGAGTTTGTACGAAAAAAAAACGGTTTATATCTCGATTCCCGGTAAAACTACAAGTAATCAGGTCGAAGCTCTGTACTTTGGTTCGCAGTTAGACTGTAAAGCCGACCCCAACTACGTTGGGAAAAGGCCCAGGGTATGAGTGTAGAGTGAACCAATGTTGATGAAGTCACAATCGAATAGTTTAACATGTTCTGACATTTTCGGTTGCGACTGTACTTCATCGTAGCCTTGACTTTGCCAAAAATCAGCGTCTAGACAAGAAAATGAGTTCGCTCTCGTATAAGTTATTTAAATTATATGAATATTAAACACAGATATGGACGTGTTTTGTATGGCAAAGTGATTTATCGTTGGTGCACTGGCTGCAATTTATTTGAATAAATTATGTTGTAGAGCTCGTGTGTGATGTCTAGGTAACATTTCTAGGAGGGCCAAGATCACACTGAGTTTCAGCTCATACAAACATGCGGTGTATGTATGAGTGTCCACTGCCTGCTTGTCGCATACGCGGCGAGACTATAAAGCGTTTACACACACACGCGCACAGTCAGTGGACAATCTTTAGTGCGATCCACGTTGTTTGCGTGTTTCAAGACCGTGCGCGAATTAACTGAGGGTAGCTACACACATAAGCGGGCCGGCATTGTCGGTTCGGCAGTATTTATCGAACAACAAAGGCGACCCGAAGCAATTACTGCACTTGTTCGACTTCAATCGGCTAGTGCCGATCGCGTTGTTCATTCGGTTCAAACATCATTCCATTCGGCAGTACTGCAGAATGAAAAAGCCAACCCAAAGCAACTACTAAATTACGTTCGGCTTGTGCCGATCGGCACAATTCGGTTTTCATTCGGGCGTCGCGCGAGTCAAGGAACCCCAAACCCCTCACATCAGCTTCGTCAGCAAGGCTAAAGAAGCAACATAGCCACAAACAGACGTCATAGCACATATTGCAAATTAGACATTTCCTTTGTATAAAAACGCAGTAGCTAATTAAGTTAATCAATAATTGTTTTTGTTTAGTAATAAGCTGTAACTCTGTCAATTTTCAAATAAATATATTTTTTATTAAAAATCCGTGTTTGAGATCTTAAATGGCGCAGCCGGTAGGATCTCTGTAGTCAAGTCGTTGTGTTACGTTAAAATTACGAGAAGCAGCCGACTACGACGTCCGTCTCTACGGTTAGACAGAGATTGCCGAAACAAACAAATTTTTTGGGATCCTCACTCCGGGAAGAAGCCGAGTTACAGTATAACAGAGCATTATTCAAGGATATGGGAAACGCTGCGGAATTGTGAGTAAATCTTTTCACCTCCCTTTCAGCTATCCAACTTTTATCCTTTACCTTATAATAAGTCTGTGTTTTGGTGTGTTAATTAGGGATTAGCAAACGCCATAATAATACTCTACATAGACCTTTATACAATTAGCGTAGGCAGGTAAAATAAGTTAGGTATTTAATTTTGCTTCCAATTTTCATTCATATATTCTAACTGTGTATATTTTCACCTTTCGCCACAATGGAAAACATAACAAGAGTCCCTCAGGAAATGGTGAAAATTATTCCCATATTTAGTGGAGAACCCAGGACCTTGCCACTATATATTAAAAAGTGTGAATATCTCATAGCTAGGTTTAGAGGCGAAGACCTGCAAAATGAATATTTGTTCCATGTATTAACCAGTAGACTAGGGGGTGAAGCCGCTAGTCTCGTAGGAGAACGGGACTCCATAGAAACCTGGGCACAACTAAAAACTATTTTATGTGAGCATTTTGGAGATCCGCGTACAGAGGAGTGTCTAGCATTAGAACTAGAAAGTTGTAAGATTAGCAGGAATGAAAGTTACTTAGATTTTTGCCACAGATTACAGCATCTGAGAAGTGTTTTATTCGCTAAAATCGCGGAGACTGACCTTGACGATGGTTCACGTAGGGCAAAGCAAAGTATTTATTCTAATAGATCACTTCATATATTCTTGTACAGTTTACCATCATTTTTAGTTAGAAAGGTTCGTATGCGCGACGTATCCACATTGGAGGATGCCTTAAGGGTAGTCCTGGAGGAACAAAACTTCCAAACCGTGTACGAATCAAAGAACCAAGACTATCGTAACACTAATAGAACATCTAAGCCTACTCAAAGTTATAGTAATAATCGTCAATTTAATCAGCGTACCTTACCCGGTATAAATACACCGAATAACAATAGGAATTGGACGCCGATTATGAATCATAGCGGGAATAGTACACCGTTACAAAGTAATTCGAACCAGTTTAGGAATTTTAAACATAATTTTAACAATTATAATTCGAATCATCCAAATAATAATTTTGTGCAACAACAGCAAGGTAGTTTCCGGACACCGTTTCCGTCAAAACAAAACTACGCAAATAATTCTCAGAACTTGTCGCGATTTACACCGCAAGCATCGACTTCACGTGAAAACACTGACGTCACGATGCGAACGGCTAGCTCACGACGTATTAATTATACAGATCGTAACTCAGAGGAAATCGAACCGAATAACCCTGGTTATGAGTGTCAGGACTACAACCCCATCGAATCGGGTGTTGAAAATTTTCATATAAGAGTCTCGTCCCTAGAGAAAAGATAGATATTAATTTAAATAAGCGCTTAAATTTACCTTATATAGTTATTCCAGAGCTTAACGCCGTTTTTATGATAGATACAGGTAGCGAAAGGTCTTTTATAAGTCAGCATATTGCGAATAGGTATTTTAAGAGTTACTTACAGTATGAACCGTTCGAAGTAATGAGCACTCACGCTTCGAGTATTCATACGGAAACTATAATTATCGTGTTACCTAAAATATTTAGATGTAATGAATATCATAAGTTTTATGTATACGACGTAGACGAGAGGTACGATGGGCTGATAGGTAGCAATTTGTTACAACAATTACAGGCAAAAATTAACATGAAAAATAAGGTCTTACATCTTAAGAACACAAATATACCTATAGTCTATTCACCAACCATGAGGGAGGTTTACAATCTACCCCCCCGGGCCGAAGTTAGAGTGAAACTCCCAGTTAACCTATTAGAGGGAGTAGGGATTTTAGATTTTAAGGAATTTAAGGAAGGGATTCGAATGCCCTCCGCTTTAGTTAACTGTACTAATAATTATGCTTCAACTGTCATTCAGAATTATACGGACGAAGCGGTCGATTTAGTTGTAACAGCTCCTTTTAATGTTGAGCCTTTTTCTAGCCCGTTAAACACCGTTAACTTCACGGAAACTAACCGGGACCTAGATAATTTACTAGTAGATAATTTACGAAAAATTAGTTTAGATCACATGAACACGGAAGAAAGAGAAACGATTGAACGGGTTTGTTGGGAATACAGGGACGTGTTCTATTGCGAGGGTATCCCATTATCATTCACGAATCAAGTAAAACACAAAATTCGTACAAAAAATGAGGACCCTATTAACATAAAAGCATATAGGTTACCCCCATCGCAAAGTGCCGAAATTAGGGACCAGGTAGATAAAATGCTAGGGGACAATATCATCCAAGAATCCCACTCTCCTTGGAGTGCCCCTGTGCATTTAGTTCCTAAAAAGGCTGATGCCTCGGGAAAACAAAAGTGGAGAATGGTCGTAGACTACAGACGTCTCAACGAGATAACCGTTGACGACAAATATCCGTTACCTAACATCAACGACCTATTCGACATGTTAGGAAAAAGTACATACTTTACTACTCTTGACCTAGCTAGCGGGTACCACCAGATAGAGGTGGCTGAGGAGGATAGGGATAAGACTGCCTTCAGCACACCCTCAGGTCACTATAGTTTTAACCGCCTTCCCTTTGGTCTAAAGACGGCGCCGGCAACGTTCCAGAGGGCCATGGATAACGTCCTTCGGGGTCTACAGGGCTTACATTGCCTTGTATACTTAGATGACGTAATAATCTTTTCGAAAAGTTTACAGGAACACGTAGAAAAACTCAAAATGGTTTTCGATCGTTTCCGTAAAACAAACCTTAAAGTACAACTAGACAAATCACATTTCCTTAGGAAAGAAGTCCTATACCTTGGACACACAATTACAAGCGAAGGTCTTAAACCGAACACCGATAAAATAGATGCTATTTTGAAGTATCCCATACCTGAGACAGTAACTCAAATCAAAAGCTTCTTAGGACTGATAGGGTATTACAGAAAATTTATTAGGGATTTTGCTAAAATAACGCGACCCTTAACACAGTGCCTGAAAAAGGGCCGAAAAATAGTAATTGACGAGGAATACCGAAATTGCTTCGAGACTTGCAAAAAATTTTTAACAAATGCTCCTCTATTACAATATCCAGATTTTAGTAAAGGCTTTATCCTTACCACCGATGCATCAAATTATGCGATTGGGGCTGTACTCTCACAAGGATCAGTAGGCGCGGATAAACCCATAGCTTATGCTAGCAGGACTCTTAGTGACACAGAAACCAAATATAGCACCATAGAGAAGGAACTTCTGGCTATTATTTGGGCTGTGAAACATTTTAGACCATATCTCTACGGAAATAAGTTCGTCATATACACGGACCATAGACCATTAGCATGGTTATACTCCCTGAAGGAGCCAAATAGTAAGTTAACGCGGTGGCGGCTTAGGTTAGAAGAATATGATTTTGAGGTCCGATATAAAAAGGGTCCCCAAAATACAAACGCAGATGCGTTGTCAAGGATTAAAATCCATGCGATTGACGACGACTTAGATTCCATATTCGTAAACGTAGGAGATAGGAAAGAACGGATTAGGAAAATCGTAGAAGAATTAGAACATGACCTGGCCACTGATGAACCCCCTATAGAGACTATAGAGCTTTCGGACTCTGATGACGGAGTTACCGCAAACTCCGTTTCCAATAGGGAACACGACGGGATACCGATCTTGAACGAAGCGATAGACTCTAAACCAAGGCAAATATTAGTTCATACATGGCATAAGGATAAGTTAACTGTTAAGGATATATCTAATAAAAAACAGAAAATTCTAGAAGTCCATTTACCCATAAATAACGAAAGTCTAGTTAAAGATTTCTTAAAAGAATACATTGACCCTAAAAATAAGTATTTTATATATTTCGAAAACGTTTTATTTAGAAATACCTTTTCTAAAGTAGTTATTAGTTTATTCAAAAAGGGATCAATTAAATTAAGCGAATGTACCGAGCGAATAATAAACTTAACAGATTCTGAACATGATCAAAGAGAAATAGTTTTGAAATATCATGAGGGTAAAACATGCCATAGAGGCATTAGGGAAACCCTTACTAAACTCAAAAGGCACTACTGGTGGCCCAATATGAAAGAGACGGTTACAGCAATCATAAATGGCTGTGAACCATGTAAAAAGATGAAGTATGATAGGAAGCCCATCAAACCACAAATACAACTCACTCAAAACCAAAACACTCCATTTCAGGAAGCTTTTATGGACTTACTTTATATAGAAGGTCAATATTATTTAACCGTGGTAGATGCATTCAGCAAGTTAGGTCAAGCAATTTATGTCCCTAATAGAAGTACCCCAGAGATAGTTAGGGCGTTAATTAAATATTTCAGTATGTATGGTTTACCAAAAAAACTCAATTGCGATTCAGGGACAGAATTCAATAATGCACTTATTAAAGAATTACTTAGCTTATATAAAATTGATCTACATATAGGGACACCAAATAATCCCAATTCAATGGCAGTAGTTGAGAGGTTTCACTCCACTATTATAGAAATATATCGATTAGCCAAATATGATAAGAGCGATTTAGACGCAGCATCCGTTATGACATACACCATAATGGCTTACAATAACTCTATACATTCTGCAACAGATTTTACTCCATTTGAGGTAGTTTTTGGACAAACAGAAGCAGGAAATGTATTTGATATTGATAGGGAGAAAAATCTATTACAAAAATTAATGTTAGATCATAGGAAACGTTTAAAGGTACTTTATGAATATATTTCAGATAAATTAGTTAGCGATAAAGTTAAGGTTAGAGATAAGAAAGGTGGAGAAGAACCACCTGTAGTTAAAAATGGGGATGATATTTATATGAAAAACACTAGGATTAGAAAAGCAAAAGAACTTCCACGCTATGAGAAAGCCCAAGTTATAGGTGAACCGCATAGAAATATAGTACCAGTAAAATTAAACAATAGACCAACTAGAGTAGCAATAAAAAACGTTAAACGTCCCCCACAGGTCGTGCCTAGTACTCCTACTACTAGCACCATCAGTGATCAACCTGGACCTACAAAACCTCAACAAGAACCCGGGGATAGCACCTCTGAAATTGGGAGTAGCAGTGAAGAAGAGTAATACTTGGACGATTTTTAAGTCTGTAGATTTAACTTCAATAGGATTACAGATAGATAGTAATATTCAAGATTTTGAAAACTTAAAGCAAATAATTAGGAAAAATCAATTAGATAAGGAATTATTAGGGATAGAAAAACAGGTAGATAATTTAATTAAAATTATTCGGGATAGATTAAGTCAAATAATACCCATTAGTTTTAGAGTTAAGAGATCCTTATTTAGTCCTTTAGGAACCTTAGTTAAAGCCATATCCGGCAACTTAGATGAAGAAGATGCAATCAGATATAATAAGGAAATAGCCAGCTTAAAAAGTAGGGAACATATTGTCGAACGCAAAGTGTCATCATTTCAAAAAGCATTCGATAAACTAGTTAACGATTCGGAAATAATTAATTTAAATATTAAAGACTTAGGGTTGAAAACCACAGAGATTAAAACACTTGCTCAAAACGAGACAAAATTCAATAATTTGTTAACCATGATGAACTCCATGTACCAAGTACTGAGTAACTTTCGTACTTGTTATGAAAACATACAAGAAATTGAAACATCAATTGCATTTAGTAAATTACATGTTTTACACCAATCCATTATTAACACTACAGAACTATATAATACTTTATTAGTTATAAATACACATGCAAAAACTATATATCCAGTTACTCACGATAATCTGATAAAATTAGAACACAACATTGTTGTAAAATCTTATATAGATGGTAATCAAAAGTTAGTTTTCGTTTTAGAAGTTCCCTTAATAGATACCGAAACATATAATTACTATAAGGTAATCCCTATTCCAATCCACAATATCACACATACCTTCACCATAATTCCTAAATACCCTTACCTATTGGTGAATCGATTGAAGTACATTCCAGTAGCAACTCCCTGCGAAAAGATCGAGAACAACAAATTTCTATGTACAGAAAACAATTTGGTACAATACCCCACGAAGACGTGTATTGAAGACATAATGCTCATGAAAAGTAACTATACCCAATGCCTGCAGAACCACATAAAAATAGAAGCTACAAAAATACAGAAGATATCAGACTACGACTGGATGATCTACTCCGAAGATAGTACTATCGTAAGCGAAAACTGCAACAATGAGATGCGAAAATACAGCATCCATGGAACATATATAGTAACACCCACACGTTCCTGTGAAACCTACATTGGAGAAATACTGGTGAACGCTGCCACCAACGTAACCGATATGAAGCCGCAAATATCCACCATACAAATACCAGAGCTGAGCAGCAACTTCGAAGTTCGTACCAAGAAACTAGATTTACGAAACGTAGACTTCAGTGACGTGAAAGAAGTTTTACAAAGTGTTAAAGCCAGTGATAGTGACTATCCAATGATACAAGACCAAATAATTTCATACAATACAAGCATTTGGACTGTCTGCCTGTATATAATACTAATCCTTATCATAACCACCGTTGTAATTATGAAATGCCGAAATTCCCTGAAGCCGAAGTTTTCACCTTCAGTGAATTTCTCACTTGGGGAGGGAGGAGTCAAGGAACCCCAAACCCCTCACATCAGCTTCGTCAGCAAGGCTAAAGAAGCAACATAGCCACAAACAGACGTCATAGCACATATTGCAAATTAGACATTTCCTTTGTATAAAAACGCAGTAGCTAATTAAGTTAATCAATAATTGTTTTTGTTTAGTAATAAGCTGTAACTCTGTCAATTTTCAAATAAATATATTTTTTATTAAAAATCCGTGTTTGAGATCTTAAATCGCGCGGGTCCTCCACGCAGTATCGTCTCGAATGTCGCAAGCCGACTGGCATAAGTCGGCAGTTGCCAAGCCGAGTGATAATATGCGGCAGCCGAGCGGCTTATTCCCGAACATTCATCTACATATATATATTCGATTTTACCGTCCGGCTTTGCCGATTGATGCCGGCTCGCTGTGTTTAGCAACTACCAAGCCGAGTGGTAATGTGCGGCAGCCGAGCGGTTTGTGATTCCCGAACATTCATCTACATATATTCGATTTTACCGCCCGGCCTTGCCGATTAATGCCGGCCCGCTTATGTGTGTAGCTACCCTGACATACTAACGAGGTTATGATAAATAAGTACAGTTAAAGTCTCCGCTATGGCAATAGGTTCGCAGCCTATTATTGCGGGATAACAATGTGACTGGCAACATGTTGGAGTAATAAACGCCTCTGTATACCCTTTCGTTATAGGTTCGGGAACCACGATAGCCAGCTAGTGATATATTCAGTAACAATATTGTAAACCCACGTGTCCGTTTGTTTGTTACAAATAAATTAATTTAAACTTACAAACTTTAAGATCAATAATACACAAAATGTTTGTTATTCATCCAAATTTATTGTATCACCTTCAAAGTATGCTCCTTCAGAAACGATACACTTACGCCAACGAATAATCCAATCATCAAAACTTTTTTTGAACGCTGTTTCCGGAATAGAGTTCAGATCTCGTCGCCGGGTGCCACGAAGTGGTAATTTGAGTTTAGGAAAAAGAAAGAAGTCAGCTGGAGCCATATCTGGTGAGTATGGTGGTTGCTCGATGGTATTTGTTAAGTGTTTGGACAAAAATTCCTTCACAATAATGGCCTTGTGCGAAGGCGCATTATAGTGGTGCAAAATCCAAGAATTTTCTTTCCACAAATCTGGCCTTTTTCGTCGAATTTGCTCCCGGTACTTTCTTAGCAGAGTAATATAGCATTCACGTTTTCCGTAATGGAAATAATGAACAAAGCGATTAAATATTATAAATTTTGAGTCGACTTGGCGTAGGCAAAGTAAATTTACCAATAAAATGGTTGAATATTTCAAATAATCAGAATAAACCCTTCTATATTATCTCTGCAAGTAACAAAATTGGAAAGATTGTTGTTCAATCGTCATACATTTAGACCCTAG
Organism: Nudaria mundana; assembly: GCA_963556515.1. NCBI lineage: Eukaryota > Metazoa > Arthropoda > Insecta > Lepidoptera > Erebidae > Nudaria > Nudaria mundana. Next base: position 20,973,315 of record OY748292.1, on the reverse strand, counting down.
GCAGAATAAAGGTTACACTTTTTACAGATCGGAACTTTTTATAGAAACTTTACCGTTCGGACGGGTGTGCCGGGTGTACCTATAAAAAAGATTTTATACAAAAATGTGTTATAGAAACACTCTAGTCTCATTTAATCAAATACAATTATAGCTTATTTATACACACACAAAATAATATTACTTAAACTTATACGGTATATAAATTAATCATTATTTACTTATAAATAGTTGTTGCCAAAATCGCAATATGACGATAAAATTTTTCCAACGTAAATATTCAGGTACTAAAATCTTTCTTATAATTATTTATTAGTTACAAAAATTTAAAAAAATATTATAACTATGTTATTTGTGATAGTAATTTACATATTTTATTTCGTGCCTCAGTGAAAGGCATGTATAGTTATACCTATATGACTGCTCCCATCGTTTTGCTCAAAAGGTTACCATACAATACATGTGAGTCGTACTACCGTTCGTCTTCTGCAAACCTGTAAATATTTGTGTTCTATCCAATTAAATTCTTTTCAATTAAAGCATGTCACATATCCTAAGTTACATCAAGCGGACTTGAGGCATTCATAAACTTACCCTCAAACTGCGAATCAATATTCAAACATAACTTTATCAAATCTTTACTAAAATTTAACAAGATTATGTCATGGGTTTTATTTAAATCTTTAATTAAATCCATCAGAGTACTAGCGGCGGTGAAATCTAACGTTTTTAAATTAACACCGTTTAATACTACAGGAACATTACATAAAGTATTAGAAGTTGCCTTTATTACTTTCTCACGAACATATTCTGCTGCACAATAGGACACATTTTCACAAAAATGAACTACCATCAGATCACCTTTAGAGTATTTCATAAACTCAACTTTGATTGAAGGTCTTGCAACATTGTATAATAAGAATAAAGCTTCAGCCAAAATGCCTGTTATAATTCCGTATTCCAAACCAAAAAATAGACACATAATTGCTGTCAAAAACCATAACACAAACTCCTTCACACTGTTTCTCCACAATCTAATAACTATTGCATGATCCATCATTGAAAACATAGCGGATATAATAAGACCAGCTAATGTAGCTTTTGGAATGTAATAAAACGCAGACGTGAAATATGTTAAAGCCACAATAAGTAGTAAAACTTTTGTTATTCCACCAACTGGTGTCTTTACTCCTGAAATATGATTTAAAGCTGTCCTTGTAAAAGACCCAGTGATTGGCATACTCCTGCCAAAAGATCCAATTATATTACACATTCCAATAGCAATCATTTCTTGTGTAGCATCGATTCTACCTCCTTCAGCAAACGCTTTTCCTATAGCCACTGTTTCAATTATAGCCACAAACGGTAAAACTGCACATTTGAATCCTAAAATTTGTGTCATTTCTATAAAATTGTAGGTTTCATTACCAACGATAGTACTAAACGGAGGCCAGCTAAATTTTGGAAGTCCATGGCCAATATCACCGATTAAAATCAAAGGTTCGGCATTATACGCCACTTTTATGATATACGCAATAATCATACCTAAAATAACCACAACAGCATTTCTGGATAAAGATATAAACCATCTGGATTGTTTGATAAATCCGTCGGTACGTTTACAACCTTCTCCCAGTTTCTTTAACAATATCAACAGGATTACAGTACTAGCTCCTAATATCGGTTCCCAAAGTTGTACAGTCTTAATATTCAAAAAGAAATGATATATTGATTCAGCAAAATAATTTCCTGATGATCCTTGTGAACCAAAAAACGATTTCAATTGCGATGCAGCTATTTGCAAAATAGCAGCGGTTGTAAATCCTTTAATCACTGGCACTGATATAAATTCTACCAAAAATCCCAAGTTTAGAATTCCAAGCAGTAATATGAACACTCCTGATAGGAAAGCCACTAAAATAGCGAAGTCAGGTGAATATTCGACCACGTATCTTGTTAATAATGTGGCAAGAATTGCTGTTGGGCCCACAGTCATGTTGTAGCAACTGCCGAAGAAGATGTAAACCATTCCAGAAGTTAGAGATCCGTATAAACCGTATTCAGGAGCTAGGCCAGCTATAACCGCGTAAGCTATACCTTGAGGTATAGCGGTTAACCCCACTGTGATGCCGGCGATTATATCTTGAATAATGTATTCCTTTTTATATTTAGGAAGCCATGCGATGATTGGTAATCGTTTTTTTAACATATTTGTACTGCAGATCTTCTTTATCCATCTTTTTCTTCTGGGTTTATAAGAACTGCTTATATTGTCGACTGTCTCGTTGTACATTTTAGAGCGATGCTCAAATGATACTAAGAAGAATAGTTATATTTCAAGATAGTAAATATCTTGAGTCGAAACAAGATTATCTTTATCGGATATCTTACAATGCGTATTGTTTAGATAATATACCTTCGTTTATCTTTGATATTACTGTACGTGCTGCAATTTTGCACACGGATGTACCCTTAAGAGGCTCCAGCTTGAACTCAAGCGCTCATGTCATCCACACTAAATGCCGTCACCATGAATGTCATTGGAAATGTCAATTAACTCCCCCTTATTATGTGTGTGTCCATGATGACGAGAACCTGGAGACGGTAAGTCACAAAAGCAAGCCACGAGGTAATGCTTTGAGAATTCCACCCACGCAAGTCCTCACTCGCCGACGGGGGCAGAATCTGACCCCAAAAAAATGCAAAATGCACTGATGTCTTGGGTTATACTGGACGGGGTAGGGCGAGTGATTTAAAAAAAGAAAGCAACCATGTAACTGCCAGTTTGTCTTTTAGTCGGGGACAATGTGTACACAAATGAGACCTCTTACATTTTTCGTTCGTGCGTTATAAGTGCATAAGCACGCCAGAGGTATGCTACGTACGAATTTCCACTTACCTCAATTGTAAACAAACCAACGTGCTTCTTAATTAAATTTCTCCGTTTATGATTAACAGTAAAACCCTACCAAAAGTGCGAGGTATCAAATTTAATGTGACTCGTAAACTGCGGCACGCTATTCGATTTGTACGGCTAACATCATTCTGTATGTGACGCGCCGTAAAAACCGTTCTAATAAAGTTTCGCCGATTTTTATGGGCTCTAGAAATTTCTATAATAACACTCGCTTCTTGAAACTCGAGATATAAAGGTGTGCTGGAAGATTTTTAATATGTATAAGGATTTGAATATAATAATATGAATAAGCGTCTCAGATTTTTGTACAAATGACTGTTTTCCAGGGTGGTCCTTTTCCAAAATTCTGTCACGCATCATAATCATAACATAGTTAGTATAAAACAAAGCCTGAGGACGTCGGGATAGTAGTTCACTCACCGACGCGGGATAAAACCCTACCAGAACGACGCGGGATTCTCATGCCGACATTTAAAGACCAGCATTTAAAGCATCATTTTCAGATACTTCAGTAAGCATAGAAATTGGACATAATCTTTGGTTTACAACACAAGTTTAAGCCGTAACCCCGAGGCGTCCATATACGGCAACTTCAAATTTCCGTAACAATAGCTTCGGAGAAGTCTTAAGTGTAAGTGGGTATTAATTCAGCCATATATCAGATAGGTTAGTTTGGCAGCTGGGTCTTAGCGACCCCTCTACAACAAAGGATTTAATAAGATAGGTATGCAGTGTACGGTTAACTTGCTCATGATTTAAGGCTTTGTTACGGTGTCAATTTGTAAGGATATCCATGGAAACGTTTGATTGGATTCTTCACATTATCGGGCTTTTGTAAAATACTACATATTAATAAATGTGAACGTTAAGTAATTTATTTCTTGCTGGTCAGGGTCAGGCTAATTAATATATTACGAAATATGACCCCTCTGGAACATATTACACTGCTTTTATTTGGGTTCTTTTAACTTGACCGAACTGACCTACAATTACTGATTTACAACTTGAAGTTGTAAATCAGTAAGGGTTGTCTCTTGTTTGTGACACGGCATTGACCATAGAGTTGATATTGAGGCATTAACGTCATAATTATTGGTCAAATTATGCTGGTATATATTTTACTTTACTGGACAACCCTAACGTTCGAATGATGTTCTTTGGAAACAAAAGAATGTGCTTTAATTAACGTCGGAGTGCAAGTTCTGTATGTAAGTATTCTGTGCCTTAAGTTCAAATGGAATAGTACCTATCTTAAAGCGAAACCTGACAGTTTGCATGCACCTGCTTAAGACGGTCAAGACTAGAACACCAATAAAACAAGGCCGTTTCCGTTCCCTCTGTATGCTTAGATCTCTAAAATCTACGCAAAGGAATTTTATGCGGTTCACCAATGGATAGAGTGGTTCTTGAGGAAGGTTCTAGTATATAAGTTATCTAGAGGACGAAGCCGCGAGCGTCCGTACAACAGAGTGTCTAGTACCAACTCCTTACGTTAATTTGTTCGAAATACGTATACGTTCGTATACCTCCATACATTTGACACAGTTCCCTTACGTTACCGCTAGGGGCGCTGGTGTGAAATGTATGGGGTATACGAGAACGTATTTCGAGCAAATTGACGTAAGAAACTGGTACTGGACACACAGGCGTCGTTATATAATAGGATGGATAAATAAGAATACCACAATACCCAATCATCGCCTTCTTAGATTTTAATGAAGTAATTAAGGTTAAAAAAAGAGTGATTACTTGTGATGATAGTTTCATAAAAGTCAGTTCTTACAATTTCCCCTACCGTCTCTCTAATGATGATTGATCATGGACAGACCCTCAGAGCAATTATCACTTTATTGACTATTAAATAGCCCCTCCGTAAGTTGACTGTTAAAAATAGTTATTTAGTCAAGTTCGTGACGCAGAAATGATTTATGGGATCAGTTTAAAATGTGTATCTTTTAATTTTTAATACGGTGAAATTTTAGAATCATTGGCTGCGAAATAAAAATACATAAATACAATTAAGCCTGTTTTCTCAACGGTTTAGGCAGAAGCATATTGTATACGCAAAATCATACTTCGGCAGTTGTAATAATAACTCTAACCGGGAATTTTAATATTTTTACCTTGTCGATCCGTTGGCAGGTGCTTCATTTAGAGTTGAGGTTAGCTTGTACCTCTAAGATCTAGATTGTTTATGTTTGAACGTATCTGTACTAGTAAACTCACAGCTTGAAAATATAATCTGAGGCAACAGGGTCCTATTCTGAACATTATGGCTTGTAAGTACTAAAGTAAGTTTTCCCGTAGAAAAAGGGTGTGCTGTTGTTTTGGTGTGTAATGTCGGGAACATATATGCGAAGGCACGCGCACCTCCATCACGCCTATCAGACGGGAGTCGAACTCCCACACTATCGGTCGTACGCAGGCTGAAATATCGATAACATCACGATGTATACAACTCGTGATTCGAAATTAAAGTGTAAGTATTTTCTAGATGCCTACATAAAATCACGCCTCATCGAGTGAATATCGCGCCCACTTTTCGCCAGTAACGTATATGTGGTTCCATGTGGGTCTAGTGTATTGTCACTTTTAATTTGCCAGAGCTTGGGTTGAGCAGAAGTAAGCCTCAGATAAACATTCTTTACAGCAAATATTTTTTTCCCTAAAAATAAACCAATTGTTTGACAATTGTTTGACTAGAAATAATTCAAAAATATATATCAATAGCGTATTGTATTTTTTCTTCAAATGAACATAAAAAAAATTAACGTACAAAAAAAATATGATTTGCTTAGCAAAATATACTGATTGCACAGCAAAACCTTCTGAAGTCATAGGGCAATCCGACTTGGATAGATTTGGGTAGAAGACTATAGGCGGGAGGCTCCCTTTAGTTTTCGTGGTTATTTTTTTTAATACCTAGAAATGGTCTTAGATCAATCCGGTTTGGATAGGTTAGGTAAGCTTAGACTTTTTAAATAATAGCTATGCGTCACAAACTAAATTGCTGCTAAAATTGATATAATTTGAAGTAATTATTTGCTGCGCAAAAAATGTTTGCTTAGAAAGGTTTTAGTACAAAACGAAGGTTTTTTGAATAGCAGTTAAATACTACCCATTTATTTTAAACCACGTTTTCTCAGCATGTCACTTTTTAACGGACTTCCAATTTTTTTTGTTAAATATTACATATTGTAAATCTATTTTACACCCTTAACCATCATTCAGAAGCGTGATCATACATAAAATCAAACAAATCCGAGTTTGTAAGCATTCAATATCATCCCTTGAAGGGACAAGATGGAGCTTATCACAAATTTGTGTGCCCCCTAATATTTCAGCTCCTAAACGCGTCAATAGGGGACACTTTTTCCGAATTTATTAGCGTGATTCAGCGCGTTTGATTTTTTTGACAGATTTATTATAGTTATAGATTTTCGTTTAGATTAGATAGGTAGTGATGACGCGGTTTCTGGATGTGATACATGTAGCCGGAGGGTAAAAGGAATTCTAATCAACTTAACAGTGTATTATTTATGTATTTTAACTTATTTAGTATGTATTACTGTCTCAGTAGCTGAGTGCAACACCTAGCCAGGCCGATTTTAGGATGGGTGACCATTTTGAAGACATTGAGACCCTTCCGTACTTTGGAGAGCACGTTGAGTCTTTACCGGGTATTTGGAGCCTTAAGACAAAATCCGACTGTTCTAACTATAAAGCTTTGATATCGCCCATAGGTTGTGGAGTTGCTCCAAGGAAAATTTTCGAAGTTCAGCCGCATCGCATTTAAACTGGAAAGCCCCAACAAACACACGAACTACCGGCTACCTACTCTCGCTGGAGTAGGTAGCTGGTAGAACGATAGTCCCTGGAACGTGCCTCAAATTACTTTTACTTAAAATATTAAGAAAGAAATTATAAATAGATCACAAAAACTGATGTCATCGGCGGGATTCGAACCCACGGCCTTTCCCTAACAGGGGAACTGCTCTGCCAACTGCCAACTTTTTCTTGTACAGAAAATGTATCTTTGGATGCCAGTGGCTATAGACCGGTGATTGAGGAGATGCCTATTTTCAGCGTTGGAAAGCAATAGATTGATGATAATGACAGAAATTTTCATGGAGTATGAGCATAAATAATTCGTCGTATTAAGTAATGATTAGGGATTGTATTAGATATGAATTTGCTGTACTAGGTACTTAGTTAAATTATTGTGATGTATATTCTTATCTGCTTACTATTTTTTAATACTCTAAGTTCATGAAAGATCTCGACGGTATCGTTCATGATAAATACGGTGCGGGTTCTGCAGACGGCAGCCAAGATTACCATGCGTGGAAGTGGCAGCTCACGACTAATGGACCCACTTTATCATACACCATGACTTGGAAAATTATTTTCTTACGCTTTAGTAACGTAGTAGTAGTAACGTTTGTGTATAAAATACATAAATAATAGTCAAACAATTTTCTTTAAATAATGTCGTTGACTGCACTGTATGTAACAAAAATTATTGGTCTGAGCTCTTAAATTATAAAATAAAGGAATTCAATAACTATTCTGTAATTTGAACCTGAATCCAACAGCCAGGTCCGATGTTACATAGGTAAGTAGGAACTACATTCTCTGCAGTCTTACCAGAGAATGAAAGTTGTCATGAAATATACAATTTTAACGTAACTTCCTCTATTTTTTCTAAATATCTTATATCCACAGCATTGACACGTCTAATCACGTGGAAATAATGGTTGAACGAGCACATTGTCGGTGTTCCTCGTACCACTATTCTGAACCCCCACGCCCTTCTAAACCGTACACATTACTATAGCATCACCGGTATTTTGATACTTTTTGGTGTATCAAGTTGTAGTGGTTGAATCTTGGTGGAGCGTCTCCCGAGTTCTTTTTTTTTGCGTAAAATTTGAAGCTTGTGAATAGAGAACAGTTTACAGATGATTAACTTTTGACTTTATATATTATATGTAGGTATTCTTTAGCGAAAGTACGTCATCTGTGATGCCTGATATGGGCCCCGTATTGTTACGTTTCGAGGTGTTCAGGTTGTTTTGAACAATGTCTTGGCTAAAATGTATATTTCGTATTTTAAGTTGTCGCATCGGAGCTTGTCCAATATTGGAAAAGTAAAAAGGAAATAATAAGCTACATCTTCAACATTTGATGAGTCCGTAGTCCGTAACGGTAGTGTGGTGGCGTTTCGTCTTCCGCCTCGACAATGTGAGTTCTATCCCCGGTCACTAAACCACCACTAATGTTAACCCACTCCTAACACCTAGTACCCTTATCTTAACTGTAAAAAAAACTGGAAAATATAATTTTTATGTGCCTTTCTTTATAAACTTCTAAGATCTTGTTGAAAATTGACACGAAAACAGATTGATATCTTGTGCAGATCTTATCTTATCTAATAAGTTCTCGTGGACTACCGCATATCATAGTACTAAATAATATGTAAGTAACAATATTCATTTAATGCCAATAAAAAAGAGTAAAAATATTTTTACTACAACATCGCAAAAACTAAAATCTTAGGTTGGGTTTGCATCGACGCGGTGCCCTAAAGGTCTGTATCTTATGTGTTAGCGCGACGTAATCTACGTTAGTCCAAACTCGTTCTAAAACCGGGAACAAAATTGAAACCTTAAATACATTTCGCCAATTAGTTACATACAACCCAATGTTACCCTGTTACCCAAATCAATCTCTGTTTTACCTTAAACGCCTTCATAATTGAGGTCACATCAAAAACAAAACATATTCATATTAACCTTCAAAAAGCCAGTTTAAATTGCAACTACGTTATTTCTTCTACTAAAGAAATAAGGTTAAATTTGGTAAAACAAACGTATTTACTAAAACCTTGTTGTCAAACTTTCTATACAAATTTTAATATGCATTTTAATTATCATCTATTTTTGTTAAAATAAGGTACAATTTGGTTTGCAATGATTGTTATGGAGGTTTGCAAAAGCTAGGGTAACTCGGCCCTCGTCAAATTTACCCTGGTACAGACAGAGGTAATGAAATATAAGCTACCAAATGAGGCATGCGTAGTTTCCAATAGCAACCTTTCACATCGCTCATTTGTGAAGTGCTGAAGTACACACATATTTGTATTTGTATAACTATGATACCTATGTCATTACATACGAGTATATCTATTGACCCTATTGTACATATAACAAAACGGTAGGCCGGATGTCTGTTGGTACCTTTTAAAGTTACAAAAAAAAGTTTAAAGCCTAGATCAAATATACCACCGGGTATAATTAATCTAAGGTGTAAAGATATTAACAAAACACAAGAATGGTTTTTTTTGTTCATTCTTATCTGTCTTTATGTACAGGCTTATCTCCGAGGATACTAAACACATTTTCTTGCGGTTTTCACAAGTATAGCTCAGGGCAACATAGGTAATTTTTTTTTAATAAAATCGGGTGGAGTCATTTTTGTTGTGTTTGGAATTTGGACCATGACAACCTCAGTAGTCGGTTGAATATGTCCTGTAATAGTTGTACCATCTGTAACTATTTGACCTGACGCTGGTCCCGCGTAATAACTGGCCTATTGATGCTAAACGGCCTTTATATTTGCCAAAGCCTCGTCTGTTGATCGGCAGGTGCACCACTTCATTGAGGTAGGCTTGGGTGTCTAATACCTTGGGGTCTTTTGAAAAATGTATGTAAACATTAACATCTTATTCATAAACTCTTAGTTATTTTGTTCAACTATTTCTGATATATTTTCGTATCCTTCATAATTTATATGGACATTTTTAACCTTTGACATGAGGTTGAATGCCCGGTTTGCCCGGATGGATAGTAATGGAAATTTTATGATGCTTTTTATGGGTTTTCCAGGGCTCCTTCGCGAAAACTGTGTGTTATGTTAAAAAAAAGAAGCGTTTTGAATGAAAATGAGGGACCGCGTGGTGACGAAAACGTTCACGATCTATTTTATGATGCGAGGATATGGAAATATTGGGTTTATTTTTGTTTATGTAACGCGCCTGTTTTCTTTTATCGCGTGTTTGCAGATATTTTTTGAGAATACCTGGCGGACATATGTTTTGATTTCGTATATTTTTGAAGTAAAACTTCCTTACGAACAAGAATTGGAGAGTAGGTAGTATGAGATAGGGCGTTTTCACATTGTCAATTTTATAGTGACGATATCGTCACGATAAAATTGAAATTCTTACCTTAAAGCTACTGCTGCTACTGACGATATCGTCATGATACGTGCAATGTGATAACGCCCATAGAATGCGTGACGAGACCGTTACGAAAAGTGTGATCAGGCAAGGTGAACAGAAGTTGAGAGGGAGATACAAGTAAGTGGGCTGTAGGGGCAAGAAATAAAGGTGTCACCACATTATGTTTTAATTTATTAATTTTCTGACTAGGTATACTCTTTTTGTAGATAATTGGGTAGATTTTTTAAATCAAGTCACAGTAAAACAAAATACCTAATAACTACAGCTAGCAGCAAAATTAATGAGTAGTTTTGCCACACGTCAACTTATACTGGATGGTCTATAATATCTATTAAGTACCGTTTGCTCAAATCAATTCAAATGTAATATATTTAAGATAATATAAGTCTGGTAGTTAGACCAAAAAAAGTTAGTCAAAAAAGCTGTATCCAATACCAAGTATTCACAACATTTTAGTGTGTAGTCTAGTAAATAAATATTAGAACTAATGTAGTATCTCATAAATTGTCTAGCGTGAAATTTATTGACTTTCCAATAAAAATATTAGGCAATACATTAATGTAGTCTCCTGAGGCTAGAGAGAGACGCTCAAGGTGCCTACTGTAACGCCATCTCGTAGCGAGTAATAAGACTACCAAACTCGGCGCCATCTAGCAGCAAATCGCAGTACTACTACGTAACGTCTTTCGGGAATGTTCTGTCAAGGTACTTCTATGTAACGTGTTATCTAGAAGCATCTCGAAGGTGTGGAATGTTCGCGATATTTCTTCCGTGAAAATTCCAGAGTAATCTAGAGTAATGACCGCACTATAAAGGCGGAGCACTTCGGTGGCGGATGATCAGTATTTCCAGAGCGATAATACGAGTTATACCTGCGAGTTCAAGTGCGATTAAAAGTGTTTAGTGAAGCTTTATAGTGAAGTGTAAATTAGTGGTGTAATAAATAAAGTGTTTTGTGGTAGTTTGATCGGCATTTCAATTCGGTAGAACCCCGGCTCGTAACAATTGGTGTCAGAATTGGGGATTTGGACAATGCCGGTGTTACCGAAAGAAGACACAGAGGGCGTCCGTACCAGGGGTCAGCGCCAGCAGGAGTTGGACAGCAGGCGCTTCGGAGGTAATACGCCGGAGAGGTTGGGTGGTCAGGAGCAGCCAACGGTGGAAGCAGGCCCGCCCACGGTATCTCCAGCGCCAGCACCTCCAGACTTTGCTGCGCTGATGGCGATGCTACAGGAGCAAGCCCGTCGCCAGGAGGAGCAGGCCCGCCACCAGGAGGAGCAAGCCCGCCGGTTGGAAGAACAGCTGCTGCGGGACAAGGAGGAGCAGGCACGCCGCCAGGAGGAGCAGGCACGCCGCCAGGAGGAGCAGGCCCGCCGGTTGGAAGAACAGCTACTGCGTGACAAGGAGGAGCAGGCACGCCGCCAGGAGGAGCAGGCACGCCGCCAGGAGGAGCAGGCCCGCCGGTTGGAAGAACAGCTGCTGCGTGACAAGGAGGAGCAGGCACGCCGCCAGGAGGAACAGACGCTCCTCATGAAAGATCTTCGAGCGACTTTTGGCAAGGAGATGAATGTGATGAAGGATCAAGTTCATCATGTTGAGAACCGCATCACGGAAGCCGAAACTCGGATTGAAGATGTAAAAAACCAGATTACAGATGTGAGGAAAGAGCTGGGAAATCTGAAAGCTGGAGATGGGATTGCGACTTCCTTACCTGCCGTACCTTCAGCGCGTGGATTTAAAGTACCGCCATTCGATGGGACATCTTCATGGTCAGCCTATAAAAAGCAGTTTGAAGCCGTTAAGAAGGCAAACGGGTGGAGCAAAGCCCAGGCCATGACTGCGCTTACATTGGGTTTGCGAGACAAGGCGTTAACCATCCTAGAAGCTCTCGGAGACGATGTTTCCTACGAGCAGCTACTAGAAGCCTTGGAAACCAGATACGGTGACGCTCACCTGGAACACGTGTATCGTGCGCAGCTGAAGGATCGTGTCCAGCGCTCTGGTGAAAACTTGCAACAGTGGGCCCTGGAAGTTGAGAAGCTGGTACGGAAGGCATACCAGTCGTTACCTGCGCTCATCGATGGGAATCTGGTGCAAGTATTCATCGACGGCATCCACGACCTGGAAGTCAGGGCCGCTGTCAGACTCGGGCACCATGAGACTCTCAAAGACGCCTTGGCTCATGCTTTGGAGGTCGAAGCCGTACGGAAGGATCATCGATCTCACCGTGTCAGGGAAGTTGTAGCATCACCGGCTCGCGACCGTTTCACGAGGTATAGCCCTAGGTGCTACACATGTGGTGAGAGGGGCCACCTTCGATCCAGTTGCCCAAAGCGGACTGCTGAAAGAGAAGAAAGTCGTTCCCAAGAGGATAGGGTGGCTAATGTCACCGCCCAGCAACAGGAAGGGAAACGAATAAATGCCAGGACTGCGGGGCGGGTGCTGGCTGATTTTAGAAGAGCCCCAAGGGTTTCGATCTCACAAACCCAGGATGGGAACAGCCTGATCATCAAGGGCGAGGTAAATGGAACACCATGCAAGCTGACAATAGATACTGGAGCATCTCGCACGGTTGTCAGTTCCCGACTTGCAAATCGGTTCCTTGGGGACTCTGCAAACCGTGACCGCATCAACTTGGTAACGGCCACGGGTCAGCGCATACCCGTCCGAGGAGAGAAAGAGATGCAGTTAAAGTTGGGCAATGGAATTTACCTGCATAATGTCATCGTGGCTGACATAATGGACGACTGCATACTGGGCTTAGACTTTATGAGGAAGAACTCTTGTGAGATCGACGTCAAGCAAGGAGCGATGAAATGTGGTCAAGAGGAACTTTTCATGGAAGGAGCGTTATCAGGAAAAGTGTACAGCTTGAAGAAGGTCGTGCTTCCTGCCAGATCAGAAACGACTGTACCAGTTAGTCTCCCTCAGAATTCTGGGCGAACACATCGATGTGTACTCATAGAAGGGATATACAATGAACTTCCATGGAAAATGGCCCGAACTCTGGTAAGAGCCAATGAAGCCTCAGTGGTACGTGTGCTGAACCTTAGTGATAAGGAACACGTGATAGAAAAGAGCACATTGATTGGCACTTGCGAAGAAGTAGATTGGATGCGCCGATGCCAAGAGTTGAGTACTGGGAACATCGTCAACAAGGACGCTAGAAACAACGTGTTGACACTTTTAGAAGACTGTCGTAACATCTTAACGAAGAATGAAATGGACAAGGCTAAGAAGATGTTACTCAAGTACGCCGATATTTTCTCTTCGAATGATGCTGACATTGGGAAGACTGGATTGGTTCAGCATAGAATCAATACAGGAAATGAGGCACCCATCCGTCAGCGACCAAGGAGACTGCCAGTAGCACGAGAAAAGGAAGTTGAGACCATGATTGAAGGAATGGTAAAAGATGGTGTGATAGAACCATCGTCAAGTCCATGGTGCTCACCTGTAGTGCTGGTGAGGAAGAAAGATGGCAGTATGCGGTTTTGTAGTAGTTTGATCGGCATTTCAATTCGGTAGAACCCCGGCTCGTAACACTACTATAGTTTCTCACTTAGTTATCGTTTTTCAAAATCGAGACATACTCGCATATGATATCATTTCGTCGCATTTGGTCCACTTCGCAATTAGTAAGCCAGACAAAAACACGTCCACTTCGCATTTATTTTATAACGGTTAGTACTACGAACCTCCCTTATAGTTGCTGATGTAACAAGTGGACAAAGCTCTTTATTAAGTATATGTTTTTTTTTATGGCTTATTTATCAGACCTTGACAGAGGCAGCATAGGTGGCCAACGTCAGTTGAAGCCCTGGGGTTGAACTTCCGAGGTACCCGTACCCGGGTCGCTTGACAAATAACGTTAGGGTGTGTATTTCAATAAAATGCTAATGAATAATAAGGTACCTTTATTTTCTCCTTCGGATTACTTGGTGTAACACAGAGCTTTTGTATAGATACATAATTTTCTTTATAACTATTATTCTGTTTATAATTTCGACAGAATTTATGAGGGTATTTAATCGAAAGCTAACTTGGCTTTCGAGATACATTCGACAAAAGAACTCGTAGTAACACAGTTTACTATTGAACAACATTAAGATGCTCGTAACAAATCACCGCTGGTGATTTTCACCTACAAGAGATAGAGACGTTACTCGTCATATATACAGGATGTTTAATGTAAGAAAACTTATACACTGTTAAAAGTTATGTAATTTTACATGCAAAAAATTACATAAACCTGTAAAATTCCCTTAAAATCTGGGAAACTTACGGAAAAATATGAAATATTACGTAATTTTCGTGAATTTTCCATTGTAAAAATTTTTAACAGTGTACTGCGGACAGAAACCAGAACTGAGCATTTCAAGAGATCGTTCCTCTGTAGAACGATAGAGACCTGTAACTATATACCAACTATTAGAATCAATAGCCATTCTGTAATTGTAACCTGATAAATAGCCAGTCTTTGACCACGGCTTGATGTACTCGGTCGAAAACGTTAGGCTAAATATAACGCATTTAAGTCCCGAAATTATAATAGTACTAGCAGACACCCACGGCTTCGCCCGCTTGACAAATTATATACACAGAACCACTCTATCCATTGGTGAAAACTACACCACATCCCGTTGTGTAGTTTTAAAGATCTAAGGACACATACGGACGGAAGCGACTTTGTTTTCTAATATGTACCTAGTAACAACAAATTCTAGCCTAAATCCAACAGACAGGACTTATGTTTTCATAATAAAATCTCTGCAGTCCAGGCTAATATTTTTTTATCAATAAAAATAAATCAACTTCAAAAACTATTCACCACATCCTGTAGATGTCGGCGGGCAATGCCCGTCTGGTTCATTATAATAGCGATGTGCAGATTTGTATGGCATACCTACGACCTTTGTATGAAACATTCCCTTCAAACATTCCTAACGTCCTTAGTCTAGACTCAATGAGGTTTTATTATTAAACGTTGATTAAAATATTCACGGATAACTTGGATTTAATTGGATGTGTGTTTACGAGTGTATTTTGTTGTTATGAGGTGTTAAGGACTTCCTATCAACATCCCCAGGTTCCAAGTCATCATCTCCTGTACGCGGTGCACCTGTTGATACGTTGAGGAAGCGTATCACAAAATTATTTGTTCTGAACCGAGGATCGAAGTCGAGATTTCGGTGTCGTATGTCTATGCACTCCCGTCAATCTTTTAAACTATTATTAAGACAGGTTTAAGGTTTTTTTTTTAAATGTCCGCGGCTTCGGCCACGGCCATTGCTAGACGTATCTGGTACGCCATCTTAAGGATAACCTCTGGGCGTCGGCGGAGGTTAAAGTTGTTTCTGGTTTCATGAGAATTTCCTGTCGTTCGTGGTGCGAGTGCCCAACACTCGCCTGAGCCTCGTCATGGAGGAGAACTTCTGGCCACAGGGCGTGGTATTCCGTCGCTTACGCGGATCGGTACCATCGGAACGCAAAAGGACCTAAGTGCGATAGTGAAGTGTTTACTAACACTAGGCTTAAGATACTATCACTAACACAACTTTATAATATCTGTAATGTATTCTTAGTTTTAAGGTATTTATCTATGGGCCGCCCGTAGAATAAGTTTATACAAACTGTAACTTTTCTATTTGTTGCCTGAAATAAATAAATAAATAAAAATAAAATAAAGACTTTTTTGAAGATAACACATACCTACATTATATAATCACGCCTATATCCTTGAGGTGATAGACAGAGTAGAATAACACAATCACACTTTGTCAGTAGTAAATTTTTTCCCATAGAAATTCAATAACCATTCTAAAATCCGATATTATATAGGTACCTACAGCGCAGATGATAGAACATGTATAGTCTCTGCAGGCCAAGAGAAAATAATTTCCATAAAATAAAACATAAAATCGCCTTCAAATTGACAAGAAGCAAGTTTCCTCAAAAAGCTGCCGTTACAAAGCGATCTCATTACTTGACGCCAGGATAATGGCTGCCAGCGAGGTGCCAGTTGATGAATCGGCCAGTTTTCCTGGCATCTTTACTGGCGTAATGAGCGATCCGGCTTTATCTCGCTTGATGCGTGATGGATTGACGCTGGGGGAGGGATGTATTTTGTTTTCTTGCTATGTTCACTAAAAATAACTAGTTTGTGATGAAGTTTGTTGATACACAGCTTGTCCTTTTCCGTGAGAGTGTAGGCCAAGGCGTTCTGTACACCATTTGGACAGGCACATACAGACATAAGCGGCCACTTTAGTTCTCGTATATATGACAGAATTAATTATCTTTGATATACACAATTAAAAAAAATTCCGATGATAATAAATATAATAAATAAGTTATAATAAATATGTTAGGACAAATTCACACAACGCCATCTAGTCTCAAACTAAGGAGAGCTTGTGATATGAGTACTAGATAAACTGATATAAATACTACCTTTTGTTTTTGTAAATACATACATATTATACATAGGAAACACCCAGACTTCGGTACAAACGTATGTGTCATCACACAAAGTTTATCCCGACCGGGAATCGAACCCAAGACTCCGGCGTCGAAAGCGGATGCACTACCGACCTCGCTACCGAAGCAGTCAAAATAAAATCAAAATCAAAATCAAATTCAAATTAAAATTGATATCAACAACTATTCTGTAAATCGAACCTAAATTCCATCACCATGTGTGTAAAAGACAATATCTCATAAATTTCAAAAACTTAAAATGTCATAGACTAAACAAAATTTGAATTTAGAACTAATAAAAGTATGTAAACACATGCGCAGTACTGGCATACATAAATTTAATACAGCACGCGGGGGTCCCACGGTGGTGACGAGTATTTTTGTCATGCAAGCACACAGCTGGCGATCTAATTACGCTGGCCCATTCACGAAGTTTCAATCGTGATTCGGGAGTGAGTCCGACTGAGTCATTCTTGCATAACCGCTTGCATGTCTTTATTTCCCATTACATATTAATGAAATAAAAAATAAATGATTCTAAAACCATTTTTTTCTTCCTTAGTACGTAAAAACGACTGGAAAATTTTTAATACAATTTGGTATGGAAATAGTTTAAGACCCAGGAGATATATTAGACCATTTTTTATCCTGATAATAGTTTCCCGTGGGAATTAGAACGAGAAGACAACTATTAGGTATACGTTGGCAGAACAGCGGGCGTCTGTTAGTAGAAATCTACAGATTCCCTGAAGTTAATACCTACCACTTATTTTGATGAGTTATATTTATTTATTACTTACCTAAGCAGTTTTATTTCTGCGAAATACACCTGCAGTTCTTAGCTACATGCTCGGATTTTTATCACTATCATCACTACATATTATAAAACAAAGTCGCTTCCGTGTATGTATGCTAATATCTTTAAAACTACGCAACGGATTTTGATGCGGGTTTCACTAATGGATAGAGTGGTTCTCGAGGAAGGTTTTTGTGTATATAATTTTTCAAGCGGGCGAAGACGCAGTCGTCCGCTAGTAAATAAAAAATCAATGTTTTTGGACATTCGCACACAACATCATATAGCCCAAGTTAAACTAACATGTATAAGCGTGTGCTATCGTATCTAGATGACTGATAAACATAATATATAGGTACATAATATTATACACAGAACATTCGAAATTAGTAGTCACGGTTTTTCTGTAGTGCCAAGAACGGCAATTGGGTTTGACACCTACACGAGACCAGCAAAACTGGCGAAAAGTCGACGAATAATATCTCTCTGCCAACCGCTTCGGGGTAGAGCCATACTAGCGTGATTATATATACGTATGTACGAATGTAAATAGGAAAAAAACCCGAGGCAGTGAGTGTTCTTTCTGCATTTACTCTTCTTGTTGGTATTTCAATAACGAAAATTTCACCGTCTCGCCTTTCGCATTACCAAGTCTATTGGCAATGTACACTCAGACTGAAACTAAGTAATATTCAACAGACCCTAGACTGTAATAAGTGCTTCCACAAAATTTTATTCCATATCAAGATTCCAGACTTCCATTAAGAATGCTGTTATGTATAAAATTTGATGACATGCAGTGAGTGTCTAAAGTAGACATACACACTTATAGTGCATATCTTGTTTATATTATTACCTATCTTTCTTCCTAAAAAAATTAATGTGGATCTACTTATAAATGAGCACGCCTATATCCCCAAGGGGGTAGGCAAAGGCGGACTACACACCTAAATGTCGCCATTAGTTTTGTTGTTCCCACCTAATGGCGAAATTTCTATTATCTACGCAGGACCACCACGTAATAGGGACGTAATACAAAATTCATACCCATTCTGTAATGTAAAATAGATCTAACTTACTTGAATATTTCCAAACAGTTTTCACACTATAAAATCCTAAATCTGTACTCAAAATATGGTACAATATACAATATTTTGGGCAAATATACATAATTCAATATTAAACATTAAAGCACAAAAAAGCTATCCGTCGATTATTTAGTGCACCATTCTATTATGTTATCGCAAAACCGTAATAATTTACCCCTCTTAGGGACAACAAAGAGGCCAAATAAGTTTGGTGGCCCTCCGTCGGAGGGAGTGAGCGAGAGTTCCCAGTAATTCCCAGTTCCCGAGAGCAGTATGGGGTCGGAACCCGCGCGGTAAGGACGTGCATGTCGTTGTTAAAACGCTGGTTCGATCGGACAAAACGCGAACGATTTTCAGTGACAAAGTGACCTTTTGAGAGACTGTTTATAAACATTTATATGAAATGATAAGTTATTTTTCTGAGAAAGTGCTCAAATTGTGTTTAAGTACATAAAGTGCTTAAATCGCGTTTTGTTTTCAACGCGAAAGGAACTATAAGGAGTCAAAAATTATTTTATATCAATTTTTCAAGGTGATTGCTAGCTCTTTAGTCTGTTTTAAGTGTATTTAGTTTTGTATTATCTACGTTTTGTTTATTTTGCATTTCCTTTTTATTATTTACATATGCCCTCTATGATGTTATCGACTATCAAACCAAATTTAAGTACTTTAATTATTAAATTAATCCGTATAAAATAGGAATTTTATCCAATAAACAGTTTATTTCATTTAATTGAGCAACTTGCCAAGTTATTTTTCATTAAAGTGTAGAATTTTTAATAATACGCGTTTTATATTATGTCTGTATTAAAAAAATCTAATCCCTTTTAATAAAACAATATTCTTTATCGTAAAATATGTATTCTGATCGGTAATACTATTTCATCTATCCGTCATAAGGTTTTCTTGCATTTCTCATCTTTTAGCTGTAAACCTGCAGTTAATAAGACTGCAGTTAATTCAATACTTAGTTTTTTTTTTCAAATATTCTCAATTATTTTTTATAACATGTAACATTCTGCACAATTTTTGTTAAATTGGACAGTTTCAGTTAGACATATTTTGATGAATTTATGAGATGATGATGAATTATATAGGTATTGTTGAAATGTCAAATCATACTGCACCCCCACTCAATTTTTTTTTTAGGTTAGGGTTTAGTTTACTGGGAATTTTCTCAGTCTCTACCAGAGGCGCTCGGCAATGGACGTAGGTGAGGCCGCGGCCCGCGGAATAAAAAATAAAATAAAAAAAACCCCTTCAAATAGTGCCACAAGTCAAAATAAACCCAAATTGTCGAGAACAATGCCTTTAAAATAGAATCTTCTCAGAGGCGATATATTAATGCCATTTAGTATATGCCATTAAAAAAAGAAGTGCTGCTGTCTAAAGCAAACCTTTAAGATTATAAAATTATTTGGTTCACACATAAAGATAAATATGAACTACTCCAAGTATTATATATCTGTTTAGAAATATATAATTGTTTTAAATATTTCTAGGATCAGCAAACTATTTTATTTCTAGTCCTAGATTTAAATAGGCATTCAAAATACATATCACAAGAGCTCGATAAATTCTACATGAAATATTTACTGTTTAACCTTCGTTGAGTATTAGTTACTCATCTGTTATGGAGATATCTGTTCAAACTAATCTATGTTAGGCCCGTTTGGGGGGTCCAACCCTTCGTTTGACGTATTTAAAACTAGCGTTATCGATCCCGGTACTGTGGTTTACAATGTAAGTATTGAGCATAAAGATTGGGAATCAAGATTTTGTGGCACATTTACATCGTTAAGAGTTAGAGTAAATTAGAGTTTAGGATAGCAAAAATGATTGTTTTACCTTTACCTTTACCTTTTCGAATAAGTGCTACTATTAAATGGCAGTAAAAAGTTTTAGAGTCGATTAAATAAAAATTATTGCCACGAAATTAATTTTGAAAATCGTTTATTATTTTTGTATGTTGTTATATAACATTGTTGTTCATTATTTGTGATCGTGGTTGAATTAAAATTTGACATAATTAGAAAAAACATTGAAGAATTTGTGAGATAATTGGCGTTGCATTGTCAAAACATATGTCGCACCTTCGCTCATTAATAGTGTCACAAGTAAAAAGTCGAAAAAAATGCTTGTTTGTTTCATTTAAACAATTTATTTCAGTTCCAAGTAAAGCTCAGTCCTATTGAGAAATAAGATGTATCCGTTATATTATTTACATGTGAAAATGAATTCATCGGGTATAAACAAATAGCGCAATAAAACCATTTTAATTCAAACAGGCTGTTTAAATCTAAAACATGCAAAGTTTATCGATTACTAAACAGTTCTTGAATGCAGGTCGGCCAATGACTCACCGGTTAAACTGCCAACTGCCTACCCTATTTCAGACCTGGTTACAGTACAGGCACATTTAGACTTGTCTAGATCTTACATTAGATCGATTTTTCAGATAAACGCTAAATAAACATAAATACAATTTCTTTTACAGTTAAAAATTTAATTGAAAGCGTTTTGTAGACAATGAAAATGATTTCATTATAAATAATTGTTTGTATTTAAACGCAATATTTGTTTCAATATATACCGCAGGTACATTATTAAATTTAAATCGACATTAGGTTTTACTCATTTATTTTTGTGCTTTAAGTATTTTTATTAAAAATTTAATTATATAGTTTCTTTACCACATTATACAAGTATCAGTGCATACGTATGATGCGTTGAAATCCCAGGTTCAATTTCTGGTCGAATACAAATTAAATATATGTCAATAGTCCAATACAAATACACTAGTATGTATCTACAAGTAGGCCCTTATCCCCACAGAGAGACATAAGCAGATAGAAGTGAAATGAAAAGTGGATAGCTATTGGCGTAATTAAAAAACAAAAAGTTTGTGTCCTGTGTGATCCGCTACCGGAGGGGTTTTTCCTCTGGATGCATTTACAAAAAAAAAAATCAGTTGGCTAGTTCTCCTTATTTAGAAACGTTCATTGATCGTTCAACACTGCACTGGTTCACCTACGCACTCTCGACATGAATGAAACATTCTCTGGCCTTACCGGTGTCGTAATAATACATTGGCACATCTTTGGCCTGTTTCTGAAGCAATCATTGTTTTGTTTGTATATTATGACGGATGGTTATGAGTATGTCAGTTTAGTTCAAAAGACACGCTATACATTCTTAAGATACAGTGAACTTTGCTGGATTCTAGCCAACATAAGAATAGGCCGATAAAGTCAGTTGGATAAATTACTAAAGAAAAAAGATTTGAATGATTCGAAAGAAGTTCGACTATTTGATGGTTCATTCGGATTATTGGGGTAGAAGTAAATACGTCCCTGTAGAAGTAGTCTCGTATCTGGTCAATGTCTTAAAAAAATGTTCGATCAGCTATTTACGTATGTCCGAAAAATAAAACCGAGTAAGAATAAATAGGGACTCGGTGCTCAATTTTTTTTATTTTATGTCTATTTTCTTTTAGTTTACTTATTAAAGCTAGCTTACCGTAATTTTAAATTTATACCTTTGTCTTTCAGCTGTTCCGTGAACCGACTGTACCCAAGTGGCTTTTAACAAACAATTAAATAAATAAACTGTGTTCAAAGTAAAAATTTGTGATAGTGACTTTCTGTGACCTTAATTGTGCCAAATATTTCGTAAAAACATTTATTGTGAAATGAACTCTATATTTACAGCAGAAGGTTGAACTTTAGTTAGCAGTTGTTGAGGAAGGACCGTCATTAATGGCTACGAATGGGCACCAACTTATCTAAATTGAACAAGACAAGAGTCTCCGGTGTCAATCATGTTAGTATACTTTTGGTATTTTTACTCTGAATTATTTACGCTTTCAATTTTTTGTTCGCATATTAGGTGTAGTATTTAATTTCATAGGAAGTACGCTGATGATCTTGAGAATGTGTAGCGAACTATCTCGACCACATCAGTTTTTGAACAAAAAATCCGCATCAAAACGGGTTCGGCTGCTACCTATATTGCCACTGACAGACGGTAAACTCCCTCGTTTTCTGTCGAAGGTTTTAAATATAATCACTTTTAATTTTACTATAACTTTTTTAATATGTTTAAAATTTTAAATTACTAATACTAGTTCCATATTTATTTACAACAAAATTTAGTTTTTCTGATGATTACAGACGTCGTAATCATTCTTGTTCTTGTACAATATTGCCTTCAATAAAAATACACGTCATAAACCGACAGAACCTTCAAACTAGCAAAATGGGAGCAAATTGTTGTCGGAATTGACACTTGGGAGTCTTACTTCCAATTTAAAAAAATAAATCAATACAATAAATTAAGTACACCCAGTCCGAAGATATGAGGTAACAAACATTTAAAAAAACATGCATTCAAATTGAGAACCTCCTTTTTTGGAAGTTGGTTGAAAACCAAAATAATTTAAAACAGGCCTAACTCGTAAGTAAAAATCGGTTTCCTTGTCGGTCTACGACACATTAAACTATGATATTATTTTATAAAAAAACGGCTTCTCGGACTCTTCAAACACCGTTTTCCCGAAACTTTGTTTTTTTTAATTAGGCCCTTACTGTATGCGGGGTGCGTTAGGTATATCTACGCTATATATCAAAAATAGAAATATACTTTATCGTACACCAATATACAAATTAAATAAATACAGACAAAATTTTCATTCAGTAGTACAAATGGCTGACTTATAACCAAGAGTGATCTCTTACAGGCAACCTTTGGATGGACATAACAGATCGAAGTGAAATGAAATCAAGATTATTTTCTCATGAGAATATATTTATTAAGTCCACGTTTATACAAAGTATTCGATTCACTACAAAACAAAACATTTGGATACATTCACCCAAATATTATGACAATCATCAAAACATCCATACGATACCCACATAATCCAATTCGCGGTATAAATTCGTTTTATTGCATACATTTCCGCTTCACAGATACATATATCTACCATTACGAAGAGTTATATTCAACATAGAATATGTAAATCACAGTTATATTTCAGCCAAAATATATATTTTTTGTTTGCTGAATTTATTTTTGTATTACCGTTTATAAACACACGTTATTACGTCTGGTTCGTGGGTTAGAAATTATACTATTTCCATTTCTTTAAGCTCTCGATGACCAGTTCTAATTTACGTTTATCGATAGCTGTATCCCTATCAGTTTCTCCGATTCTGGTATAACCTTGTACGTGCGTAAGCGTCATATTTTTATAAAATAATGCGTACATAATGTAAAAAAGACGCTCGTTCAAGTTTTCACAGGAGCTGTCATCGAGAGCTTAAAGAAATGGAAATAGTACATATAGAATCCCAAATCGGTCTAAATTTTGTGTGCCTTATTGGAGTTTACACCTTAAGAATCGATTTTCATATATAAGGCGCCCGGTATGAGAAAAATCCGAGGGGTAAAACCTACTAACAAGTAACGAAAATCGTGTCACGTTTTTGGTGCGCACCTCTAGTGCGCAACTTTCTAATTTGTTATGGTTAGATACTCGTACTTAAGGAGTAAACTCCAGTCGTGCGTCGGAGCTGACACACACACTTTTTTGCTTCTTATGAAGAGGTATAACATATATAACGTATTAGTATTACGTCTATATTCACCTGTGGATAGAAATTCACAGGTGAATATAGAGATAAACATTTTTCCAATAGATTTGTTGGTCTCACGTAAATAACCTTTCTGTAATTTGAATCTAAATTCCTATATTCATTACCAACAATCTCTACCCAGCGGGTATGGTGACATTCAGAGTAAATACTTCTTTGTCCTAGGTCACCCACCCATAAGGTTAGTTACAGACTAGGTAGCTACGTTTAGTTAACAAATTCATGTTACTGCTACGATCACCATAATGGTTGGTAGTTGTTGTCGTTTTATTGAGTTTATTCTTCCTCAGGCCATTACAACGCCATTACTCAGATTTCTGGCAACATTATTATATTTACCAAGCTAATCTTGTTGTTATAGTTAACGACAAAAATGGCGGAGATGTTCGTAATAAAGGCATTTTATTTTTGATGGATATGATTGTTTTGATCACGTAGGTAATAATAGATCTAAGTACAGTTTTGTAACTAACTTGAAAAACACATCAGAAATTGACACAACAACCGACTTCAAATGACCGATATGGGACCAAATATTTTTCGGAATGGGACCAAATTGAAATGGGACCAGTTTCAAAATCGGTTCACCCAGTCCAGAGATATTTTAAAAATTCGGTTAAATATAAGAATACTTTGTAAATTATTGTTGTTTTTGTGATAGGTACAACCAACCCACAGTTTCGCCGGCGATAGTTTTGTAGCTCCCAAATCCCACGGGGTTTCACGGGAACACATTTTTGAGTTAAAAGGTTTTTTTTTTTATAAATTCCGCGAATTCGCGGCCGCTCCCATGTCCATTGCTAAGGGCGTCACCGGTGACCCCAGAAGGTATTTCCAGTGGCGGCCGGCGGATGTTGGCCAGCTGTGTGGCCTCTTCCGGGGTTTTGAGATAAAAGGTAGCCTAAGTTTATCCTTATAATTTCTCTCTCACCTTTGGACTCTTTAAAATATTTTTACATTGGAAACATCGCAGTGGCAAGATTGTCATTTTACGAAATAAAAACACTAGTACATTACTTATTTACTTTGCGAAATTGACACGCGTCAAGCGAACTGTCAGCAGCCCTAATTCGAAACCTATACAATCATTTATCATTCTCGCAATTTGTGAAATTGCTTGCGTCATTCCCATCAGATGTGATCTAACAATCGATCATCACAGTGCGAGTGTGATGTGATTGTATCATGAATAATCATGATAGTGATAGCGCATTGTGTCGTCAACGCGCGATTTATCATCATAAACTAATTATAAAACCATTTGGGAGTTTATAAAAAAAAATACTAATTGGCCAACGTCTTAGGGACTCGAAGTATCCTTAACCAAAAATTAAAAAAAACCGTCATCTACACTAGGGAATAAACTCGCCTTCTATTAAGTGGGAGCAAGCAAGTGACTGGCGAAATCTGGGCTTAATACACGTCCTAACCTACCTTTTCGATAATAAAATCGAGATTCAAAGTTTAAACACCATGTAAAATGGCGCCGGCCAGTCGACCAATCAGTTTCAAGGAGTCACTACTACATCCGGTAAAGCGGGAAAATTCAATATCCGGACACCAGATACTCCATCTCTTTATTACAAGGGGACGGATTGAGGTTTGTATCTGTGTGAAAAATAAATTCAATCATGTCTTTTGGAAGTGAGTTATATCAATCACCACTTATCACTGTAGTTTTTATTAAATATTGGAAGTGGTAAAAGTAATAAGAGAGCGTCCGTATATTCGAGGACTATATTAACTAGGTAATAGGTCTAGGCAATGCATGCTACTAATTGCAAATGTTGAGCGGAGCAAATCTTAGTTTTTTTTTTATGCTCTATTTTCATGATTTCAGATATATGCATTCCCGGGTATGATGTCGACCAGCATGCCCAATTTGGTCAAAATCGGTCGAGCCGTTTCGGAGGAGTTTGCACACAAACGATTTACACTTGTCGTCTAAGATAGAGCTTCGTTCGCTTCGCACCGTTCTAACTTTCGTCGATATTTGATGTAGGTGGTACCCTATGACACTCGGAAGATGAACACCTTTCACTTTATACCTCAGTTATCGAAATCACTCAGGCCAGACGAGCAAAGAATACTTAAAAACTATACACGCAAAAAATAAAACTCTCACTGATGCAGCCGAGTAAAATCCATCATACTTTTGAAGTTTACGTGTGCAGAATGCAAATAGTCATCACGATGAATTAATACGCTATATAGTTCTTGAATTTAAGTTAACATTGAAACACGTAATCTCATTCGTTGTCTGAACGAGTGAATGAAATAGATCGCGTTCTTAATGAAACAGCTGAACGCAGCTCGCGACATCCCAACGTGATCGAGTTACAGTGGAAACAAATTACTGGAACGCTCCCAGTCGCCTTCTTTAGCATTGGTTGACACTTAAAATGATGTTTTTTTACAATGATTGTCGTTTCTGTTCTTGTATTTTTATGTCTGAACTCCAATTAATTTAAAAATATACATCAAATAAAAATATACCTAATCACCGTCGTGAAAGGCGTTTGTAATATGCGCAAATTCCGGTACAAATACATAATATATGCATATTCACAAAAGTATTGGTTCCGAATCAGAAAAAGGTGCATTATGTGAAGAAACTAGTTATTATTAAATTATTTTATTGTTAAATAGACTGGGTTACATACACCTGTAAAGTTACAGATGAACCTTGTTATTTATTGATACACTTACGTATGAATGGTGTTTATCTACAAAAACAAAATACCTCCTTACAATATTTACAAATATTCGTGGAAATCTCCGCATAATCGCTAACTAGAAAAGTTCGCAGAAAGGTTTAATGAAATAAATAAATTATTGATATAAAGTAACTAGAACGTATAAACTACATTAACAGATTGCGTTTGCTTAAACTAGAAACCGTCACATAAATTGCGCGTGGCTGTACGCATTTGCGCATAAAATCTGACCATAGCCCGTTACCCGTTACTCAGTCTCTGGCCACCATTAACTAACACAATAAATCAATATTTGCAATGGTGGCTAAAAGCGCCCTTCTGTTTGTACAAATGCAATTCATTCGATTTATACATGATGCATCGACTTACCTCATCAAATACAAGAATAATTCATTCGAAAATGGACTATGTTGAACTCGATTCAGAGTTCTAAATATGTTGTTTTATGATAGTGCTACTTTAAGAATTAAACGTGGCTTGTTTAGTTGTTTAATTTTTAGGGTTGTCGACGATTACTTTTTAATTATTAAGAGTAACAAAAACTTCACTTCTATGTCATACCAAGTGGACATAGTACAATTATGGGGCAAAAATAATACTTATTTATATAGTAAGTAAGTAAGTAAGTATTTATTTATTTATCTAAATAAATCACAATTTTTCAGTTATAGGCAAACATATATTAAAATTTACAGGTTATATTCACAAAATATAACCTGTTTTATATAACCTATTTATATAGAGCATTGAAATTGAAAATAATGGCTGAGTTAAAATCTCATATGTTTAAATCGATTTTAGTATTGATCATTATTACCGAAATCCTTAGCAGACAATATATTATTTATCTCGATATTTATATATCAATAGGTACTATATTATTATATTTTAATGAAACTTTACAATAATATACGAGTAGCTTATACATCAGAATAACACATAGGCTACAATTTATAAAGATATTGTGTGAATTGTTCAAAATATGACGCGGCGCGACGGGAACGGGAAAAAATCCAAATTACCACGCGGACGAAGTCGCGGGCGACCACTAGTCTTTTATAATGCAAGTGGAGTAGAGCGGAGAGAGAGATAAGAAGGTTTAACTTTATAAACTCCATTACCAGTCTCAGTTCGCAGAAGTTAACTTACTTTTGAAATCTCATTAGGCTTCAAAACTGTCTTAATATAATAAAAGAGTCGACCCTAATGCTTGAGTGACGTCACTGATGTATCGTGACATTTTATTGGACGAGCAACACTTTGATCTTGCAGCGTCGTGTTCAATTACCAATTAGATGCAGCGTACGATACGCGCGTTTTGTTTAGGGTTGGCAATTTTACAATGTACACTAACTATGTATGCATCTGTTGTTTTATTTTATATTTATTAAATTTTACGAGTGCTAAAGCGACTTATCAACACCTCCGGGGCACCTCTTGCTTGGGCTCCGGAGATGTTTGAAAGAGCCTTTAGCACTCAATAAATAAAAAAGAAAAAAAACACAAAATTCGGAAGTCGGTTAACAATAAAGGAAATCTCTTTATTTCATCAACTTTACCATAATATGATGAAAAAATCGCTATCTCAGTAAAAAACTCCAATAGATTTAACACCACTCCACGTCCGGCAAGGTGCGTTTTTATTTAATTCAGCAAATCCTCCCTTGTATTGTGGGGGTCCATCATTGTGTGGTACAAAAAGAAAGCGTCAGCGCTTGTCATTCTAAATACCTAAAAAGACGCTCCTATTTTATTATATTTTATCATCCACTCTCTACTAATATTTTCAACTAATAGGATACACATTAAATTGGTCGTTCTCGTTTCTCTAAGGAACGTTCTTATGGTGTCAAATCGTTGAAACTTGTAAGATTTTACGTCACGTATGTGTCGAATCATCAAAATATTCTTGATACAATATGAATAAATACAAGATGATTAGATATTAGGGCCTACGTAGACGTTGTCAGTACCGTCGCCGTCGTATAAATTACGGCGTACTTTTAGCTGTTCTGTTTGCGTTACTCGATACAGTTATAAGAGATCTATTATCGACGGACAAAGTCCTGCTGGCATAAGTCCCTCGTCTATGCAGGATTAGATTGGAAACTCGTTTATGATACTTACTTTATTTAATAAATATATAATTTATAATTATCTCGGGGGCCTAAGGCTTTCTCACTTGTACGCAGTACCTACGCCTGCTGTCAATCGGCTGAAGAATATCTACCATGAGCGCCTGCAAACTGCAATATTTTGCAATGCCTCTTATTACATGGAACTTATTAATAGACTGAAATGTGAACGTATACCACCTCGTTCTACC
The DNA here is from genome assembly GCA_963556515.1 of Nudaria mundana. Lineage (NCBI taxonomy): Eukaryota > Metazoa > Arthropoda > Insecta > Lepidoptera > Erebidae > Nudaria > Nudaria mundana. The sequence continues at coordinate 20,944,097 of OY748292.1, read as the reverse complement.
ACTTCGAGAAGAAAGGTGAAATTCTGTGTATTTTAAATTATAGTCAACCTTCTTATGACTTGTACCACTCACCCGCTGGAGGGTACTAGAAATCAATACTTGACAACTGGCGGGTTTTGAGGCGTTTAGTTGAGAATTATTCAATTAATTCCCATTGGAACTAATTTGTTTTCGTCCACCAATGTTATTTGTCCAACTTTCACTGTGTTTGACACATTGTTTGATGGAACTTCGGTTTTATCGGATAACTGATACTCACTAAGTTGGTGATTCAATTTGAAAGTATCGTCTGCAAATAAAGTTGGTGTATTTTTTATTTTGGTTTTTTATTTCTTTTAAGTAGGTACATAGATATAGTTCTTCCTTCTTAATCACACCTTCTTCACTGAAGATATATTTTATGCTCACTTTTCGCCATATTTAAAATGTTCTCACTAAGTAGGATGCGAGCTTTGCCACTATTCCGGCACTTGTATGTTTTGTTCGGCAGGTATACCATTTGCATGTGAGGTTGAGTTGCGACTCTTAGTGAGACCTTTTAACTCCTCCAGCCTTTTAAATTTTTACAAAACGTTTTAATAATAAGAGGTAGTAATAAGAAGTTGCACTAAGATTTGGTGATCCTGTATCACGAGTATCTCTAAATGACTTAATTAAAATTTTAATGATCTCGAATGCTTAGAGGCTTTTATTGCCCCCTTATTTTACTTCCTTCCTTCCTTTCTTGCACGCATTCATACCCACAAGCACATTATGTATAGATCCACATCTCTATACATTCTAATTGCATAATGTTGACAAGCGCGATGGACTGTATTTCTACCAACTAATTGTATAAATGGGGAGCCTGGAGTTCTATATCACAGGCCTCGGCTTAGTTTAGACTCCAGAGCTGTAAACCTTTATATCTGTTTGCCTTTCATTGAAAAATTGTAATTTATGGAGTTAAATAAAAACTTACTTATTTTGCCACATCCTCTTCACAACGGGCAAGCCTTTTGCCGCCACCGAGTACTTTTGGGTGTACCTATGTACAGAGCCTCATCCGGATTTTAGCAGTTAATACGTCTTCCTATCATCTTTGTTTTCGATGTTAAAAATATCTCTTAAATCTGAGAGAAAGTAAATTCAGTTTAAGGAAGAAGTGCGTCAATAAAATACTTTTCAAATCACATATACTACAACTATACTTAAGATATAGTTTAACGATCACCAATCAAAATTTCTTCGCACTTACGTTGTTATGGCTGCTATCAAAACACCATTTGTATCACTGTACGAAAATTATAACTACGAGCACTCAACAACTGGGATTACAATAAAATTGACTATATCTTTCTGGCAACATTAGATGTATCTCTGACAGCTTTATAGATGGCCACTATGTAAATTGTGGCAACCCCACGCTTTAGATTTATTACAGGTTACACTCGGTGATGTAAAATGCGGAACAGTTTGATGTTTGATAACCTTAAGGTTAGATTTCATTCTCCTATGATAATAAAATACGTACAAAACCTGATATCTCGAAACGGTAGGTTGGGGCATATTAAATACTTACATTTCGGTAGTTATATCGTTTATGCCACGAGGAAGTGAAAGAAAGAAATAAATAGCATTACCTTCTCACATTTTGCACGTATATTTGTTAGTCTACTAATCCTATTGCCATTACGAAGCACCATATGCAATGAACAACTAAGAAATAATAGTACACCTTCCATAATACAACATCATCATCCACTGAACCTTTTCCCAATTCAGATGGGGTCGGCTTTCTAGTCTAACGGCGATACGGCTGAACTTCGATATTTTCCTTGGAGCGACTGCCATCCGACCTGGTCGATATCGAAGCTCTTAAGATAGACCAGTCGGATTGTTTTGGGGCTCCAAATACCCGTAACGACTGTCATAGATGTTCGTATGACAACCGGGATCGACGGCTTAACGTGCTCTCCGAGGCACGAGGATGGTCTTCACCCATGCTAAGACCGCCCTGGCTAGATGTTGTGTAACCTTTGCAATGTATTAACCTACTCGGGTACCACTAGACCTCGAGCCTCTCTTACATATACAATACAACAGAAAACTGTAATTCTGTATCTGTTTGGTATTATGCAGTAAATGTAAATAATTAAATAATATGTTTCAAAAACGCGGCTCGTGCTTGCCACGTATTTCTCGTCACACATACGTCACTCATAAGTGTCAGACCGAACCACACTTGTGTTGTGACAGTTTGTGACACGACCATGTCACTTACGTCAATTTTACTTCTGTGGCCATCATGACCACAGATAAGTTTTATTTTTCTTTGTGTAAAGTTGTGATGCAGCAATAAAAAATATTCTTCTTCTTCTTTATTCGAACCTTTCTGCCATTCCAACAGCACGGATCTATCATCTCTGCAGAACGGACGGACGGAAGTAAATTCATAACAATCATGAATATTATGTTCATTTGCCCGAAAAACTTTCAGATTAAACGAAGCTTTAAAAACAAGCAAAGTTATCAATTAGTATCTAAAGCCGGATTGTCCCCGGATTGGCGCACTCGTTAAAAACGAGCATCGAACCGTGAACATCTCCCAAAGACCAACTCGCCTTGTTTAAGCCACTCTCAAAGTTTGGATCATGTACTGTCTGCAAAAACAGTCATGGAGTTGTGCTGTTTCAGTTTATATTTATTTTCTTCTTCTTTTTTTGAAAACTCGGCTCTACCGATATTCATCGATGATTTCACCAATGTCAAGGTAATGCTTGCTTTTTCCCGCACAGAAGAACTAGTTACTCTGAACCAGTTCGCGGTGCGGGACAAGGAAACGTTGTTCGGTATTGCAATTGAGCGTTTGGGCCTGGATTTTTGCCCAGCGCCAGAGGTAACCTAATAATCAACTTGCCACGCGCTCCGCAAAAATCCAAGTCCTATATTTCTTTTAGATCCTTTGGTAAAATTATGTCAATAACATGTCAACCGCTTTCAGATAAGTTATTTAAAATTAGATTTTGATCAAAATAATCGCGTAAAAGACCCGTTTGTCTTAAGTTTTATAATGTGTACAAAAAGTGAAAGCTAAAAAAAAATTTTTTATTCAAAAGACCTCACAAAATGCGACTTACATATTTGCAGACTATCGACACGACGAAGAAGATTTTGTCAATAATTCTATCTAAATATAGTATTCTAGTAATTGACGCACAACAAGTTGTTAAGATAATCTATATATAGAAATGGTGAATGTAATTTTTGTCCCCCCTTAGCTCTCGAGTGCTTATGCTCAAATGATGGTTGACCCCTCTATGGATAGCCCTCGATCTGTAAGCAAGCCAAAAAATCGAAAATTTGAGCTAGCCCTAAGGGGTCAAAAGTTATAGGCCAAAACCTATGGCGTGGTGCGGCGCGAAGCACCGCGCAAGACACCGTACTAGTATTGTAAGAAACTCTGAACCACAACGTCAACTATGATGAAAAAGGTGTTAAACATTTATTATTACATAAATTATTATTCATGGAAATATATCATTATTATATACCCTAAGCATCGTCCCTAAAATATTTTACCAAGTTTAAAAAGTAACATTAAACTAATTTATGTAATAATTTCATTACACGTATTTGCTATCTGTACTCCCTCGGGATTATAGTCCTCCAAACTACCGGTGGATTCTTAGTAAATAGTGTTGTACCGTGTACCCCTCTTTACTTCGTGGTATCCCTAAAACCATGGGCATTCAGCGTTGGAGGATTTACCACAAGGGAATAAGTGGTAGAAAGGTATTAATTCTATATTTTTTTGACGTTGAAAGGTACTTAAGATTGTTTTCATGGAGATGGACTTTGTTAAGAAGTATTTGTAACTGAAGTAACCTTCAATTTGTAACTTTGGTTTTAGTTATGTAGTGAACATTGGATTGTACTCTTTAGAGTAAAAATAAAAATAGGTAGGTACTTATAATAATTTAATTCATAGGTACCAACGTAGTAAGTATGTAAGTTAAGTTTTTTAAAACAAAATATGATCGTGTCTCTCCATCAAACGTCAAAGTTTGGCGAGGAATATTAGAGTAAAAAAAATGCATTGTAACTTTGTAAATGGAAAAATGTATTATATTAAAAAGTGAGTGTGTAAGTATGTAAGTAGTACCTACTTATTAAAAATACATACTAAAATCACGTTACTAAAACAAAGGGTGTTGGCGACAGTAGGGATCAAGTTTGTATTCCATTGTTATAATTTTTGAGTTACACCTATTTCCTGGGTTCCTTACCCAAAGCGTAAAACGGAAACCCTATTACTAAATATTCGCTGTTCTTCCGTCCGTCTGTCTTGGGCTGTATCTCATGAACCGTGATAGTTAGAAAGTTGAAATTTTCACAGATGATGTATTTCTGTTGCTTATATAACAGCAAATACTAAAAAACAGATTATAATAAACATTTAAGGGTGCTCCCATACAACATAATGATTTTGTTGCCGTTTTGGTACGGAAACCTTTGTGCGCAAGTCCAACTCATACTTGGCCGGTTTTTTTATGACCAGTGGCAAACACTGGATAATACACTAAGAATTACATATATTTTTTTTTAGAGGTAGAGTATATTTTAATGTGTATGGAATTACAATATATATATATGAAAAAATACAATTGAAACTAACTAAATATGTACATTTTTATTATAAAGGACGTGATCTGCGTCATAGATAATCCTAAACATGGTTGGCGGGATTTATCTATAAGGGAGTTTGAAATCCCTACTGAATATTGATTTTTCAGATTCCTATAAATTATTCGGTAAAAGGATCTTATTTAGAAAGGTAGGTACACATTGACTATGTTAATAGAGTAATCTAATAGAATCGAAACCATTCGAATAATTTGCTTAAATCAACTCAGTTTACAGGAGGTAAGCTGTTTAATTGATTCAATTTGAAGGACTCGGACGTTTGGCGATGTAACTATCAAATTAGTTATTGTCAGTGGGGATAGTATGTATGACTTTTAGACAAAATATCGCTTCTATTTATCTTTCACCTACTATCTATCACTAAACATCGATCTCTAATACTCTGGAACGATTCGTTTTTAAAAAAAGAAATGGCCTTCTCAATGTCATTATAGAGTTCATAGTTTTGAAAATGGAATGTTAAAATTAGGACTGGAATAGTTTTTGAAAATAGAATAAGAACGAATGATTTCAAAGAAGTCTCAGCTGACAGAAATGTTGTCAAATATTTCTTCATTGTGTATCCCCGTCGCGTGATGTACGCAATTTAGAACTCTGCTATCAGTGTACATAAAATCTATATTTTATTATTGTGGAACTCAGTTACTGCGCTATCAAAGATTGTTTACATCGAAATTATGCAAGAATGTGAAGTGTTCGGCGGTTCGCATAGTTTTATAAGGGAATGCTGGGGTTGTATGGTAGTTTCGGCATAATATTAATTTGAAAGGAGGTAGAACTTTTCCAAGTACGAATGCGATGGATAGACCGTATAATTACCTCCCTATTACTTGAAACTAACGTCAAATAGTGTGTGATGTTTCGTAAGGAGTACGAGTATGAAAGCTTCGAAGGTAGATTATTTTCGCTATACCTATTGACTCCTTTCCATACCACTTCTCCTCCTACAGATAGTAACGAGTGATAACTTCTGGAGTTACAAGCGTTTAAAGGTTACGATATTTATGCTAATTTTAATCACATTTGACATCTGTCAGTATCATCCGTATTTCTTTTTAGAGAATTTGAGTTACTGTCGGAGTTCGATTGTTGCTGAGCGCGCGGCTGGTGGCTTTTTAGGTTACCTCTGGCGCTCCGTAAAAATTGGGTTTCCAGACACTCACATACCGAATAACGTCTCTTGTCCTGCACCTGGGGCTATTTAGGAATAACTAGTTCTTCTGTGCGGGACTATCAAACTAATCAAGCATTACGGTGACAATGGCGTAATCATCGATGTCGATGGAGCCACGTTTTTAAAAAAAGAAGAGTTACTGTCGTCTTCCCTATTTCCATAGTTGGGTCTCGTGCTTGAAATTATATATTGTAATGACTTGTTAGAAACTGGGTTCATAGAGGCCATCTACAAGTGATGCTCCTGCTAATTCACCATACTTTTGCCGACATAGAAGTCCCCGATTAAAGAGTAGGTACTAATAAACTCGCTCTCTGTTACATATGATAAACAAAATGGCGAAATTTGGGCATATGCAACAAGCCATTTACATGTAGTTGCACAACTGAACACCGAACTTTGAACCAAATGTATGCATTGTATGGTTCTGCTCATTTGGTTTGGAGATGGCTCGCTTTGTAGACGCAGCGTTTAGCCTCCGGTGTTGAATCGCCTTGTATAGTTTGAGCGCATTGATCGGAATTTAGATGTCCATACGTAGCATACATACATTAAACTCACTGAAGTATTTGCTCCGATAGGACGAAAACATACTAAATCACGTCTTTATTCCTCATAGGGTAGACAGAGGCGTTTCTAACACTCACATTTTGTCAGCCATTTGTCCACTGACACTTTGATAATATTTGGGAATAGAGTCAGCAGGTATACCGCTTGCAGGCGAGGATGACTTGGGCTCTAGAAATGTTGATAGCAGCTCAAGCCAATTTAAAAAAACTTACTACATATTATTATTTTAGTACTAATATTCAGAAGTATTCAGATTTAACAGTAAATGTACCACCGTATATAAAAAAATTAAACCGTTCTCCGATCCGATCAAAGATGTTGAAAGGGCCACTTAAGTGTAGACAGCGGCCTGATAAGTCTAAGTTTTAGTGCCTATCTTGTTATTTTCGTTCGAATGCCAGTTTCTAGCCCGATAGTGTCATCGACACGAGATGAAAGAAGCCCGATAGTTGTCAGGATTCTATGATATCTGCAAAGTCCAGGGACTGATAGTAAAAGAAAAAAAATAAAAAGGAAGTACTCCTATACTATAATTTCTCGTCATTTCGATATCTTAAACCGTTAACAGACTCTCCGATTTGGTCGGCCCCGAGCAAATCGCGGCCGACGGAGCAACCAATCCAACATTACTACAGACGGTCGGCCAGCCAACCGTCAGTTGCCTTTGCTCTGTAGTAGTGTACGGACGTCATTCCACCTGCTCTTTCAAAGCAAGCGATAGCCGCTATAGTTGTGCAAGCTACATTTAGGCCCCAAAAGAAAAAAAGAAAGAATAGAAAAGAATGGGCAAAATTTTATTTAAGAAATCGTGAAACATTTAGCCACGTGAAATTAGTTAGTGCTCTGGACGAAGAAGATTTTCGTATATATCTCCGCATGAATCAAGAAACCTTCACTGAATTCTTGAATTTAGTGCGAGTATAGCAGGAAATTTCAAAAAATATGTCAATTGGTTCACAAGACCAATATTTTCGTTGAATATCAATCGATAAAATTATCAATCTAGTCGACACTGCCATACTTATAGAGCTGATGGTTAACAGACAGACAAACTTATCTTATTTATTAGTTGGGGCCATTATTTCGACACTGCAAGTTTGGGATGAGCAATTTTTTAGGGTACCAGGATTATAGCCAGATAATTGTGGTGATGCTTCATTGATTTCGGCAGCTGTCGATTTTATTACGTTCTGTGACCCTACTTTAGGGTCCGGTATTGTGTTGAAGTAATGCTGCAATGAGATTAGTTTTTTTTTCTATTTGTCTATATACTAACTAAAGCTCGTAGCTGTCCCCATGTTCGTTATTCTTTCGTCTCCAGATCTGGTCTTTATGTACCAATTCTCCGTACTAAATTTCAACAAAATGGGCCAGTCGATTTTAGATGAATACCCAATTCTACTTACACTTACTAATAACTATACTATGTACATTAAAATCTACATTATATACAGGCGTCAAAAAACTCCGTCTCGTCGCCGACTGGCAATGTTCCCAAAAGGCTGGCAGCATTGCCACGTTGTATGGCAATGAACCTATAAATACTTAATGAAATAAACTATTCAGAGAGATCAAAGTAAATCAGATAGATATATACATAAATCACGTGTTTTACCAGGAGGGTGTAGACAGAGCCATATTATACCTACGTCCACTTTTGGCCATTATGTAGCGAGCCTATTGTTGTGAACCGAGAAATCTTTTGCTTACCAGAATTTCGTCCGTTAATAGAATAGAATAGAATAAACTTTTTTGCAGATGAGGTTACATGGTGAGTCCCTGGTCCCTATGCTGAGAGATACCAGTAGGGAGATATTGGGCATTCTGTCCCACCTATTCCCTCGGGCCTCGGCCCTCGGTCACTACGGTGGGACAGAATGCCCAATATCATCCTATGAATTGGGCACAGCCCTCGGTCACTACGGTGGGACAGAATGCCCAATATCATCCTATGAATGATTAACCAATTTCACTTGCTAGAGGATTGCTTTCGTACAGCAAACCCACCGTAGTGACCGAGGGCCGAGGCCCGAGGGAATAGGTGGGACAGAATGCCCAATATCTCCCTACTGATACCTATTTAGTTTAAAGATGCTCTTTTAACTTCATTCACTTTCTTGTATATTCTTGACACAACATAACATTCTGCTCTTCAATCTTATTTTCATTGTAGGAAGTACCTTACACAAGCACTTCGTGTAATAAATGGCCTTGAAAATGGCCGTCCAAATTTACATCAGTCAATAACGCAACCCTTGTGTATAAAAGTACTATACGTTTTAATAAACTCTATTTCGTCATCTTTTCGAGGGGTTAGAAAACTTAATTACCATTTATTGTAGAACATCGTAAATCATTTCTCACGAGACAGCCGTTGATGACGTCATGCAAACAAAGGCCATGAGTGGTCCAAACGGCGTCACGTGACCGCCACGCGCCAACTCGTTCGGAATTAGACTGAGGGCTCTTTTTTGACAGTAGACGTCGTTTGAAAATGGAATTTCCATATTGTTTGATTACCATTCATTGGCATATCAAAGAGTATAGCAATTTTAGTGGAATTGAAATTGTTTATGCAAAATTTAACAATAAAGAACAAATACTAATTTTAATGAAATTACATTAATAACATACAAATGTATCCGAAGCTAATTATACGAGTACATTAAATTACTTACTACAATTTAAACGTGTTTCATTATCTTCTAAGATGACCAGTGTTCCAGGTTCCAGGCTGTGACCAGGTTGCACTTGCCGTTGTTACATTCTGAGTGTGGTATTTTTTAGTCCGAGACGGCACGTAAGATTTTGTTGTTCTCAATATCCGGCCATTTTGGACATAACCCATTATAAATGTGCATGGTGACGGCAATAGACTTGCCCCCTATTACGTGGGACTAAAAATACTGGCAAATTGTGGGTGTGTAATGCACCTCTGCCTACCCCTTTAGGGGATATAGGCGTGATATGTGTGTATTTTACTTAATCACATATACTTAAACGATGTTGGCGTTAAATTCCTAACTTGCATAGTAGAAGGTTGACTGTAATCTATAAATAACGGTTTCAAACCATCTAAGCAGTTGGTATCTTCAAAGCAAACTTCAAACCCAGTTGAAAACAAGCACACAACTGATTTGCAATATCGTGTAAATATTTGTGTTCACTATTTGCACCCTCTGAAGGTCTGCTTACCCTCCGAAGGGTTTACTTTAATACCTAACGCCTAAGTAAACTTCGATAGTACAGGGATGTCAATAAGGGATGTTTGGTGACAAATTAAGGGTGCACAAAAAACGTCAAATGTTTGTCAAGGGTACCGAATTGTTTGATGGAAACTTGTTTTTTTTTTCGAGAAAAATATCGTAAACTTAGATGGATATATGATAGTGATATAACCTTTGTGTTTGATTTAAATATTTGATACTTTATTGCGTTTTACAAAGTGGCAAGTTTTATTTTCGCGGCCCACGGGCGTTGGCCGCTTCTACGTCCATTGCCGGGCGTCTCTGGTATGCACCAGAAGGTATTTCCAGTGGCGCCCGGCGGACTATGGCCACCTGTGTGGCCTCTTTGGGGGTTTGGTCGGGATGAGTATCCCGCCTCGGGGAGTGAATCTGGTTGCGTGCTGTGGGGCTTCAGCCCCAGCCCCTCAAACCCACTACGAAGTCCCGGCGCTGATTCGCACACGCTGACCACTCCACCAACGTGTGGAGTGCAATGTGCACAGGTTGGTAAAAAAGTATGAATGTAATGAAGGTATTGTTTTGTAGACTCCGTCGTTCACAGCAAATTCAAAAGTCAAAGAGACAAGATTCGCGCTCTTTACATAAATTGGAGTTATTTTTGTTTTTTTTGTATTTTCTAAAAACAAAGACGAAATAATATCGAAGTATCGAAGCGTAAAAGAGTCGCCGATGCGTTTTTATAGTCGAAAATACAAAAACAGACGTTCTCTTTGAATGTTTAGAGAGCTTCTTTGTGAATTAAGTTAAAAACATCGCAAGTGCCACATATGGTATACTCGTAAATATATTTCCTCATTCTCATGAGAAAGCCAGTGCATTTGCAGCTGGTTATGGTTCGTGCACACTATGCGACTTGTCTCGGACGTACGTGCCCGGCAATGTAATGTTCTCAGCATTAAAATAATAGAAAATGAAGGTTTTGCTGAGTTACAAACATAACTTGGAAATGTATTTGTAAGTCGTGCGGTCGTATTCAATTTATTTACTGTTGACGTGTATGTAATTTTGTTCCTGGTTTAGGAATTTGAATGATACTGTTTTGTTTAATAATTCGCGATAACGCAAATGTTAGTTTCGATTTAAACCAGATTCAGTTCCTTTTCTGATAAACTGAGCTAACAAGACCAAAACCGAAGACATCCAATAAAACAATTTACTTAAGTTTTAATCGATTCGCGACACAAATGAAAAAAACAAAATGTACAAGCGTGTAAACACTTCATTTACCAGTTGTCCACAAGACACACGCCTCAACTGATTGACTCAAGGGCGTGTCAAACGCGCGTGACAGCTGTCAAACTGACGGCTGACAGGTGTGGACCGTCGCGAGTTTGGACAGTTATTGAGTGGGGTATGATATTATGTTACGGTATAGTTGGAAATTCTGTTTTCTTTCTAAGTAAATTTATTTAAAACTAGCGAATAAGGTCCGCCAGTAAGGTCAGCATAAAAAAATTAATGAGATTTTACTAAAGCATTTGTAGCCTAGTGGCTTAATTGTTGATTGAAGTGCTACTCACGTCTATTTCCTAAATGCACTTATACCTTATTGGTAAAGGTCGACAGAAATGCTAGCAGCTACACTTTTAGTCAAACTGTACCTAATTAGTTAAATATTAAAATTTTCTGATGTACGAGTATGTCTGTTGCAGGTTTTCGGTTAGCGACAACAGACTCGTCCTTTTTTGCGTCAGACCGATAAGGTGGAACGTGGTCATATAATTATGCTTCTGCTTACCCCATCAAGAAACATGATTATATATGTGGGTTAACTTGATAGTTACTTCATGACATTTTATCACTTCGAATTTTGATGACATCATACAAAACTTTTATTCAATTGACTTCCTGAAACAATTTGCCGCGTGCGGTTTAAAAATATATAAAAATACACGTCGACAAAATGGCCCATTCAGCCAAGTACCGACGGAAACAGACGAAAATAGCCGAAACCGACCATTTCCTCAACGGCACTTTTATTTTGTCTCCAAATCGAGGGCCCTTCTGAACTCGTCACAGAGTAGTTCATTCACTAATTTGTAGTTATGTAGAAGAACGATTTTTAATATCATTTCGTGTGGTCCTTGTTAGATGTTTAGAGATAATTGAGTTATTTTAAATGGTTATAATTATGTACACCGTGAAGTAAACACGTGTCAAATTTGTTTTTAAATTTATAAACTGTGTTCTTAATTTAAAAGTTTTTTAATATCAAAATTCAGAAGTCGTGGTTTAAAATAGATAGGTACTCTTTAGTCAGGATAAAAATAATTTCTTGTTTATTTTTAAATTGTCTATGGTAAGATTTGCTTCTTGTCTAGAGAGTACAGACATGTTACGACTGTAATTACTCCGAACTGAACGTAGTTCATACGTGTTTATTAGTTACTGTATAGTGCTTGATAACGGCAATATAAAACCCCCTACTACTCCCATTACGAAGGACCAGTTGGTGTGAAATACTCCTCTACCTGCCCCCTAGGGCATATTTGCGAGATTGTATGTATATTGCTCGGACTGCAGAAATTCTATTAAGTTGTATGTATTGTGTGTAATGTCACTATTAGAATTTTGGTTTGAGTTTCTATTGTGGAATGGATTATCTTTATCGCCCGGTAACAACAATAGGCTTACCCCCTATTACGTGGGCAAAATGCGGGTATGCAATGCACTTCTGCTGACCCCTTCCGGGATATAGGCGTGATTTTTGTGTGTCAGTACAGACTCTGTATGTATGAACCTATGTAAGTATGTAAATTAACACAAACAAAACCCATTAAAATTTTACGACATAGTTTGTTGATTCAACTCGCTTCCAAAAAAGAAGTCATCCCATCAAATCACAATAGTAAAACCAAACAAAATGAATGTTACTTCCATTTAAGTGGTGTTTAATGCAACTGTATACGAGCCGGGACTAATTCTACGTACTACTGAAATAGAACGAGAAGGGAACTTCGCCTATTTCTATATTTATGTGCACGAGTGTGTTTACCTACAGTTGCGTGAGATGAACTGAAGTTTCGACTTTAAAATTTGTAGGTGGTCGTCCATATGGTCGAACTGTAAGACTTCGCGAACATTCAAAACATTATTTGGGCTTTTTACGGACTACGTAAGAACTGTTTTAAATAATGGAATACTAGTTTTGTGGAGATGAGATAAGTACTCCACAAAACTCGATAAGTTTTGCTTTCGTCTGTCTGTTCCGGCCATATTCTTTATATGGCCGGAACAGACAGACGAAAAGCAAATCTTATCGAGTATGGTCTCCAAAATAATGTAGACGCATCGTTCTCTTGGCCAATAAATATACTGCATATTACAACTGAACTATTTCCTTAAAATGCAAAACTATAGTCTTTCTACGGTCTTTCAGCAACATAACCTCCAGCTTCTTTTTGGTACGAAATTAATTCACACTTCTGATAGGTCGTACATCCCTAGACAAACTTTTTAATTTTCGTGTGTAATGTGCTTTTGTGTATTGTCAACTACAATACACAAAAGCACATTAAACACGTATTGTATTCCCAGCCACTTAGAATATATACATTGGGTAGTAGACGTAACGCCGAACACAAATCAACTAATCATCGTGCTGATTTCGTCTTTCTTTGCCCAAATATTAGTTTTCCATTTCGCCACATAGCTTGAGACCAATGATAATAGCAACCGACAACTGTAATAGCAGGAAACACGCAGCAAGCTCAAAATCGCAGTGGTATTGTGAGTTGTGAGAATGTCTGTAGTTCCCGACTAGCGTCAATAGGCTCGCTGGCTGGGGTCTACACAATACATTCAAATAATAAAATACAAAATGCAGCATAAAATGTTACCTAAATATTTTTTACCTTTAGTTTTAAAACAAAAGAACGGCCTTTTAGTCCCTTACTCAGTTACGGGTTATCTTATCTTTTAAGTGCAGATTTTTGCGGGCTTTGAAACAAAACTTGTGCTGGTCTGCTGGTCCCAAATGAACTGGAGCCAACAAGATACGGCCAAGACTAATTTTCAATTAAAACTTCATCAGAACTTTAAGTTGGTTGGAAGTTTGAGAGTTGGTCCAAGTGACGAGAAACTTAATAAATAAATGAAATAAATGAAGTGTAAATTTATAAATAAATGAAACTAGGTATGCAATGCATGCTGCTGTTGCAAAAAACTGAGCGAAGTGGTTTTCGTTGATTATTCGATGGTATGTCCGATTTTCAATTTTTTATTCTAAACCACCCTCACGCCAGACGTTATCACTGTGGTAAGTTTGAATGAATTCGGTTCAAGCGTTTAGGAGGAGTATGCGGACAAACGAAATACATGAGTCGCCTAAGATTGAGCTTCGCTCAAGAATAATTTCTTACGTGGTGCAGCACTTGGCATTTTTTGTAGGTACTTACATCAATTCAAGAGTATTTAGGTACTTACATCAATTCAAGAGTATTTAGGTACTTACATCAATTCAAGAGTATTTAGGTACCTACATTTTTTGCGCTATGTCAACTAACGCTTGAATGGAATAACAAGGAAATCTTATTAACGGATTCGAAAACTAGAAATCGTTATATTAAGATCCTGTTCGCAAAATATGACGGAATTGGTAGTGATTTTCGAGATTTTTTGATCCTGGGGTAGGTGTTTATGCGGGCGTCTATTAAAATTTTTGATTACTAGTTGACCCCGGAAATGTTGTTTTACCAAATGTTTAGGCGTGGGCCACCCTCACCACGTGACCCTAAGTGATAAGGTTTACTGGCAGTCAATGGAAAAAACACTGAGGCAAAATCGCTCTAAGTCTGTACAACACAAGATAAGATAGCACGCAAACTGAGTGCAGGTAACAGATTCCACGTAAATCTCGTATAACGGTATTTATTTACTCATTAATATTTAGTTATTAGTTAATAACTACATAACAAACTTATTTAAAGGAAGCTTCTGAATAATAGGATAGAAAATTTCATTATGACACCAACTTGAGTATTTTTTTGGCAAATACCTGCCCGTACTCCTTATAAAGTGCTAAGTCTTTTTCCACGATGTTTTTTCTTGTCTTAGTCTGGCCTCAGGATAGGCAAAAACTGGCAAGCGAGAGACGAGACGGTGGCAAATGGACGCTCTTTCAAGCTCTTCACGGGGTGGCCTTGCCCCCGCAATCGACACAGAAACGACGCATCCGAATACCCTAAGGGGCGTCGGATTCCTCAGGGCCTTGAGCCTTAAACGGCCCTAAGCGCTAACACCCGTATTCACAAAAGATACAATGAGGCGCGCGAACACTATGCGCGTTCAAAACGTATTGATTTTTCAGTGCATAGCGTTCCCGCGCCTCATAGTATAGTTTTGTGGTAAGTCTTGTGCCACCTCCAGCCAGTCTGAGAGAGCAGCAATATTATAATAGTAAAGTCTACCTTGCATATCAATAAACTGTGTTTGTAAACTGTCGAACTGTCATATTCATATATTCATTCATCTTGCGGATGCTGTGAGGCACTTTGGAAACAATTTCAATTTCCTAAGAGAGAAAATTTTATAGTATTCAGTACAAAACTTTAACTAAGTATCAGGGATGATTGATGCTCAATCTTGGTAGTATTTTAAAGCCTTTATGTTAAAACGATACAGTTTCTTCTATAAAATACATCTATACATATATTTCTTTCATCACTGAAAGGTTTGTGTTGTGAACTCTGGGTTGTGACACACACACACACACACATACACACACACATACACACAAACACATACACACACAAGTACACGCACGCACGCACACACACACACACACACACACACACACACACACACACACACACACACACACACACACACACACACACACACACACACACATACACACATACACACACATACACACATACACACACATACACACACACACGCCCGAGAGACTGAATCCCCCCCGCCACGTGGGTTGGAGCACTACCGATGACATTCAGTTTTGTGACTTATTTATAATTTCTACCTTCTACGACTTATTTATAGTAACTGTGTGGTCCAGTAGATAGTGACACTGCCTAAGACTAACTATTGGACTCCGGGTTGTGGGTTTGAATCTCACACCGGACAAACCTTTCAGTGATGAGCACAATGATTTGCAAATGGCGCGATGGCGTGGTGTGCTGAAAAATGGCAATTGCCTCGCCTTTTATTACGTGGGACTAACAAACGGGTTTTTTTTTATTAATTCCGCGAGTGCGCAGTCGCTCCCATGTCTATTGCTGCGGGCTCTCTGGTGACACCCGAAGGTATAGTATTCCAGTGGACGCCCGGTACAAACAAACTGGTGAAATACACCCAGTATTAAACGCCCCTGTTCCCTCCGAGGAGGTTAACCTATTTTAATCGAATAACCAATATTTAGCAAGTGAAGCAGCGTGACACAACTAGTTGTAAATAATACCGTCTTAGAACATATTTATTGAAAGAATTGTATTCTTTATCGACGGAGCGGAAGTGATGCGTTGTGGAATAGGATAAAAATCCAATTTGCGAGAGTCCAGCCGACAGTGACGTCAGCTGTGCTGTGATGTTACTTCCGTTATATGTATGGGACGCTGTCATAGAGCCCTTCACTGTCATAGAGTCAATTATTTGAAATGGAAGAAGTCGCTACGTACGAGTAACTTTCTCTATGAAAACATACAACTTTGTTCTTCTCGTGAAACTGACTGTTATATTTTATATTATAATATATGTATATTCAGTTAGCAAAATTAAAGGAATAAAAATAGGTATCTAAATAAATGTGTGGGGACATTTCCACAGTATGTAGTGAATAGTAACCACCTTTGATAATGCCATAAGACAAAACCGGTCAGTTCCGGTCCTGAAAAGCATCGATCAGATGTTTAGTGGTGCCCTGTTAAAGGCAATGAGCCTTGACCACAATGACCTTAGTGTCTCTTAAACCTCAGTCTTATTTATGTTTTTTTTTCTTGTCCAGCGCGAGGGTGCTGCCCGCAGCGATGCGGAGCGCGAGAGACGCGCGCGCGGCGATTGGGAGGCGAGGGCGCGCGCCGCTGAAGCCGACGCGGCGCGCCTCGCTGCCAAGCTCCATGCTGCTCAGCGAGAGATTACCAGGTAACATTCTACATTAACGCCCCTGTCACATGAGTAAATAGATGGAACATTTCACACGTTCTAAGATTTCGCCATTTTCCGTAGATATCGTACTTATAGTAGAAGTACGATAAGTGTCCACAATAATTTTCTAAATGGGCGCGGACACATAATTTAATTTTAAAAGTTCTAATAGTGTTAAGTTACTAAAAAGTCATACACTAAATATACTTAACGTCGATTAATTATAGCTGTGTATGTTTTCTTAAGAGGCTGATATTTTTTCGATCCTTCAATAAAATTGAGGTCATAAAGTGGTTTGAGCTCAACAATTTTGGAGCTGATTAAATGATTTTTTTGTTACAAATATTATGTGTAATTATAAAAATAAATTAACACATACAAACTCATTGCTTTGAAATACAAAAATATACTGTGTTTATTTTAAAGTCTATACTTGACCGTAACCTGACCTATCTTCACTCGCGTTCTTTTTTTTTTTTTTTTTTTTTTTATATATTTAGGTCGACAAATTGACGCCACTCGCCTGATGGTAAGCTGAGGCGACGTCTGGCAATTGAGGGCGACTCTCACAGTACACAGGAATAGTATAGAGAGTGGCCCTCAACTTGACGACCCTGTAATGTGCCTCTATCACAGATCGCCCCGCCGTCGGACGAACCGAGTAACTCCCGTGCAATGTACTGTCATCTGCATAGCAATGAATGTTCCCGAGGGAAAGCATATCATTGATATGCCTTCTGCATGAGAAGAATGCAAAGAGAGTTGGTGACAGTACGGACCCCTGCGGTACCCCGGCATTCACTTGCAAAAAGCGAGAAGCCTGGCCATCGCAGAGGACCCGCACTCGGCGCTCGTTTAAAAAACTGGCAATCCAGCTGCACAGTTGAGGAGGTAGACCATATGCCGGAAGCTTGGAAAGGAGCGAAGCATGCCAGACCCTATCGAAAGCTTTGGCGATGTCCAGGCTAACAGCCAAGGACTCGCCGAACTTTTCCATAGCCTCACCCCATACATGCGTGACGAATGCCAGGAGGTCACCCGTTGATCGTTTTGGCCTGAAGCCATATTGCCGATCATTGATTAGCGAGTGATCCTCCAGGTATCGCATGAGCTGCTTATTAATAAGAAGCTCGAGCACCTTGCAAATGACTGAGGTGACAGCTATGGGTCGATAGTTGCCTGGATCGGATCGATCCCCTTTCTTGGGGATCGGTTGTACGTTCGCCTCCTTCCAGGCCTCCGGCACGAGGCCTGTAGAGTATGACAGGCGGTACAGACGCGTTAATACTGGAGACAACTCAGCAGCACATTTTCGTAGCACCACCGCCGGAATGCCGTCAGGGCCACTGGCTTTCCGCGTGTCGAGTGACCGCAGCACTGCCCGTACATCACATTGCCTGATAACAATATCAGGCATAGTGTGGCCACAGTTGGCGATGGCGGGGGGCTGCAGGCCACGGTCATCGACCCGGGAATTAGCCGCAAAGAGGTCTGCGAGCATGTCCGCCTTCTCTTGGGCTTTGTGAGCCAGTGATCCATCAGGAAAACGCAGTGGTGGCAGCGAGGGTTGACAAAAATTTGACTGTACGGCTTTGGCCAGTTGCCAGTATCCACGGCTGCCCGTGGGATGGGATGTGAGCTCCTGACCAAGCCGCGCGACGCGCTGGGCATCCGCTCTCTTGAAGGCCCTCTTGCTGAACCTAGTGGCCCGATTGTACGCTGCTTTGAGGCGGTTCACGTTCGGGTCACGTGCCGCCCGAGCCCTGACCCAGGCGCGATATGCCGACTGTTTTTTCTGGACAGCCTCGGCACATTCACGCCCGAACCAGGGGCGAGCTTTGCGGATGCTGGCGACATCAGTGAAAGGGATATAATATTCTATCCCTAGACTGATCTCGCCAGCAATGGCAGCAGCGCTATCCGAAGGCGCCTTCCCTACAAAGCAGCGCTGGCTCCACGGGACGGACGCAAAGTAATCGCGGAGACCGTCCCAGTCTGCCGACGAGTAGTGCCATAGTCGTCGAGTCATTTGTTCAGCACGAGCAGGCGGTGGCACTTGGAAGCTGGCGTGCACCACACAGTGGTCGGATGTGCCCAGTGGGGCGCGTACCGACACACTGTACTCGGCTGGGCGACTCGTCAGCAGTAGATCCAGCAAGGCGGGCGTGTGGTCTGACCTGTCAGGTATCCGGGTGATCCCCCGTACCATCTGGGTCAGCCCGTGGGAGAGAGCGAATGCATGGGCGGTTCGTCCCGCATGATCGGTCCTAAGGGACCCCAGCCACTCAACGTGATGACCGTTAAAGTCCCCCAGGAAAACCAGGTCAGCGTTTGGGAACCGCACCTGCGCATCGTCAGCCATCTCGCTGAGGTATTCGAAAAGCCTTGTTGTCCCAGTGTCCCCTGTGTGGGAGCGGTAGACGCACACGTAGATCTGGCTCATGGAGCCATGATCCACGTGCAGCCAAAGGACGGAGTAGGAGGGGTTCTCCAGACAGCGCAACCGGCGGCAGCAAACATCCGCCCTAACGAACACGCACACCCCGGCTTTATCGCGGAATTGTTCCTCAATGATATAGCCCGGGTAACAGAGGTACGACGTGTCGTCAGGGCGGCGTATCTGTGTCTCCGTTAGGAACATCACAGAAGGCCGTGCCGACTCCAGGTGATGGTGGACGGTATCGAGGTTTGCATGGAGTCCGCGGATATTCGCGAACTCCACCTCAAACGAAGTCAACTTTGTGGGGTTTCTAGGGGCCGCTGTGTACCGTCTATTCTCTTGTTGCACTGTCATTGTGAAATATGGGGAAGCGTGAAGACAGGGCGATATTTGGTGCGGCAGTAAGTGACAAAGTGCAGAGGCTAGCTTCGTCTAGAACCGTGTGGTTAGGTCGGAGCCGACCCGCCGGACGGAAGGGCTCCCAAACCCCCCTGATGCAAGGCCGCCGGAGCGGCGACCCCACAACAGGATTATGCGCAACATGTGGGGCAGCCTACTGGGGTGGTTGGTCCCAGGCGGGCCCCATGACTATGTTGCGGGCGGCCGCGGCAACGCCGTTGCTAAGGGTCTCCCTGGCCGGCGAATCGACCCACACCACCCACACTAGACTCCGCTTCGCCCCCACTGGACCCCTGCCTGCCGCACCATACACCGCCCCGGGCCCGGCAGTGCCGCTGCTGAACCCCTAACGCAACCCAGCCTGGGCTGGGTTACTTGGGGGGCTTTAGCACAGCTGCACGGTGGTACCCCCCCGGACCAACACTGTTGTACCACCTGGTATCCACGTAGGGGCCAAAGCCACCACATGGGTACCGTAATATACGAACCTCGTCCGTTAATCAGCAGGTGCGCCACTAGCAGGTGAGGTCGCTGGGGCCCGATAGATGTAAGAAGGGCCCCTTTGCACCCAATTAAGTTGATTAAAGCAGTCATCTTACCAACAGAAGGGTGTTACTGTCGGGAACCTCCTAGTGTGCTCCTTGGATTAGACGGTAGCCGAAGGGGTCGGTGTACCTTGGGCAACTGGAGCAGTTACATCCCATGCACCCACGAAATAAATATTAACCAAGTGATATGTACGGTTGCGGCCTATACCTTGTCCCATACGAAGTCATCCCGCTGTCCCCACAGCGGGGAGGCGAAGTACGTAAATATATCTCAGACCACGTAATAAAAAAAAACAAACCATAAAAAATATACCTGCATTAAATAGTTTAACATTAACAAACTGAAAATCGAAGTGGGAATAAAACTACAAAGAGTAAACAACCACTAACGAGATTGCGGACGCGTCAGCCGATAATATTATCGCGCAGAGTCGGCACCAATTAAAATATTGCCCCTTTACAAACAATCGCTATATTCTGAATATTAGGTTCGTTAGCGGACTCACCGTAATCATTGGTAACTTTCGCTTTAAGCACAGGGATGGACTTTGGAATGTAATTTCCAACGTATTTAAAAATAAGCTTGCGAACCTTAAATCATTATTTGGGCCTTTGCTTGAGCTTTTTTTATTGTAGGGATATGAGATCCCTCAAATGCTTAGAAAATGTTTTTAAAGTATGGAACTCTTATGCCAAGTTTCCGGAACACACATACCTACAGACAGACGCAAGCAAAATTTTCTTTGACTTTTCGCTCGCTTCGTTCTTCTTCTTCTTCTTTCTTTAAAAACGTGGCTCCATCGATATTTATCGATGATTTCGCCAATGTCAAGGTAATGCTTGATTAGTTGATAGTCCCGCACAGAAGAACTAGTTATTCCTAACTAGCTCCAGGTGCAGGACAAGAAACGTTGTTCGGTATGAGAGTGTCTGGAACCCCGATTTTTGCGGAGCGCCAGAGGTAACCTAAAAAGCCACCTGCCACGCGCTCAGCAAAAATCGAACTCCACTCGCTTCGTTCACTCGTTCAATAAATTTAGGTTTTTAAGGTAAATATGTCAGAAATGTATTTCTATTAATCTAAAAATGTACAGTTATCATATGAACCAAAGAGCACCGCGCCGTGGGACCATTGTTGCTCTGTATCATGAACTGATTAGAAATGAAATGATTGATGCGTTATAGATGTGCAAAACGCTTTATCTGTCCGAAAATGAGTTGAAAATTTGTTTATGATTACTATCTTTGTAGATATTTTAGATATTTACTGGCCTTGATAGATATTGACTGCGGATAATGTCTATTGTAGATGTAAGTTGCCAGGAAGAAATCACTTTAAGTGATAATGATAATGACTGATAATCTGATTATGTATGGTGGGTGTACAATGTTTTTCGATCTACTATTAAACATAACTTACTATGGACTTGGGTTTTTGCGGAGTGCGTGGTTGCCCTTTAAGTTACCTCTGGCGCTGGGCAAAAATACAGGCCCAAACGCTCAATTGCAATACCGAACAACGTTTCCTTTTCCCGCACCGCGAACTAGTTCAGAGTAACTAGTTCTTCGGTGCGGGATAAATCAAGCATTACCTTGACATTGGCGAAATCATCGATGATCATCGATGGAGCCACGTTTTTAAAAAAAGAAGTGAAGATATAAATGTCTCTAAATAAAATAAAATAACTCTAATTTCTGCTGACAGATAAGTCACATTGACTTAAGCACGCCATGCATAATGTTTGTACAGTTTAAGCTTTATATCGCGTATTTGCTGTACAAAGAGAAGAACCTTTTTTTTTCTATGATTTTTTTTACCTATGAACAAAATAAGAAGAAACTATAACTAACATTCTTGTGTCACGTAGAGACGTTGAAATAAAAAGAGTTAAAAAATATTGCCAGTAAATGTCGCAATTTTTAGGATACAAGGTTTCTTATCAATAATGAGGATTCTAATTCTAACCGTAACAAATTGTTTTAAATCGGTCCATATTCGTTGTAACGAAGAGAAAACAATTGTACCTAATGTTTGTAAACATTACAATTGTTTTCTCTTTTTAATATTGGAATTTCTACACAAGAGGTACTTAGTCAAGTCATAACATAAAGACCGCTCAAGTATTTTCTTTTTTCTCGAAACCAAGACATACTATTGAGATAATTATATAATAATGGCAATAAATATAACAGCGACCTTGAACTTTTCAAAAGAGATCATTAAGGCTTTAATATCGTTTTATTTTACAACTGAGGTTCACAAAATGGTCGCTTTGAACGAATGCTAATTGAAATGACTGTCTTTATCGTCTACAAAGAACTGGAGGCGTTAATTGGAGACCTGCTTTGAATGAAGTCTTTATAATTTATTTACTCAAATGAAATAAATTGGTGTCTTAAAACACTAGTGTTTATAAATGTCATTAGATCATGTTTTATTCAATTACTAGCGAAATCCCGCGGCTTCACCCGCAAAAAAAAAATCGTAAAGATACTAAAACCTTCCTTTTGAATCACTCTATCTATTTAAAAAAATCGCAATTAAATCCGTTGCGTAGTTTTAAAGATCTAAACATACATAGGGACAGACAGCGATTTATACTGTTTTATACTGTGTTAAGTCATTTTTAAAATATTAAGAAAGAAATTATAAATAGATCACAAAATCTGATGTCATCGGCAGGACTCGAACCCACGGCCTTTCCCTAACAGGGGGAATGGTCTGACCACTGAGCTACGATGACCAATACCGACAACATCGAATTTTTGCTTCATATCATTCATCACAATCTTATAATACCTTTTTATATCAAAAATAAAAACCTTTTTAAGACGTGTAAATCAAATGTTCATAAATACACCTAATTACGTCCCTGTACATTGTTGTGTAAATTGATGAAGCCATTCTCATTTCGATTCCGAATCGATACCATATCCACGTAGTTATTGTACGATTGTTCAATTTAATGAGTCGATTAAATCGAGAACTACAATATTTGTTATTGGCAGAGTGACAGCAGTACTTAAGCGTTATCGGACACTTGTATACCATCAAATTCGGTAGTGGTCTAATTATTATAATTTAAATCACAGATAAATGAAGTATTATTTATCTACATATTCCGGGAAATGGAAATGTTTGAATTGCAGAGATTCTATTAATTTTAACCGTTGCTCAGACTGCAAAGATTTTATTTAGTGCTACCATGAATTTAATAGTCATTATTCCAAGAAGAAATAACCATGAAATAACACAAAAAGAACGTTCGCAAGCGATATGTAATAAAAAAAATATATAATTCTAAATTCAAATAATTTCATATCGGAAATTAGAATCGGGAGATCCATTGAGCTGATGCCTATCGAGCTTACTTCGGTAATTAACGAAGTTGACTTCCAATTTCGAATTTACGGTACGGTACGGTAATCGGCCGGTGTCACTCGATGGCGATAAGCATTCGTCCGATTGGCCGATCGACCGTAACTTTTCGAAATACGAACTTGAGGATTTACGTTCTGAAGTACGTTATAGATTTGACCCAATTTGCTTGGGACTCGAATTGAAATTGGATTTTTTTACTCTGGTCCATCTATTTATAGGGTTTAGAAGCTCTTTTGTTCACTAAATGGCACTTTACACAATGATTTTTCGCGTGTTGAATGTTCATTTAAAAGCATAAAGAGCTAAGTATAATATCTACTGAGTAATTAAGTAAATAAATAAATATTATGTTAGGACAAATCACACAACGCCATCTAGTCTCAAACTAAGCAGAGCTTGTGATATGAGTACTAGATAAATTTATATAAATACTTATGTAATTTTTTTTTGTAAATACATACATATTATACATAGGAAACACCCAGACTTCGGTACAAACGCATGTGTCATCACACAAAGTATGTCCCGATCGGGAATCGAACTCCAGACTCGGGCGTCGAAAGCGGATGACGTACCGACCACGCCACCGAGTCAGTCAATTACCTGATAACTGATATCTAAACAGACATGAATGACAGAAAAACGTTATGGGGTTAACAGAGGCGGTAATTTCCCTTTAACTACGGAACAGGATTACTGACTACCGTTTACTGGTAGGATTTTAAGTATTTTTCCCAGAGCCTGCCTAGTGTAGCAGCAAGTGCACCGCGTGCAACTGAGGGTGACTTGGGCTCTTGAGATTTTGATAGCAGTCCAAGCATTTGCACTATTACGGCCTAATACTGAAACGTCACTCAAATTAGCAGATAAAAGTGACGTATTTGTATGAAAAATGTAAAGTTGTGCTGCTCGAACTTTTAATCAGCATTTAAATATTTGAGTGACGTTTCCTGTTAACCTGATAAATAAAATGAATACTCCCTATTTTAATACCTACTAAAATGATATTCTGATTTCACAGTAAAATGTTTCATCGCATTCAAAAACATTGAACCGTTCTGAAAATATACGACATTTCAATCAAATACCGTGAGAACTAGCATCCGGTACATGAATACCTCGAAGGGTAGCAAATTCGATTCCTGAGTAGGGTAGTAAGAGGATTATTGCGGTCTAAAAAACACTGATACTGTTTGATTTTCCATTTGTTTCGTTTGTATAAGTTTATTTTAATGTTGGGAAAATGTTCAGAAGAAAATAGTAACTTTCTT
This sequence comes from Nudaria mundana, assembly GCA_963556515.1. Lineage (NCBI taxonomy): Eukaryota > Metazoa > Arthropoda > Insecta > Lepidoptera > Erebidae > Nudaria > Nudaria mundana. The sequence goes on along the minus strand of OY748292.1, from coordinate 20,919,275 downwards.
TACTCAACTTTTGATTTGGATAGTTATGGTATTCAGTCACCAAAAGCGGTGTCTCTCGGACACCATGAATTGTCTGATATAGACGTGTAGGCCGTTGATTGAATTTACTATAATTCTAGGTATTATACCTACTTCAAAACATTTATGCGACGAATAATATTTTTATAATATACTTAATAATATTTTTGGACATTCTCACACGACGTCAGCTAGCCCAAATTAAGCTAATATAAGCTTTTGCTATGGTATCTAGACGACTGATAAACATACTAATATATACTAAATACATACATATACATAGAAGACATCCAAACTCCGAAACAAATATTTGAATACGACGAATAAACTCAAAATAAACGCCTATTTTTCGCCAGTATATTGATCTCACGTAATAGGGAGCGACCCTGTCGCTACCCGAAAACTAGTATTCGATTCAATCTTTACCGAATAAAGATCATTGCCAAAACATCACGCTTTTTTAATATTCTTGGACATTGTCACACAACGTCATCTAGTATGTTTTTCAAATACTATATGCCTACATAATAGTATATATAGAAAACACCCAACAACTCTGAAACAACCATTTGTGGATCACACAAATATTTGATTCGACCTGGCAATCGGTCCCGAGACTACGGAGCAGAGTCGAAAGCCGATACCTACACTACCGAACAAGCCACCGAAGCAGTCTACAAACAAGAAGTTGAGTAGAGAAGTGAGCCTACGTAGTACGTGAGCCGACTGCCAACGATAGTGTACGGAGATTAGGTAATTTATAACATCAGATTGTAGAGAGAGAAAGAGAAAGGGGATAACAAATCACAGAGCTATGTAATACATTATACATATACAATATACCTACTTACTAGTTGTTCTGTTAACAATAGACCTTGCGAATCAAACATTATGTGAGCTGTTTTCCCCCATTCCCCAAACCAATTCTCCCTTCAATCAAAGAAGCTTACGATGAAAAAAAAAACTTCAAATTAAGGTACATATTTGAGCCGTTTAGGGTTGAGAGAGACACTAACCTTAGTGTCCAAGTGCTCGCCCGCCTTTATAGAGACATTGCTAAACGCTTCATCGATGCTTCTCAGGACCAGAAGGCTGGCTATTTTCTGGCCCAAAGAATAAGTATCGCCATCCAACGTGGCAACACAGCCAGCATTCTGGGAACCTTCCCAGTCGGCAATGACGCCGAGGATTTTTTAAACGATATTTTGTGATGTAAATATTTTTAGTATATAATTATGTACATTGTAATTTTTATGTAAATAAATTAAGGAACACTAAAAAAGGAAAGACATACGGAACAACGCTTGCTCGGTCAAAGAAAAGTAAATATTGTAAAATATTATTCCAAAGTCATATGTACATTATTGTGTAGAAGGAAATCCCTTCTACAAACAGCAAACTATAATCTATATAGATCGGCCTTTAATAAAATACAAGCAATCAAATATACATTGCTTGTGTGTTGCGATGACTAGGAATAGAACTCACTTCGTCGAAAGGTTTAAGAGCTACCACAGACAAATTTTTAGGTTACATTGTTATATTGGGTAAGTGCGGTGTCTTGCACGGTGCTTCGCGCCGCACCACGCCATAGGTTTTGGCCGTTATACTTAAGTTATACTTTTGACCCCTTAGGGCTAGGTCAAATTTTCGATTTTTTGGCTTGCCATCATTGGAGCATAAGCAGTTCTCGAGAGCTATTCCCCATTTCTATGTATATAGATATAGATATTCCAGTTGTCTCATTGACTTTGCCCCAGTATGGGACAACTAGGACTGTCTCGTGTGTTAGTCCATGGTTAGTCCCAGTTGGCCCATGCGACTAGTCATACCGATATTTTAGAGCCAGTGGTCCCGGTATATTTTTTAACTATCGCGTTCTGAATTTATTATACTATTTACGATTTCTGGACTTAAACGCGTAATTTACCTTCTGTTTGGCTTGAATTAATAAAAGAAAAAAAACGGAAATTGCAACCGCAGTCTGCCCGGGCGAACGTCGTGAGTTTAGTGTGAAGGGGCTTTAACAACACATCGCAGAAATATCAAGACCCGATGAGTGTAGATGGAGAATCTGCCCGCGCCTCACGCTATCGACGCCGCCAGCTCCAGTCAGCCTGTGACCACGGCCCGATGTAACGGTCGAAACGTCAGGCCAAACAGAAGGTAAATTACATGTTTAAGAAGGCACCTGACCCTAATCAATTCGCCCGATTCGCTACCGCTAACGCCGGACTCGAGTGAAGGATAGCGGTATTCACTTTCCAAAGGACAGACAAAGATCGACGGGTCTAGTGCGCGTTCTCGAAAATTTAACGCAAGCGACTAAATAAAAACTATGAATTAAAGACGAACTATAATGATTATGAAAAAAGTATGTTGAGCAAATGTAGGTTTTATCAATGTCTTTTTAGATATTAAAAAATATTAAATAAAATACAGCAAACTTAAAAGATCTAAGTTAAAATGTGATTAAAACAAGGTTTTTTGTAATAAAAAATCTATCGAGCATTTTTTCAGTAATCGTGTTTTCATCTTGAGTATTTAATCTTCATGAACTGAAGTTACTTGTATAAAAAAATCAGTTTCCTAGACCTTATAGATTTTGAGATTTAGGTCAATAAAGGTAGTCAAGTTTAGGGTCAGGTGGCTTCTTAAGTCCCGAAATCGTAAATAGTATAACTAGGAAGTTTCTTTGGGGTTACCAGCAACTATTATTTCCTTTCACTATCAACAAACAAGGATAACCTAACAAGTCAAGTCGGCACGTGCGATCGCTCGCAAACACCTCACGTATTCACATCAATATTCATAATCGGTAATCTTACATCGATTTATCGATTGCCACGTATCGAATACGATTCGCGGCTCTATAAAAATGTATGATAATAAATAGAACCTACTCAAGCTGAATTAGAATCATTACATGAGCTTATTTTGATGACTTTATTTTGTTGTGTTGAATTTTGATAATCCGGGTGGGATATTTGATGAAATTTGGTCGAGAGGTAGTGTCAAAGTCTACTAGTACCTTTACATAAAAATAATTGTGATCAATCAGTACCCAATGGTACACAAATTGTAAGGTATTTTTTAATTACATTAAAAAACATGCGAAAATATATATCTTTAAAATTTAAGGCCTCTGATAGTTCTATAATATATTTGCGTAGTAACATACGACGCTTGAAAGGCAAAATTTACCAAGCGACATTTTGGGTGATATTGAGTTATATATAGGGGCTCGTGGTCTAGTGGTAACCGACAATGTTAACACATTGCAAAGGTTAAGCAACATCGAGTCAGGCCGGTCTTAGGATTGGTGACCATTTCTTAAGACACTGAGACCCCTCCGTGCCTCGGAGAACACGTTAAGCCGTCGGTCCCGGTTGTCATACAAACATCTATGGCAGTCGTTAGGGGTAGTTGGAGCCCTAAATCAAAAATCCGACCGGTCTAACTATAGAACTTCGATATCGCCCATGGGTTGTGGAGGTCAGATGGCAGTCGCTTCACGGAAAATATCGAAGTTCAGCCGAATCGCAGTTAGACTGGAAAGCCAACCCCCAACTGAGTTGGGAAAAGGCTCGGTGAATGAATTGAGTTATATATATCACTGAAATCAGAAAAAAATCTTACTCGTACCGCTAAGATGGCTTTTGTTGTCGCTTGGTAATTTAAAAAAAGTCACATTTTCACTGATTTAGGCGACTAAGCGACAAAAATTTGACCAATTTATGAAACTTTCACTTGGTATGGTATTCGAATTTAACTTCATTTTACTTTAAACACAATCATAAAGTTATGGGATTTAGCTAACATTACTTGTTTGAATATGAAATTTCGTTGTCGGTAAGTAACTTTTACCCGTTAG